>JAHLKD010000043.1:0-392434 GCA_025526935.1 Cladochytrium replicatum | reverse complement strand
ACGAAATTAAAGATAATGGAGGAAGAATAGAAGTCAATAGTTAATGATGAACAATGAACAATTAACATAGGAAGATGAACAATTCATAGATTACAAGACGATTGAAATCGTACAAAATAATGATTACAAGACGATTGAAATCGTACAAAATAATGATGGGCAATTGTGCAAGAACATTAAGGAGTATACGATAGAGGAGGAAGAATAGAAGTCAATCGTTAATGTTGATGGAGGAAAAATAGAAATCGATTGTTAATGATGAACAATGAACAATAAATAAAGGAACGTGAACAATTCATAGATTGCAATAGACAATTGAAATGTCACAAAATAATCAATGGCAATTAGGGCCAATTTTTTTGTTAACAATATTTATTTTGAACATACAATGCATAACAAAACACAAAACCAAATGGCCTCACAAGATGGTGATGGAGTGTGCGACTTATATGCCGAAATAGAAGCAAGAAACCTAAAAGTTTTGATCAGCTCTATTAGCTCAATTGGTTATGGCGCAGCGCTGTAAGCAAAAGAACGCAGGTTCGAACCCCTGAAAGAGCGATTAAGTGCGATTACTAATTGATTGCGATCAGTCGTGTGGCGGTTGTCGAGGTACGGACCTCGCAAATGCACGTGACCCTCAAAGTGGAATCGTTGTGCATCTGTTTCAGCTTGCCAAACTTGGCACACCAATAGCGGTGCACATCCTCTATTAGCGTTGTAAGGAGTGCCAGAGGCGGACGGGTACCGTTGAGCCGGAAACCAACTCCAAAGTTTGCGCGGGACCTCGAAAAAAGCCAAGCCACATGGCTCAGTGACGGGTTGCAAAAATACGGGTGCAAGAGCAAGGACAGAAGAACAGCTACTCCACATTGAAACTGCCGTGTTTCCTCTACATTCACCCGAACCCAAATCAACTTCTACACTGTGCAGATGCAATCGATGTCAGACCCTATCCATATTCCGCGGACATTGCGCCGTTCTGAGTTGTCTGAGTCGGAATTGGTTCGCGGTTCAGTCTGAATCTGTCCGTCTTTTAACTGACCCTATCGTACAGGAGGGAAATTCCGTGCCTTTACTTGAAAAAGATTGCCTACTTCGTGCCACATCCACCCATTGTCATGCAGCATAAGCGATGAAGTCCCTTCTCTTCCTATATCTACAAAATACGGAAAAGTTTACAGAGCTTGCTCGAATTTGCCGTGGTCTTTTTCAGCTTCAAGAAGATGTTACTCTGCTGTCCGAAACTTTCTCAGATCATGGATGCCACTTTCTGGACTTCGCTGTTTGGAAATACCCTCGAGAAGCTGTGGTATGGACAGGGAGCGGGAGGTGGGATCCCCTATCTATAGCAGGAAGACCCTGTGGTCTGGCCTTGCCTCTGGTTTCCTGACAAGGATATCTCCTGTTGTGGCTGAGAAGCTTGTTATCGCGGTGAAAGGTTGGTGGAGATTTTGGACAAACAAACACAAAGAATCAGTTCTCTACTCCAGCAGCATGCTCCAGCCCACGAAATCAGAGGAGTCTCGCCCCTACAGCATCGCTGGGCCCATGAAATGAAAAGACTTAGTGAAAAAACCAGCTACAAGAGAGATTGAGGTAGCATGAATTACAGTTGAAGCCGAATAAATTGCATCTGGAAGGTCCGTCCATGGTTAATAAAAATGGGTTGGACGGTCTGTCCGCGCCAAATAAAAACGGGTTGGATGGTCCGTCCGTGGCTAATAAATTCGAGGTGGACGGTCCGTCCGCATTTAATAAATTCGCGTCGGACGGTCCGTCCGAATGTTATTAACATTCCGGCTTGGAATAACTGTTAGGAACAAGGATCGCCTACATTCTTCGGGGAATGTCTTTTTCTGCACCCACTTGAATGTACTGAACAGCAACCTCCGCACTATAAAGAGGTGGAAGATGAGCAGCCTCTCCAGTGACCTTGGAACAAAGCGCGGAACCACTGTCCGCTCCTCCTTTATCTGTTCTGTCTTGCACCGGTAGCTCACCAGCACCAGACGATCATTCTTATGATAAACAGAGCGAGGAACTGCAGAAGAATTGACTGCATTCTGAGCAACTAGGTCCGTGAGACGAGGCGGGGCTCCACATCCAAGCAGAACCGCTGCTGCAATCTTCTTGTTCCATTCCAGCAGCTGTCCATGCTGCTGCCAGAGATCATGGTGATCCGTCACTGGCCCAATATTTCTAACCCAGGATGCCAATATGCCTCCCAAAGCTGGCTGCAGGTGCGTACTGGAGAGAGTTGTGTGTTGCGCCCACTCATAGTCTGACGCTGTCTCACACGTAACATCGGGAGCATTTTCTATGAGCCACGATAGAGTTAACCATGTCTCTTGATCTGGCTGGAGAGGATAAGCGATCTTCTTCATGAGTAGACTGAGGTCCCTGATTAAGGTACTGTAAGCATGCCCTATGGTGGTCATATTGAAGTATGTATCCTTCGCCAGCAGGTACGCACATGCCTGGGAGTCAAACTGCATGCGATTGGTGGCAATTGTCTGGCTGGCAACCTTTTTGATCCAAGCTAACGTTACCCCGATCCTCCCTGACATTGTGTGCCTATTGAAGCGAGAGGTAAAGTGTCCAATCTGCATTAAACGTTCTGGCTCCACACTTCCAGTTACTTTGCAATCCTGCCAAAACCGGTGCAGACCTGTGACATACACCCATCTGAGTAATGCAGCTCCGGTCCTTGACACGCTGTTGGCAGGTCTCCAGGCCCCCAGCACATCTCTCGAATCAATCACCCACCAGGTGAAAAGGGGATTGTTGAACACCTTTTCGGGGATGGTTGATATGACAGTTTCTGCTTGGAAGAGAGACTCTGTAACAGCAAGCAGAGCTGCAAAAAGTTCTTCTTCTGTCTCTGCCGCAGATCCAACAGGGAGAAGATGTGTTGGCCCCACTGGACTTTCCTGATCCTCGTCGCCTGACTCACTGGAGCTTTCTTCAGAGTCCACCTCGTCCTCATGATTGGTGTCGCCAGACAGCAGCTGTGCCACGTCTAGCCCCTGATCCCCTACTGGATCAAACAGTGGTATTCCTGTTGGTTCTTCAGGTCCAGAGTTTCCAACCTTCTGCTTCAACATTCTTGCAAACTGCTCCAAAGATGCTCCCAATGAGCTGCTGATCTGCACAAAGGGTGTCTCTATAATGCGCTTCCACACCAAGATCGTCAGCCACAGAACACAGGTCCATGTCTGTGCATAGCGTGACAGTGTTGCATCCCGAAGCTGTCGGAATTTCTGCTTCTCGTTGACTTGCTGCTCCTGATCAAACCTGGGCTTCATGATTTCCTGCCTGACCATGAAGGGCATTCGCATGATCCGTGATTGCAGTGCCTTGTGGTAGGCAACCATAGTCTTCCCCAGCTCCTTGCGGTTGAACCCCAGGCCAATGTCCTGGTTTTGTTCCCTGACAACATCTTTCCACGTGATGCGCTCGTTGATCTTTTGGCCGCTCCTGTGCCTAGGATCCACATGGTGAAAGTCGCAACCAAGAATCCAGGGAGGAAGCTCTTCAGATAGCTTCAAGGCAGGGACAGAGGTGAATGCGTCAGCAAGCAGCATCTGCAGGCTTGCCTTCTGCATTTCAGTGAGCTGCAAGGATGGATCAGGGGAATAGGGTGCCAGAGGAGCCATTTGCACGACCCAGTAACCGTGAAGTCCATAGTACGGCATGACAATACTCTGGACTTTGACCTGCTTTGGAGAGGTACCTCTTGCTGCCGGATTGGACTTGCAACAATGGTTTTGAAAGGTAGATAAGGTGCGACACACATAGCCGCAGCGTCGGCACTGAAAACCATCCTGTACACAGACTCCTGGGATTGGGGTAAATGTGGCAAGCTTGTTGTCTCTGTCTATATGATCCAGAATGACCTTGTTGTTCCACAGCGGTGTAAGCTGGTTAACCACGTTTAGATTCAAAAGTGCTCTTGAAGCAATCAGGCGGGTGCTCCTGTCGACCTGACTGTGGTACTTTTGGACATGGGCCCTGCATGAAGACGCGTCCACGAGAATGCCACAGCTGATACAAACCAGCACACCAAACTCTTCTGCTATGAAGAAATCCAAGGCTATGCCTGGAGGATAGGAAATGATAGAGGTGAGATGCTTTCAGCAGTCCTGATGAAGGAAGCTTACGCCTAAGGTTTCCTGTAGCTATGGCGCTCTGAATCAGAGGGTTGTTCACAGGGTTCTCATTGTGAAGGGGTGCTACACGTACGTTGGCGACGTCCTCTTCGTAACTGTCATTGTTGAGGTTGTTCTTATCTCTCTTGACAGTGCCTTGCAGAATGCGAAGAACCATGTCAACTGGCCAGCAGCCGGGAGGCCCGCAACCTTGAACGCGTCGCGTAGGAACTCCTCTGTATGAACTCTAGGATTTGTGCCCAACCCTTCCTTGGCGGGATGGGAAGCTCGACAATGCTTCCTCAAAGCATCTCTCTCCTTGTATTCCCTGTGGTCCTTGCCAGTGCAAAGCGTGCACACAAGCATGCCATCTTCTCTGGTGATCCACTCCATCCTGGGTTCCTTGATGCGGTTGCTCAGCTGGTCTAACATGGACCTGATTGAGATTGGCCCAGCTACTCAAAAAACATGAGCCCTTTAGTGAGAAAGGTCGAGATTGGGTATGTTCACATGTAGTGAGAAGCTCACCAGGGGCAGATTTAGGAGTCGTTTCAGTGATACCTGGTTGAACAAACTCATTGCAGTCCATTGCAGGAACATCACTGCTGCTAGATTGCATCTAACGGTAGGACCATGAGCACCTAGTGTATACTGTACCATGTGAGAGCTAAGGTTCGGCGGGTCCGGGTCGGGTCCGGGTTTCAGTGGCGACCCGCACCAAACCCTTTGGGTCGGGTCGTGTTTGTCTGGGGACCCGCCGGGTCACTGACGGGTACAAAGGGAATACCCGGACCCGAAGTGGTTGAAACCCGTACCCGACCCTGACCCGCCGGGTTTTTGCTGCCCAGGAGAGGATTGATTGAATTTTGAGTTAGACCACGGATATTTACATGAACACTTTGTGTCTGTGTGGACAGTGTGTATTTTAGAAACACTATCGTAAAAAGAAACAAAACTCCACTGAGCAATCACAAGTTGATAGGTGGAACAGCCCAAATCAGCTTCTGTATCTGGTTCATATCGTCAGAGTCCCATCCACCACTGGTTACGTCCTTCGCCAACCCAGTCCTGATGAACCGATCAATGTCGTCATTTGAAAGCATGAAATCCTTGGCTAAACCTGTCTTCCAAGGTTTCCAATCCACCTCAGGGAGCGTTATGGACGAAAGATGCCCGATGTATGCCGTCCAGAACCTTAGCCACTCAGAAGGATATGCATCCACTAATGCCCTGAACATGCGATAGATAGTGGCAGACGTACTTAGCGAATTATTGTGCCGTATCCAGTTTCCGAGCAAAATGTGCACCCTAAGAAGAGTAAGGCTGCTCCGAGAACTGCTACTTGAAGTTGATATTCGGCTTGAGCGGTCGTCTGATTCAACAAATATGGGCCGTAAAAACTCATTTCGGGAGAGGACTTCGTAGTTTACATTGACGTACTTGATTGCTGGTGGAAGAGACGGCAATTTAAGGTCATAAATAACCTCATTGATCTTATGCATCTGGAAGCAGATACCCTGGATGACCTCTTTCACCAAAAGGATAGCCGTACGACGATGCTGCTGCAGGCTAAGCAATGCAAGGGAACTCGTTGGAGAACTGGTTCGATGTACCTTCGGAATTCTACCAATCCCCTTGATAGCCGACGATATGCTTATTAGGCCGCCTGTTGATGTTGGCGCCGCAGGTGCTGCAGCTTCTGAATGACCAGCCTGTCGTTTCAGAGCAGCAAGCTCTCCCTCCAGGGCGGTCACACGTGATTTCCATTGTGAAATCTCCTGGGAAGCTGCCTGCTTCTCCCTTTCCATTGCGGCGGTGATCTCCCTGAATCTTGCTAGCTCTTCGTGCTCGCCGTGCTGAATCAATGCACCCGCCCTGCCCAATTCATCAATGAGAGCCTTCTCTCGCACTTCTGCTGCGATGCGGGTCCTTCTCTCGTTCATTGCAGTCTCTTCAAGATCTTTTGTCATGTTCAACAGTCGTTCTGACTGTTTGAGGACCTGTTTTGTCCTTTCACGGTCCTCATCTGCTCGTTTGATGGTCGCTTGGAACTCATCAACCTTTGCAGTGACGGGCATTCCTCTGTAAATGCCGTACTTGTGTCCCTGCCGCCTGTAAAAGTCCAGAAATGTTGTTTCCTTCGGAAAGGAAGAGCTTTTCAAGCACTCCATACGATAGGCGTTTGCTGCTGTTATGAACTCCGTTCGTCCACTGCATTCATCGTGAATTTCGTTCAGGGCTTGACGAACTAGCTTGCTGTCAGAGTTAAGTCGGTCGATCAACCCTTGAAGAACAAATCTTGGGCCGCATTCATCACGATTTGTTTGACAGTTGCTGATGAAGGCCTCCGAGTCGTAGCTGTGGCCGCTCGCTTTGAATTTTCGATACCAAAGTCGTATGTCTGAAGCAGGACAGAGTCCGTCGATGAGCAAATAGTCAGCATCCCCTTTAGTACCACGTCGCGCCGGTTTCTTTGAAGGAGCTGTCGATTTGACATCTGTCGATTTGACATCAAGGCCAACTTCTTCTGCTTCCACTTCAGAACCCGATGCCAGAGATGTTTCAGGTGCAGTCACAGGTTCTGCACTTGATTCTCTTTCAGATGATGGTCTGGATTGTTTTAACGCTCGCTTCTTTGTAGTTCGAGGCATGGTGTTTGTACTGTTTGTCGTGGGAAGATACTGGCCCGGTGTTCTTAGCCGGAATGTTGCAGGAATGTATGCTATAATACTTCCCTGACACTATAGTTTTCTACCCGATCTGAAAATAATAATAAGCTAGGGAAGAAACTGGCTAGTAACATTGATAGAGAGGATTCTGTCCGGGTGGACAGAATCTTATTGCTAGTAAAATTGATAGAGAGGTTAGCTGTACTTGATAGAGATCACTGAAGTACCGTAAATGAGTTGAGAAAGTGTCCGGGTGGACAGAATCTTATTGCTAGTAACATTAATAGAGAGGTTAGCTGTACCTGATAGAAATTACTGAAGTACCGTCAATGAGTTGAGAAAGTGTCCGGGGGGACAGAATCCTATTCTACCCAGACAGACACAGTGACACTCAGTCTCCCAGATTTCTGTCCACCCGGACACTTTCTCAACTCATTGACGGTACTTCAGTAATCTCTATCAGGTACAGCTAACCTCTCTACAAATACTACTAGCAATAGGATTCTGTCCACCCGGACACTTTCTCAACTCATTTACGGTACTTCAGTGATCTCTACCCAATACAACTAACCTCTCTATCAATGTTACTAGCAATACGATTCTGTCCACCCGGACACTTTCTCAACTCATTGACGTACTTCAGTGATCTCTACCCAATACAGCTAACCTCTCTATCAATGTTACTAGCAATAAGATTCTGTCCACCCGGACACTTTCTTAACTCATTGACGGTACTTGAGTGATCTCTATCAAGTACAACTAACATCTCTATCAATGTTACTAGCAATAAAATTATGTCCACCCGGACACTTTCTCAACTCATTGACGGTACTTCAGTGATCTCTATCAAGTACAGCTAACCTCTCTATCAATGTTACTAGCAATAAGATTCTGTCCACCCGGACACTTTCTTAACTCATTGACGGTACTTGAGTGATCTCTATCAAGTACAAACTAACATCTCTATCAATGTTACTAGCAATAAGATTCTGTCCACCCGGACACTTTCTCAACTCATTGACGTACTTCAGTTATCTCTACCCAATACAGCTAACCTCTCTATCAATGTTACTAGCAATACGATTCTGTCCACCCGGACACTTTCTCAACTCATTGACGGTACTTCAGTAATCTCTATCAGGTACAGCTAACCTCTCTACAAATACTACTAGCAATAGGATTCTGTCCACCCGGACACTTTCTCAACTCATTGACGGTACTTCAGTGATCTCTACCCAATACAACTAACCTCTCTATCAATGTTACTAGCAATAGGATTCTGTCCACCCGGACACTTTCTCAACTCATTGACGGTACTTCAGTGATCTCTATCAAGTACAGCTAACCTCTCTAATAATGTTACTAGCAATAAGATTCTGTCCACCCGGACACTTTCTCAACTCATTGACGGTACTTCACTGATACTTCACTGATCTCGATCAAGTACAACCAACCTCTCTACAAATACTACTTGTAATAGGATTCTGTCCAGGCGGTCGCTTTCTCAACTCCTGGACGGTACTTCAACAGATGAACAGTCTAAACAACAATTTATATTTAAAAGAGTGGGTTATCATCAGTTGCTTCCAACTCTAATACCACATCAAAATCCTCGCCAAAATTATGCACCTTTACAAAATCCTCACTAACATCACTTTTTGAATCTAGGGAATCATTTTTGAACGGTTCTTCCGCACTCAATTGATGCAACCAGTCATGACGGCACATCAACGCATTTATTGTTCTTGGAGCAAGGCGGTTGCGAGTTGCAGGTACCAAATCAACCCCGGCTGAAAACTTTCGTTCGACTGGAGCGCTTGTTGCTGGTATTCCTAAATAGTCCATTGCCATCTGGCTTAGGGCTGGAAAGTTCACACTTCCAACGGTCTTCCACCAGTCCATAATATTGATTGGCTTCCCATCAGAATCAATACCGCGGAGTACCTGATCGCCAAGATAGCGATCCAGCTCATCTTTTTCCTCAGGAATCTCTTCTTGCCAGATGAAAACGGATCTAATGGCTCTCAAGCGTTCAGCGTCCGTTTTTTTCTGTCTATCACCGGAAGCTCCGCTCGAATCGTGTCGACGTTCTGGCGTGTTTCCAAAAACATCGGCACCACTGTTCTTGATTTTCCGTGACTTATACGATTCCTCCCAGACTTTCCGCACTAGGGTGACCTGATCCCTTCCTACATCTTTCTCCCAAGCCTTTGAAAATCGATAATATTGATCCTTAAAACGAGGATCGAGTACCGTAGCAACTGCTAAACACGGGCTCTTAGCGATTGAGTAATATATTCTCAGCTTATCTAGTGCATTTCGAAATGCTTTGGTGAAAGTTTCATCTAATTCTGCATCCTCTAGGTCCTCCAGTTGATCGATAAGATCGTTGTAAAATGGAATAACAAGCGGAAGTGTTGGATATCTAGACCCTTCGATTGCCTTTGATATAACCTCGAAAACACTCAAACCATCCCGGATCTTCTGTAGGACCTCCCATTGCTTTGGATTTATTGACCAATCTTTCAAAGAATCTTCAATCCAGCATATTTTGTCCATTGCCTCTCGTAGCTGTAAGGCTCGTTTGACCATATAGAACGTGCTATTCCAGCGAGTTGTCACATCGATAATTGGTAATAGAGGAACCAGTTTCACAAATCGGCACGAATCAATAAATGAGCTTCGTCGTTTTGGGGAAGACCGGATTCCTCTGACTAGCCGTCGAAGAAGGTTTATGACATTAACGCCGGAGTTATCGTCATTTGCGACTGTGTCCCCTGCGGGCGCGAATGTATCGATAAAATCCTTTGCTGCAAGATTGATAATGTGTGCCATACACCGCATGTGTTGAGTTTCTGCAGACCACGCAATATCCCTATCTTCCAAGAGCGTCTCCAGCTTAGCACTCATGGTAAAGTTGTTTGAACCGTTGTCGGTTGTAATGCACAATAAGCGTTCACCCGATAGCATGCCAAATTCATCCAGACACTTGACAAGCTGACTAGCCATGGCGACGCCTTCATGCTTTCCAACCATCGGAATCATCTGCAGCAGCAAGTCCTGCGGCTCCCATTCTTTCGTGATGAAGTGGGCAGTAATTCCAAGAAAAGAAATCTGGTTCTTCGATGTCCAACAGTCAGCTGTTATTGATACTTTTGAAGGCGAACCAACAATCAGACCTTTAATGAGCTCCTTCTGCCTATCGTAAAGATCCATCTCCTTTTGCTTCACTGCTTTTGCCGTCTTTGGTGTATAGTTTGGCTGAAAAGTCTTCAGCATGCTGACAAAGAACTCGTTCTCCACAACAGTAAAAGCCTGATTGTCTGCAGCAATCCAGTCCAAAATCGACCGCCACGCTACGTCTGGATTGAACACAAAGTTTTGCTCCTTCTCCTGCGAGCCGAAATTCAATGTCTGTTGTCCCTTGGGGACGATGTCCAACAGTCCAAGCGACCTGGCAATACTTCCATGGTGGTTTTTCAGATGCCGGAGGAAGTTTTTTGTTGATCCCGTCTTATCGACCTTCTGGCTCCACTTGCATTTCGCAACCAAACATGTTCTCAGACCATTATCAACCTTATAGTAATCCTTCGCTATGCCGCCTCGACTACCTCTACAGTCCGACATGCTATCAACATCTGCGTCTGATGAAAGCATTGATGGTTGAACTGATCCAGCTGCAGGCTCCTGTCGCACTGAAGAGTCAGCAAAACTAACGTCGGCAGGAAGCTGTGGTGCATGCTGAGAAGCCGGGCCCAACTCGCTGGAGTCATTGGAAGAAGATGTGGAGCTCGGCTCTCGAGCGCTGTTGTTGCCACAGTGTCCTGATACACGTCTGCGTTTGTCCTGCATGATGTTCCCCTCGCTGGACGCCTCTGAAATTTGGGGGGCTGGCAGACTTCGCTTCCGTGTGTCAAGCGGATGACTGTCCACTAGTCTTTGGCTTGCGTCGGACGCTGCCTTACGCTTTGGTTTAACAAAGGCGGCGTCCATTTTTGCTGTGGTGTGGCTGGAACGTTACCGACTCTAATGTCCAGGTGCACAGAAAGCACAGCTCTCGAGGTCTGTCGTGGTAGAAATTGTTTGTTACAGAACTTCCGTTGTGACTTCTTGGAAAGTGTCCGGGTGGACAGAATCGTATTGCTAGTAACATTGATAGAGGTTAGTTGTACTGGGTAGAGATAACTGAAGTACGTCAATGAGTTGAGAAAGTGTCCGGGTGGACAGAATCCTATTGCTAGTAACATTGATAGAGAGGTTAGCTGTATTGGGTAGAGATAACTGAAGTACGTCAATGAGTTGAGAAAGTGTCCGGGTGGACAGAATCGTATTGCTAGTAACATTGATAGAGAGGTTAGCTGTATTGGGTAGAGATAACTGAAGTACGTCAATGAGTTGAGAAAGTGTCCGGGTGGACAGAATCTTATTGCTAGTAACATTGATAGAGATGTTAGTTTGTACTTGATAGAGATCACTCAAGTACCGTCAATGAGTTAAGAAAGTGTCCGGGTGGACAGAATCTTATTGCTAGTAACATTGATAGAGAGGTTAGCTGTACTTGATAGAGATCACTGAAGTACCGTCAATGAGTTGAGAAAGTGTCCGGGTGGACATAATTTTATTGCTAGTAACATTGATAGAGATGTTAGTTGTACTTGATAGAGATCACTCAAGTACCGTCAATGAGTTAAGAAAGTGTCCGGGTGGACAGAATCTTATTGCTAGTAACATTGATAGAGAGGTTAGTTGTATTGGGTAGAGATAACTGAAGTACGTCAATGAGTTGAGAAAGTGTCCGGGTGGACAGAAAATACATGCCTCGATGTCCGTTGTGATGCAAAATTGTTTGATACATACAAAACTTATATTGCGTCTTCTTGGAAAGTGTCCGCGTGGACAGAAAGAACAATAGCTTCGTTTTAGATTCTCTATCACATCGGGTTTTACTCGGGTCTGACTTTTGACCCGAGAAGGGTTTTCCTACTGGACCCGATACCCGACCCGGATCCGACCCGAAAATTTTCCATGAAAACCCGGCACTCGGGTCGGGTACATTTAGTCAATGGACCCGGACCCGACCCGAAAGACCCTAAAACCCGCCGATCCTTAGTGAGAGCATACTTCAGATTGTTGACTAGCTTTGACGAGAGTGGAAGTTGCACTAATAGCAGCGGTGGAAGCTGTGGTATGGACGGAGAGGAAGTTGAGATCCACTATCTATAGCAGGAAGACCCTGTGGCCAGGTCTTGCCCTCTAGTTTCCTAAAAAGGATAACCCCCGGCGTGGCAGAGAAGCTTCTTATCAAGGTGTATGGTTGGTGGAGATTTTGGACAAACAAATACAAAGAATCAGTTCTCTACACCAGTAGCATGCTCTAGCCCACGAAATGAAAGGAGTCTCTCCCAACAGCATCATCGCTGGGCCATGAAATGAAAAGACTTAGTGAAAAACCAGCTACAAGAGAGATTGAGGTAGCATGAATTACAGTTGGAGGAGAATAAATTGCATCTGGAAGGTCCGTCCATGGTTAATAAAAATGGGTTGGACGGTCCGTCCACGCCTAATAAAAACGCGTTGGACGGTCTGTCCATGGCTAATAAATTCGTGTTGGATGGTCCGTCTGCATTTAATAAATTCGCGTCGGACGGTCCGTCCGAATGTTATTAACATTCCGGCTTGGAATAACTGTTAAGAGTTCGACTATAGGCTTACCTCAAACAGATTCATACGTTTGCAGTCAGATTCTTTTGTTTACCTTCTACCTGGTAACAGATTTGCGGAAATAGTCATCACCACAATATTTGTGGAAGACGCGTTGGTAATTGGAACAGCGGAACGGACGAAATATGCTATAGTGATTCTAAAGCAAGTATTCAACATCACTGAAGACGAGGCAACTTCATACCTTGGAATAAGAATTGAGCGAACAACAGATGGATACTGGATCGATCAACAGGGCTGATCCTTCAACAATTCGGAATGGGAGAGTCGAAACCAGTTTCTACACCAGAAGATGTAAGCAAGGCCGAAAACGCAGAGATCACAAGTGAAGACTATCCTTACTGTGAAGCTTTCAGAAGTCTTATGTTCTTGATGCTCAGAACTCGACCAGATATTGCGCACGCCGCTCACAGAGTCAGTCGAAACATGTCTTCACCAACTGCTGCCGACATCGTCGCTGCAAAGCGAATCTTCAGATACATCAACGGTACCAAAACTTTGGCATACAATACCGCAAGAGAGCACAATTCGAAATCGTCGGATACTCGGACGCGGATTGGGGAGGAGACGCGGAAACACACAAGTCCACAGGTGGATATGTTTTCATGGCAAACGGTGGAGCAATACACGCTTGATTGTCTTCGAAAATACTGATTGGCTTGTCGGTATTGCTATTTCTGTAGTGAGCATCTTGAGCCATGTTGCTTCTTGTGCTGTAGTTGCGAAGGCGTAGAACTTGGCTTCCATTGTCGAGAGAGCCACGGAGAGTTGAAGTCGAGATCGTCACGAGATGGGTCACCTCAAAGTCCCGACAGAACACGGACGAACTAAGCACATCGACATTCGCCTTCACTTTATCCGCAACGCAATCCTGCAAGAGACAATTGGGCCCATCTACGTGGAAACTAAGGACAATGCCGCCGACATTCGCTCACCTACGGCCACTCATTGGAATTTCAACTTAACGATGAATGGATCACTATGATGTTTTCTTGTTTTTCCTTGAGTCTCGAACCTGTTTTTGTTCCTTTCTCTTGTTTCTGTCTATGCTTTCTATTGAAAATGGAATTCAGTTCAATTTAAACCTTTTGTGATTCCATTTAACCTCTTACTTGTTTATTTCTCACAGTTCAGTTGTGGGGGGAGTGTCGTAAATTGGAAAAGTTCATTTACACCTGAACCGTTCATCTGCCACTGAATCATTCATATACTTGATTGTTTACCTGATTTGGAAAGTTAAAAGTTTCTTTTTCTTTTTCTTTTCCTACTTTCTAGATGTTTCCTTTGCCGTTTCTGCTCTATAAAAGGAGAACAGTCTTTCTCAATAAATCCAGTGAAGTTAGAAAAACCATCTATTTACGACACCCTCTCTTTGCTACATATATTAAGACAGCGCGTCTTGTCAAGATCTTGATCACTTAAGCTGCAATCTGCGATTTTGTTCAAATCAAAGCTAAACTATTGTGCTTTACTCATTTTGACGTTCACGAGTTAATGTGAGCTCGATTGCAATACGTTGTATGTGATTTCCCGGCGTGTTTGGAGTTTTTGGAGTTTTATTAAACAGAGATACACTGATGAGATTCTAGCTCAGCACCAGAACAATAGACGTGGACTGGATAGTAGCTATGATAAACTGATACATAAAACTGACAAACTGATGAACTCCGTGGTATGCACCACATCAAAGACAGCTAGCCATCGACAACATTTTTTGTTATCTCGAACGTTCCAAGTTGAAGTTTTGGCAAAAGACTCGATATTCTCGAAAGTCCCGCCACTGATCATGTGTGGAGCAATGCCGATGGAATTGTTGCTGATTTGCAATTCTCACAACTTCACTGTCGAGCAGGAAGATTAACTGTTAGCCCCAACAATCATACGCTGGTCTTTAGCAATGTCCATGAACGCTTGTTCCAAGCTTGTCTGCCCAAACGCGTATTCAGCAATTCCAAGCCCGTCATTGACCTTTGCCCTCTCCAGTTCTTCGAAAACACGTCCCAAAGCTTGTCCGATCGGAAGGTGAGCTCCGCCCCCGATTGCAAGTACGTCGCTCATTGGCACAGTCCATTTATAGACCTGTCTGAATGAGTTGCCTGCAATTGCATTTGGAAATTTGGAATGAACCCAATTTTGAACGCGCTCTTCGTTTTCTCCTGTCGTCGAGATTTCGAGATTATACCCGGAGCCAAAACGGGATTTGAGATACTGTGTTGTCCCCAGGCAGCGCAAATGGCCGTTGACCATGATTCCTATGCGGGAAGACAGCGCTTCGGCTTCCTCCATAACATGCGTAGTTAAAATAGTAGCACGACGGGGCCTCGCAGAAAGAATCATGTTCCATAGCAGTCTGCGAGAAGTTGGGTCGACGCTGCGAATATGAAACAGAATTGGACCGGTTCAAAAAGCATTCGCGTTTCACTCACCCTGAAGATGGCTCATCCAAGAATGTCAAAGTCGGTTCTCCAATAACACTGATGGCGTAACACAGCTTCCTCTTGTTTCCTCCTGACAGATTCTCCGCCCACACGTTCTTAAATTTTTCTAACCCACACGCAACAACCACTTCGTCAACCCACGAGTTGATTGCGTCTAACTTGTTTCCAAACTTGATTGAGGCAAAGAGCAAAAGGTGTTCCTGAACAGTGAGCCGCGACCAAAGCGAGTCGTGCTGAGGGCAGTATCCCATATGTTCGTGCGAGACAGGAAGGAAAGATGCGATTTCGTCTTCACGATTTGCAAGCTTAACGTCAAGTGCCCCAGCGGTCGGAGCAAGGACACCAATGGACATGGAAAGCAAGGTCGACTTTCCCGCACCCTGTTCAATACGATTCAATAATTGCGAAGAGATTCGAAGTAATGCACATACGTTTGGCCCAAGCAATCCGAATACTTCCCCTCGCCGAACACCGAAAGTTACTCCATCTACGGCGCCCAATTCGATATTCTTCTTCGTCTTTGTCACAGGTAATGCAAAAGGTTTCTTGGTCTTCATTTCCACCTCCCTCTCTTCTTTAAAGTTGGGATTGGGGATCACGTAAACCTTCCTTGCATCCTTGACTTTGAACTCTCTGACCCCTTCTGTGATCGATGAATCTGGCTGTTCATCTGTGTTGGATTGATCCAATAGCCTCGCTCTCTCTGCGACAACCTGATCGTCCTCGGTGTCTTGAATACCTTCCTCGTGTTGCTTTTCCAACTTCTGCAGAGCGCGAATCTCCCCTTTCCGAACCTCCTGCCTCCACTTTCCTCCACGCAGAACCAAGCCCGCGCTTGATAGTATCCCGTGCAGTATCATTCCGAAGAATCCCCACACAACCTCATTCTCGGGGACCCAGTATGACGCGAAGACAACACCGACCGAAGGATCCATAGCTGGGGGAAGAGGGATGCGAAGCTGGCTAATGAAGTAGATCCGATACATTTTGTAGAGCGAACCAGGGAGAGTGTAAAAGGGGTCGGCCAACGAGAGAGCGATGTGTATCCATTTCGCAATCGAGAAGAAGCCCAATGATTCGGTGACAATGATGGCAACAAGTGGTAAGACAACGAGGAAGAACGACATCAACCCTACAATGGCATTCATTCCTTCCACTTTCTTAAAAAGAGTAGTCAAAAAGTCTAACGATCGATGGTCCTGTTAGAAGGAGTCGGTTGATTGAGTCATTTGACTTACACATGAAGATCATCATCATCGCTTGGTGGACGAATAAGACAACGAACAGCATGCCCATGGCGGCGGAGCTAAACGTGAACGCAGGGACTTGGAAAGCAGCCACAAAGATCATCAAGACAATGATGGAGATTTCCGCAAGCGGTGCGTGCAGGCAAAATGAGGAAGCATAGTAGGCGGCCCGCTTTAGTCCGACGATGTAGAGCTGTTCCTCAATTTTATCTCTCCGATCCCTGTGTGCAATATTTTAATTGATCGTAGTTGTTCGTAAGTTCAGTCATACCTGATCAACTCGACAGCAAGTCCACTCAACGGCAACATTGCCGCGTTCGCAATGATAAAAATCGCAACCAAAAAGCTGGTATCTGATGCTGTGGGAGCCCCGTTCACTAACGGCTGCCAGAAGACACTCGTAGAAGAATTCCCTATCTGCTCGCCACCAACAGCTCTCACAATTGCATTACTAAGCTCTTGTACCGCGATACCGGGAGAATGTACGAAGGTCTTGTTATAGAAAAGCTGTGCCGTGACGTCGATCCTGTTTCCTGCTTGTGTGATACTAGCTTTGATCCCTCCAATCTGCCCAACGTTGGTAGTATCGCGAATGTTGTCGAAGTACGCTGCTGAAATGTTTTGGGCATTAATAACGGGTAAGCCACCAGTCGTAGTAGGGCGAGGTTGTGTCGTTGACGATGCCCGGGGACCAGAAAAACTGACGTCTGACAAGTAGGGCACATTGTCAAACAGATAATCGCTTCCATCGTATTTCACGACATTCAATCCGTTATCGGCTGATGGAGTTCCAGAAATCCGTGAGACAACCATCGACAAAATGAAAAGTATAACGGGCGTTATGATCACCATGACAGCGTATCTCGGCTGGCGCAAGAGGAACTTGTACCGAGAGAAGTAGAGTCCCACGAATTGGGTTTGGAACTGCGGGGAGTGCTTGAGAGCAGTCGGGGGTGTCGGTGCAACGATTTTCCCTGCTTCCATGTTGCCATCATCGCCCTTCCCATATCCAATCGAGGTCAACTTGAGAAACACGTCCTCCAGTGCCGGAGTAGAGAGCCCAAACCCACGAATGTGTTGGTGGTTATCGAGAGCCCCAAAGAGGCCAGGGAAACTCGAGGCTGATGTTGGAGGTATCGCATAATTTAGGTCCTTATCAACGGCTGAACTTTTAGGATCAGTTGTAGATGAGAGAAGCCTTCGAGCAGGGGGAACGTAGGACGTGATGAGATCATCGAGCTCCGTGGTTGAAGCGATTGCGTCAACCGTCAAGTTGAGCTGGTAGCTCACGTTGTAGTGCGCTTTCAAGAACAAAGATGTTCCCATCGTAACGATTTTCCCGTTGTTGATAATCGCCTTACGTTGAGAGACTTTAAGCATCAATGCGTCAGTGTAATAATGTAGTGTTTGTCAAAGACTTACTGAAATCCGCTTCGTCCATGAAATGCGTTGTAACAATGCACAAACGCTGATCTGCTTCGTCAGTCAACAGCTTCCACAATTCCCTTTGATTGTGAGGTAAGCGTATTTCCAATATGGCACATCGGCAAATACCTTCGCGAATTGGGATCCAAACCGGTGGATGGCTCATCACAAATCAGGATTGGAGGATTACCGACAAATGCCATAGCGAAAGCCAACTTTCGCTTCTGTCCCCCGCTTCATGTTTTCAAATATAGTTCAGTGGCGAATGCAATAAAATAGGATCATCCCCACCTTAAAGACTTTGCGAGGGTTGTCCTCTTTTCCAACAAGCCAACCCGCTCAATGACATCATGAACTAGCTGATCCTCTTCCTTTTGACTATTGCTGATACACTTTATTCGCACAACGAATCTGACATGTTCGTCCACATTGAGATGGTCCCAAAGCACGTTCTGTTGAGGAACAACACCTGAAAGTAGATTGACGAGTGGGTCGTAGCCTAATTGATCTTCCACTTACCCATCAATCTGCGAATGTAGTCCATCTCCGTCATGAGATCGTAGCCATAAATTCTTCCATACGTGCAGGTAGTTGGAGGGAATAGTCCCGTGAGGATACTGATAATTGTAGATTTTCCGGCCCCGTTCGGACCAAGCTGCATGTACGGTCAGCCAATACGACATTCCTTGTATGAGAATGGACATACCAAACCGAATACCTCGCCTTGGTAAAGTTTTAACGAGAGATTATCCACAGCGAGGATATTGCCATTCTGACTTCCTGCGAACACTTTGGTGAGGCCGCGGAAGTCAACAACAAGCGGTGATCCGGTGGGATCTCGTTCGATATCCGGGTTCTCGAACGCTTCCAGATCTTCATCGTCATTTGTGTCCACAGCCGTGTGCTTGTTCGACTTAAGGAGGCGCTGAATCGGAAAGTACCACGGTCGGGGGGTTCCGAATTCGCCAGGCATGACTTGATCGAGGTAGATGGTCAGAAGAATCTGCCAAATCAGAGAAACGAGAACGGCTATAATGTACACTCCTCCACCGTTCTCCGAGAACAAGCCATTCAAGCTTAAGCCATAGCCCGGGACAACTCCGCTGCTTCCAGTAACGCCAGGTTTGGCGCGGAATAGTTCGTCACCGATCGCGATCGTGGCACCCAAAGGGTAAATAAGACAGCTGAGGAAAATTCGCAGGCCTCGGCTGAGGTTGAATAGCTGGAGTGGAACGAACAAGGCCGTACCGAAAATGGGAAGTGCCAGACCAATGTTGAGCGCGGTTTTGTGCTTCGTAAAGAATAGGGAGAAGAGAGCCCCAAAGGATAGGTTGGCGAGCGACAAGAGAAGAATCAAAATAGCAATTGCTAAAGGAGATGAGGTCGGAAGAACGAAGACGCTGAGCCCCACGATGAGCGGAATACAGAGAACGAGGGAGAAGATTGTATGGTACAGGATGTATCCCAGAAAGAATGCCTCGGGGCTAAGGCCCTGCATCAGCATCCCGTACTTTAGCTTAAAGGGAACAGGATAGATATTAAACAAGCGATCTTAATTTTTCACGTGGAGTACCTTTCGCTCTTTCTCCTTAACCAGACCCCCAAGCAGATACTGTGCAACGAGTCAGTTCCCGTCAATAAGGGAGTTGCGCTCGGGTTCGTTTCAAAATACCTGAAGCTGGCTTTGGAAGGCTAAGATGATGTAGAGAGGAATGACATACCTAAACATATTGTGATAGTTTAGTTGACTGCGAGGGACATTGATACAAGGTTTCTCACCTCCACGCATCACTGTCGGCACCTAGCAACGCAGCGGGATATGACAGTGGAACGAGCACAATCGAACTTGGCCCCAACAAAAGGTCGTTGTTCTTGGTTGCTTCACGGAGCCTCCGCTGTGCAATCTCTTCGTTGATGGCGTTCACAATTGTTAGGAAGCCAGTGGTGTTATAGCGGTCCGTTGGACATGCGACCGAAGAGGTTCTGCATTGTTGCGGAGCATTCAAGTAGGCAGAGATTTGGGGAGCCTGTTCCCCTCCAGGCAACTGAGATGGGAAGCGAACAGTGTAGTCATACGGCGAACGGACCGGATTTTTGAAAATAATGGCTCCGTAGAACGTAGAATTTGCAGCATAGTAGTCGGCCAAAAATTCGTTCTCCGACTGGTATGGAGTAATGATCGACGAAGAGAGATTCATGCGATTCGAAAAGGCGTCGCTGACAATTGCCAATGCATCTGGTGCGCTGGAGGGTACCACTGCGAGCTTCAAGGGAGATGCAAGCCCAGGCGGACCAGTTCGGTTCAAAGCTGTCGCAGGAAATAAGGTAACTGGATATGCGGTCTTGTTTGAATTAAGTAACACTCTATCAATTGATCGTTCAGCAATTCGACGTTGAAAAACAGGATGAGTTACTCTTACTCACCCAAAAAGGATGATGATACAAGCGAAAAACAGCGCTTGAAGGTTTTCCGAGATAAACTGACCCTTGTCCCTAGTAGCCCTCTTGGACAAACGCCAGATCATTGCCCCGATTTGGCGTCGAAGGGAAACCCGAGGAAGCGGAGGACGATTGTACTTGTCAATAGATTCCATAGCTAAACTGATGTTAGAAACGTGTGCGAGCAACTAACTGAAAAGCGTATCTCACCTAACTTAAACACTTTCTTCAATAGCAAATTTTTAGTTTGTGTTTTTTGCTTGTGGACGCCCGTGCCTTCACATACAAAGCTCAAATTATTATCAGAGCCAGCTCCACAAAGACCGTGCCATCTGAGAGAACTTGGTTGTGGAGGGTGGGCCACCATACCCGAAGATCATATATTATGGCAGATGAACATGGAAAAGCTGTGACTTTGTCTGTCGCAGCAATCAGATTTCTCGTCCCATTTTCTTGTCCAATCTGGGCGGTATTTCATAAAATGAGAATAATATCCTGCATGATGAACAGCAGCAACACTCACCTGCAAATGGGATTTGTCATGACCATCTCAAGGTCCACTTTGTGACCAAGAAGCTCTCGAATGTTGTCGATGCTATACTTGATCATGGTCGGTCGCTCGAGGGACAAGCCCCAAGCGATAACCGACACATCCTCTGGCAAGCCCAATGGTCGCAGCATCTCTGGCCTGAACATCCCAGAGTTACCAATCTCGACCCACTTTTTGAAACCTTGGATTAAGGGATAGGTTTTTAGCCTAAATAAATCTATTACCGAAGGGGCTCACCGGTGTGCCATGAGAAGATCTCAAGACTAGGTTCTGTGTATGGGTTGTAAGCAGGCTTGAAACGAAGCTTCTCGATCCCAAGCTTCCGGAAGAAGTTGTACAGAATACCAATGAGGTCTCCGAGGGTAGCTCCGCGATCAGCAATGACACCTTCAATCTGGTGGAACTCTGCCAAATGGGTGGCATCCACAGTCTCGTTTCGGAACACCCGATCGATAGAGAAGTACTTTACGGGCCGGAATTCCTTCTATAATCCGTATGATACATTCATTAGCGAGTCAATAGTTCTTGGGTGTAACGTGCCTCTTGGGCAAGCTTATACAGCATGTATGAACTGACGGCTGTTGTGTGAGTTCGGAGGATGAGCTTCTCAGCCTCAGTGTACTTCCAGTCGTATCCATATCTGCACACAAGATGGAAGACATAAGAAGAAACGGCCACGAAATGTCCTTCTGCACTGACCCAATAGAACCATAGCCTCCTTTAGAGTGCACCTGCTTCACGCGCTCCACGTAGTCTTTGGGCATCTCTCCTGCCACGGCTGGGTCCTTAAGGAAGAAAGTGTCATGCATATCGCGGGCAGGGTGCTGCTGTGGCTGGAACAAAGCGTCGAAGTTCCAGAACGACGATTCAACAAACTGATTCGTCGGCATCTCCTCGAAGCTACATCGAGAAAGTCGGTACGAAGATTTCACAAGAGAGTAAGACTTACCCTAATTCGAAGAAAATTTGGCGGAATTCTTCTCTCACTTTCATGAGCGGGTGGAGGTGGCCACCTCGGATCTGGATACCTTCGGCATTGAAGTTGTACTTCTTGAAAGTTTGGTCTTTCCATTCCCCGCTAGGAGTAAAATTATCAGCAAGAGACAAAATAGATTCTCCATGCGGAACAAACATACGTTCGGAGCATTTCTGCTGTAATCTCAGTTGCCTCCTTTTGAACGTTGGTCGTGAAACGTTCTCCCTTCTGGACACTGTATGAGGTGATTTTTCTGATGAATAGATCACGAGGTAAGCTGGGAAACATAGGTTGAACTTCGAACACATACTCAGCAGACACAAGTTTTCTGCGCTTGTAATCCTGCAAAGCTCGAGCATCCTCGAAAGCTCCCGTCTCCTGGATATTGATCAAGTCAGCCTGCACTTGGTCCGCAACGGAATCCACCTAGTACACCGCGTGAGTTCGAGCAGTGAAAAACCGTAAAGTGGATACGTACAGCGCGCACAAGCTGGTCGCCTTGCTTTTTCAGCCACTTTTTGCTCATCGCATTGCTCATCGCAATTTTGGCTTTTTCACCCATTTGTTTCTGCAAAGAAGTCAGATCAGAATTCTTGGATTCTGTTCGTATAACCAGCAGCGTGCATATACCTGTGCATCAGCGACGGCGAAACCAGTATCGGACGGAATCAAGTTGAACAGTGCGACCTCAGGCGATCCACCGCTAGCAACCTCCTGACCCTCGATAGTTAGCACCCACTTCTCTCCCTTGATAGCCGTGTACGTCAAAATCTAATCCGCAGGTAGCGATTTCAACGAAAACTCAAAATGAGTGAACCGAATAACAAGCAACGAACAAAGCTACCTCTTTGCTGAGGAGAGAGTTGAGAACACCGAGAATAAGGTCGCTGGCATAAGGGAGGACTGCCGTGTCAGCAATGGACCCGTCAGTGTCTAGACGGGTCAGGATGTCGGTCTGGATAGACTCCTGGGACATTCTGGTTTCGAACAATAGATTAATACAGAAGAACCGCCCTATAGAACCGAGAGCGACAAGGCATGCACCCGATCAGCGTGAGCATTCGGTGTGTACCCAGTCTGCAGAATAGCTCTAGCTCACCCGCAAAATGGATGGATCTGAAAATGTGGCGGATGTGTGGGAAAGTTGGATTTAATAACGTTGATATTTATAGCATTTCACATTGTCGTAATCCATGAGGTGTCCGGTCATCCCGCGACGTAAAAAAAACAATTAAACACTAGAAAACAATCAACACCCGTGGCAAGCAGTGATACCGAAGAAAAGACCCAAATACGCCGTCGCAAGCTCCGAGGAATAGTTCATAGCATCGACTCCGTTCCAAACTGCTTCTTCCTCAACATTCAGGCGAAAATTTATGATTGTATAAAATGAATAGGGATCGATGAGATGAAGAAGCTTCTTAAGCGACAACCGTTTCCTCCTTGCCATCCTTCACGACGTCAACCGGCGCAGGCTCGACCTCAGCACGGGACTGGGTAGGGCTCTGGTCAGGGTCGATCTCCACCTGAGGCTCACGGAAACGACCCTCCCATTTCGCCATGACGTAGCAAGCGAGCTAATGCAGAATGATCTTAGCGAACTCAAGTTGATAACGTTTTCTCTCTCACCATGTTTCCAGTCACATTGACAGCGGTGCGGGCCATGTCCATGATCTAGTGTGATGCCAACATCAACCAAGAGGAACAAATTACAGAGCGCCATTAAATACCTCATCGACTCCGAGGATAGCAGAGAGTGCCTCAATAGGCAAACCCCACTGGGAAACAGCAGCTCCGAGGGTGATGAGGGAGGCACGAGGTAAGCCAGCAATGCCCTTGCTCATGAGAAGAAGGGTGAACATGTAAACGATCTGGGTACCGGCGTCCAGGTCGATTCCAGCACCTTATCAGCAGCACATATCTTAGCTCTCTGCATAGAAAAGCCATAGATCGTATATACGCACTCTGGGCAACGAAAAGGAAAGCGGAACCGAGGTAGAGAGTCGTTCCATCCAAGTTGAAAGAGTATCCAATCTGTGTCCCGGTGGGATAATGAAAGCTAAGCTTTCTCCTAAATTTTGTTCTTGACAATTAACTCACGGGAAGGGTCCAAGCAATGATGTCAGCGGGGACACCAAACTCCAGAAGATTCTCCATAACCAAACCAAGAGCAGCATCGGAACTTGCGGTGACAAATGCAATGGTAACAGGCTTCCACCATGCCTTGAAGAAGTCGCGCCACGGGAGCCTTGTGATAATGGCAATTGGAAGGAAAACGCACTGCAATAGCGGAATTAGTTTTCAGAATATAATGAGTCAATGATGTAGAGCCAAGACTTACAATGACAAAGGTAAAAAGACCAAGATAGACCACACCGATGAGTTTTCCAAGTGCAATGAGGGCCTTCACTCCATTTGATGCAACGGTGGCAGCAAGCGAACCACCGATAGCGATGGGGACGAAGCGAACGACGAGCTCAACGTACTACGCGAAGCAGAAAATTGTACTCAACGCTATGCTGCCATTCATGTTGTCTCTCACACGTACCTTCAACGTGGCCTTCACGACCGCGTCGGAGAAGCCAACGAGGATCTTACGCTCTTTGGGGTGGGGCATTAAGAGAATGGCGACCCCGAACATGACACCGACGAAGGTGAGCTGCAAACTCTTGTTGTTAAATCCAGCAACAATGATAGATTCGGGAATAGTGTTTGCCAACAAAGTCGGCAAGGTGACTGGGGAGGTGCCGTTCGCCTTTGCGTAATAGTCTTTCGGATCGTAGCTGGCTAGGCGGAGGTCATGCCCGGGCTTGAATACATTGGCCCAGATAAGACCGACGCCCATTGCGATGATGGTAATAACAATAAAGTAGACCAAACTCTAGAAGTTTTTCAAAACTGTGAGCTTCAATGCAATGAACTATGGCTCCCTCTTGTTACCTTAACAGCGAGACCTCCCAACCGCTCGATTTCATCGGCGTGCGAAGCGATTCCAACAATCAGGAGCGACAAGATGATCGGGAAAATGACAATCTTGAGCATAGGCAGGAAGATGGCGGTTGAAAGGAGTTTCAGGTAATCCTTTGAGAACTGCTGTGCAAAAAGACCGCAAAGGATACCAATAACCGAGAAGATCAAAATCCACCATAGCTGGTTGTGAGGAAATTCCAATAGTCAAGAAATGGGAACAGTCTTCAGCTCGTTACAATATTCGATGGTCTTTATCGATCTGTACCTGGTGGATCTTGCCGATCAGCTGAAACGCCTTTGTGACTGCCTTCCAGGCTGGAGACTCTGAGAACTTTGTCATTGCTGTGAGCTACACCACCTGAGACAACAAACAGACACGGCACAGCGGGCGGGACGGGGGATTTTAATAACTGGTAGTCCCTGCGATTACTTTATTCAAAATAGCATGGGAAAAATCATAAAATTTGACAATCTACGGGCATGTGATGGATCAACGTGGAGCAAAGTCACACACAGCGATAGGAGAAGCAGGGCTGCTGGATATGCTAATCGGAGCAGTTCTGCTATACGCTTTACACACCTATGGATCGCTCACTTACACTCCCTCGAAGCGGAGCCAGCCCTCTCGTCCAAAATTTGCCAGCCAACTTTGATTCGTGGCTGCGCAGGCTTATCACGCCGAAAGCCGCGCCTTCGATTAAGATTTTCGGATTTTCGTTTCCCGGAATCCTTTGAATCCTCTGGTCTATCCGACTGCTAGGAACGAATAACGATAAAAGAGACATGACGTGCTGCAGCACGATGCCAGTTTCAGTTGGCTGTGTATTGCATTCTTTTTGATGCTTATTACAATTATCGATTGTGTTAAACCATGTGAGATTAGAGTTTTTACCTATTTCTCTTTTGCCGATCCGATTTGCATTCTGCTGTTCTTTCATACAGGAAAGAAACTTTAAGAAGTTCCAAGACATATCAATGGCTTTGCCCAGAATTACCCGCAGCTTCCTGTTCAGATTAGAGAAGTTACGGTGCAAATACCGAACGGAGGTGGAGCAATAGAAAATGTGCTTTGTTTTGAAGTCCAGATTTTAGGACCCCATTATAAAAAAATATGATGGTTATATGAATGGTGGCAGTTGTCCACGTTTTGTGCTTCCAGCCAATCATGCTGTGTATCTTTTCAGCTGTCCGGCATCACAGTGAATTTGCTGGTGACGTTCTTCAATCTTGTCCCACCAACGCGACAACCCAAATCTACCACATAATATCCTTTTTGTTTCTGAAAATAGTTTACCCGGCCGCTCGGAAGGCTTTGGGTTTTGTCCATATCATCCGCGGAACTGGACGTGGAATATCCTCCGCAACCAAAACTTGGGATTCTCGCAACAGATTGCAGAGCTCGTTGCGTCGCTGACTGCTCGGCTGCACGAATTGTTATCCACATCCATCATCGAGCTGCTCAGCAACATTCCACCATGGACACACTACCACACACTACGCCAAGTCCTGACGTCGCCAGTGCTTCCGATGTTGAGCAAGCCGAAGATACCAACCAGCGCTCCTCTTTAGCAGGACCAGAGGAGAATTTGTCGGCTGCAAGCATTCCGATCCGAACACCCAATGGAACATCACGCCTCCCTAAAATATCTCGAGCTTGCGACCAGTGCATCACCAAGAAGACCCGTTGCAGGTGTGTTTCGAAATGGAAATCGTACGAAATTGTTGTGCTCAGCGCGTTTTTAGTGGAAGTCAACCATGTGGAGCGTGCACGGAGCGGGGTCGACCCTGCACGTACAACTTACCACCTGGTCGCCCGGGTCGTCCTCGGAAGTCTGATGCAGCGAAGGCTGCAAGCGCTGAGACTATTGCAGCTGCATCTGCGGTGCAAGGGCGAAACCGTTCAAGCACATCCACGTCGAATGATGGTAGAGAAGATGATCTTGCTCGCACAGGCTTTCAACGTGTGTCGAGAGTATATGATGGCTGGGGAAATCACTATGCGCCGGGGACGGCGCTTCCAGACGGATCATATCCGCCTCCAGAGCGTGTTTATCGAAGTGATCGTCTTTCAACTCAGTTTGTTCATTCAAGCTATGCGGGTTACTCTTCTATGCCTTCAAACTCTCTTCTTGTTCCAGTCAGGGACTTCCCAGTCTCATCGAGTCGCCCTCAGAATTATCAACAAGATCCTTACTGCTATCCATACGAAAGTTACAGCCATCCACCATCTCAACGGAACTTTTGGCCGGAGCAAAGGAGCCGAGACCATCCACAATCCACGACGTCCCGATGGCCAGCGGCGCCTGCTGTTCAGTGGGCCAACTCTGACGAATCTCGAACTTTCGACGACTCACGCTATGCTCACAGCGGGTCATCATCGTCCGAAACCACTCCTCGTTGGAGTGCGGATGGTCCACTCGCCCCTCCTCCACAAGCACAGCCCACCGGTGCACCATCTTCCCACCGTCTTCCCTCCCTATCTTCACTCGGTTCACTCCCCCAGCGACCATCTGACACTGATGGCAGAGATGAACCAGTGATTAAACCAAATGGGGGTGGTTTAGGGGTAGGATGGCGCCCAAACCAGCGAAGTGAACAGCAGAGACAGCTTTGGGGCTTCCAACACCAACCGTTTGCTACTTCTTTTAACAGGGAGATTGCATTTGACGACGACCTCCCTCCACTTCCGGACTGGGCAGTTCAAAATTTGCTTATTCAGAATGGAGTGAAGCTTCTCGGAGGTAAGCCTTCAAGGAGGTGAGGCTGCAACCTTCTTACTCGTTCTTTTAGCGTGGATACCGTCTTTTGACCCTACGCGCTTCGACCACCGTGGATGCCCTCCAATCATACAGTGGTCACTTCAAGCAGCTGCATTTCCTTTTTGTTCAAGCCAATTGGAGAGTATGCAGAGAGGTCTGTCGTCACCCAGAAACGTAATGTTCCCATTACTCGAGCGAGTCCGTCGCAGTTTGTCCCGCATGATTGATCCGTACAGGCCCAGTACCGTCGTACGAGGAATCTCGACGGCTGTTTTCGCCACGGTTACACCATCAATGTGGTCAGACTTTTTCGCCATCGACCGACATGTGATAAAGGCAGTCCTTGGCATTTGCGTTTCTCTTTGGTTCTTTGGGAATCGCGCGCACGAAGCTGACCAGTTTCGCCTGCCTCCAAGAGAATCTGGAGGCTCGACCAAAGACACATCTATCATTTGGAAATCTCAGAGCCGGATATGGTTGAGCATGGTGGTGGATTATGGGATGAGACTGGGCCTACATCAGAATTTGCGACCACCAGAAACCAACGCAAACAACCCAGCAGACGAGCAACGGATCTTCGATGAAATGGACGAGCGCAGAACCTTGTGGTAAGAAACATCTCCGGCCAACCCCAGGGTGACCTCATCGTTTCCTTCATGAAGGTGGTCACTCTTTGTGTTTGAGCGAGCATTCTTTCCACTTGACGAACCCGCCATCGGCATAACTCAAGGAAAGGGTCTCCCAATCACACAACTACGCGACGAAACTCGCAATCTTCCCATGCGCTTTGGTGCCCTACTACGCCTTTTCGACACAGTTCCAGACTATGACTCAAAGCTGATCGCACCGCTCGCCTCGCAAGTCTTCTACGATACCACGACAGTTGGGAGGTCGAAGTGGAAAGCACTTCGTGCGAGAATATACAGAATGTGCGTAAAGGACGAGAAGTCGAAGCAGACCTGCGAACGGCTCAGGCAATGGGCTCCGTGCGCTACGATAACTCTGCATACTAACGCTGTGGCAGCAACGCTAGCGCGCGAAAGTGCTCTCCGAGATGGGGAATGGTGGACAGTCGAAGGCGCGGACGAGCAGGCTGCATGGGATCGTGCTATGGAGGAAGGCAATCCAGGGGATTTTACGAATGATATTGAAATGAGCGATTTCGACGATGATACCGGAGAATATGAGACGGACAACTTGGGCATGAGTGCAAATCCAGAGCAAAGAGAGCAGGTTATGCGAATGCGGGAGCGGAAGAAAGGAGCACTCCGACTTGCTCGGCTTCGGAAGTTAACGAGGGCTATCGAGACGGTGTTTGCGTACAACGAGTCGCTTTACTACGACAATGAGAGTTTAGCAGGTGGACTCGTTGTTGGGGGAAAACATCACGATCAGATGGAGTGGAGGCCGTCTAACGGACAAGGCACTGAGACAAACGAGTCAGTCCGCGCTGGAGTTGATCGGTACTATGCTAGCGGAACGACCGCTGTGCACCGGAGGCATGATCCTGCTTTCTTCTGGGACACTCCTGATTGGCACACACACCTGCGAGTGTACCCATTCATATCGATTCCATCTATTCTGGTCATATCTCACTCTCCCTCAAACATGCTCGAGTGTTTGGTACGCGCCAGGACAGATTCCTGTGACGAAGGTCGACCCATTCGTGGAGTTTGCAACGCGTTGCGTGATCGTGCTGCATACGGCATGCTTGTCCGCTGGGTAAGGTCCAGGTTCGGCGGTCAGCTGTGCTGGATGCAAGGCCGGACCTTGTTGCGTCGTGTAAACGGCATCATGTGTTCACTCGAACGGTACCAACCTCAGATCACCGACAGTTGGGCAACGAGCTCATCATCAGTTCAATCTATGTCGCATTTAAACCAGTTTCGTCTTGGGAGCAACGGCAGGGGGGCTGTCACGGTTGATCAGGCCATGTCGATGAATGCGCATGCTGTGGTGATTGTGTGGCGAGCAGTCGCTATGGCAATTGTGGCATGGGGTTTATGGGAGGAGCTTGGGGAGTCGGAGGCGGCACTTATTGGCGCCGCAAGTGGAGCTGCCGGTGAAGATATTGAAGGGCCGAACGAAGAAGCGTCTGTGAGAGTCGAGACGAGCAGGTCGGAGTTGGTGAAGGAAGCTGATACAGTACTGTCGTGGATAGCAAAGACCCTGAGTTTTTGTGGAAGCAATGGTGTATATCTTGATGCTCTTAAAGCAATCAAAGATCTGGTTTTGTGAAACGTAATTACTTTTTGTTTTGGACCTATTGCGTCAATTGCCAAATTATTCACACATAAAACAAAGCATATTATTTCTATATTAAACAAGCTCCGTGTTGAGAGTACGTCGAAAAGGCGATTCAAATTACTAGTCGGGAAGGAGATTTGTCAGATCTTCTGGAGTGTCGTCCTCCTCAAGCACAATTCGTTTCTTAAAGAAAGATTCTCAACAAACCACTCTCTGCCTGCAACCTCACTTTACCTGCTGCCCTTTAGCTCGCTTAATGTTTGGGTCAACACCTTAACGAATTGAGCGTGAGTTCCAAAATTAGACATCGGGTACCTAGCTCACCAAACATAACGGAAGAGCGCACAGTCTCCTTCTCTTGCTCTTCGCGAGTAAGTTCTTCTGTGGAGCCTTCTTTACGAGCGGCATTCCATTCTCCATTTACTAAATCTTCGCCGCCCTTAGATTCTTTTGCCTTCTCAGCCCGCGAGAGTTTGGCAATATATTCGTGCACCTCTTTCATGCCAAGATCAGTGCAGATCCGCACAAGAAAACGAAGACCTGAGAAACCACTAAATCTCTCTAACAAAGCAGAAACTTTTGAAATTTTCTTACATTCCACGTTATCGGGGAAGCGGTCGTGATTGTTCTTGTAGGTATCAAAGGCGAGCTGATAGTTCCCACTTCGCTGGTGGCAGCTGGCGATCATGAGTTGCCACCGCACTGTCGTAGGATCGATCATGCTCGCTCTCTCAAAGAACTGCACTGCCTGCTCGTACACTTCACAGTCGACGTAGTAGGCTCCAAGCCATGAGATGACGTACATATTTGAGGGGAAGTATCGGTAGGACTGAGAAAAATGGCTTTGTGGTTAACCATTCCCACGACGGGGGTAAAGACTAACTCACCTCTGAATAGTACTGGAATGCTTGTGAGCGATCTCCATCTCGTGCACACATATCCCCAAGTTTTGCGAGAACGCCCGGATCTGTGGGAACTACTGACAAAAGAATATTGAACCATTCAAGAGCTTGAGACGAATTTCCCATTTGTTCGTATCTGGTAAAAGAGATGTTGTGATCAATTTGAATTCCATTAGAAATCATCTTCCGGTTGGTAGTACATGTCAGCTATCTGATAAATGACTTCGGAGCTGTTTCGGAGTATACTGTGGAGCTTATCAAACCACTGCAAAGCGTCAACATACTTGCAGAGGCGTTTATTAACAAGGCCTTTGCATGGTGAATGAATGCCGACTCAGTTGAAATATACTCGTTAGATCAATTGATAAACCCACCAAGGTTGTACATTGCTTCTGTACAAAGTGCGTCCACCCCTACAGCCTCTAGGTAATGCTCTCTCGCCTTATCATATTGAGCTGAATAATTGTTAGTGAAACTCCCAAGTCTGATCGAGAAAACAAACTTGCCTTTCACAAAAAGGCAGTTTCCGCGATTTGTCTGCGCTTTCGCATTGTAACGATCGTGCGTGATAGCCACCTCTGCATACTTTTCCGCTTGTTTGTACTCCCCTTCAAGGAAATACAGGAAAGCAAGATTTGTAGCAGCTGTTCCAATAAGTTTCTCATCCTTTTTTTCGAATGCTTTGAGAGTCTCGATTGCTTTTGCAAAATCTCGGGTCTTGAGAAACTGGATTGCCTTTGCAATTTCGAGCTCGCTGGCAATGTCTGCATGCGGTGATGCCTTGATTGTCTCAACAATCCAGTCATATCCATTCGAAAACGAGGTTCCAATGTTAGGGGCGATGAGCTTGGCGGCTAGCAAGATGTAGCGTTCAGACGACTTTTTCCTGTTAATGCAAGCATTCAGGGCAAGAAGACTTCCAAAGGCGGTTCATGTTTTATGCTTACCGTTCACGTGCAATAGCCCTGAGGTTATCCTCATTGAATACCTCGTGATCTTCAATAGTTTCATCTGAAGGACGAATAGCACCTGCGCTGCTGAGTGTTGCTTTTGCTGACGCTGCGGCCATCCGATGTGTGACGTTACTCGTGAGGGCATCTTCAAATTGTTCAACTGCAGGTGGGCGAATTGAGACCAATTTCTGAAATCCATTTTTCATCCTCTCCCGGTCTCCAAGGGCGAAATAGCAAAGAAGGAGATTGAACCCTGGGAGAATGCAAATAGTCAAAAAGTCGACTCCGTCCCTTTACTGATTCCATTTACCAGTGTGGAAGTCTGCTTGATTCTCCATTATTGCCTCAAATGAAGTGATAGCGTCCTGAAATTGACCCATCCGCACAAATGTGTTGCCAATGTTTCTCATGATCTTCAATCTTGAGTTCAGCCGAAAATCTCGTATTAAGTTGACGTAAATATGGGATATTCTCATTTACCTGATCTCTTTGTTTGTGTTGGGAATCTGGTCCAGAGCCATTCGATACATCTTTACAGCCTGGCTATACTTCTTCTGTTCAAAATAGATATTGCCCATGTTCACTCGTAGCCTTCCACTTTGGTTGAATAGCTTGTTCTTCACGATTACAGCGTAAGAATTGAGAGCTTCTTGGTACATTTTATTTGCATGATACTGATTTGCGAGGTTGAAAAGCACACAGTACGTGAGGTCAAGATTGACTTGATCGCCGAGCTGAGCTTGCTCCCGGTGCTTTGATAACTGCCGCTCTTTTTTCCCCGCTTCCTTTGCCTTTTCAAGTGCCAAGTGGAGAGTAGATGGATCTGCAGCAAGAATAGCAGACTCCTCGATCAGCGCTGATACTTTTCTTTCGAGCAGCTTGATCTGCTCTTCGGGCTGAGATTCTAGTGTGCGATCCTGAGCGCTAGTGGTTGACCTGGCTATTTTGAACTAGTTTAAGACAATCTGTACAGAACCTGTCGAGAAACTATCAAGTACCAGCTTGGTTGAAAGGATCAAACGTGTTTCCTGACGTGACACCTGCCCGACCTCGACTTGAAAATCCAGCACCGCGTACAGAGGTCATTGGACGGGGACCTACTCCAGAATCACCTCCGCCAATGCCGGTAGCTATGGGTCTTGCGCCAGCGGCAGTTCTAAGGGGCATTCCACCGAAATTCACAGCACCAGCGATTCCACGACCGGCAGCAGTGCGATATCCGCCGGTATCACCACCACTACCCTGTGAATTGGTTAAAACAAAGAAGATCGAACTGCAAATTGTGGCCAACCTTCTTGTCGAACGAATAGAGATCCTCGTCATCGGATGCAGGGTGACCAGACGCTTTCGTTATTTGAGATCTACAGTATGATACCGTTACATATGATACCGTTCTCCAGCTCATATCATCGCAACCCACGCAAACATTCTTCGTGTTTAAGATGTTCAACGTCACAACGCGCGTCCAGTCCCCAGTTCCCAGGGCCGTCAGACACCCAACCAAGCCATATCGGTATTATAAAATATGATCCTCAAGATCCTCAAGATTCTCGCTAATCCAAATGCCTCGATCGTGGATCCGTCGCGGGCGGAAAAGATCCTCGATGCGTTGGAAAGTGCTCTCAACTGTCTCACGAATGACCAGAATTACACCGATATCATTTATGCCGCAGCTGTAATGGTCGCTCTGAACTGTGCTATGCCTGCGAGTTGACGGACACTATTTAGAAATGCCTGGAATCCGAGGACGACTTCGTCTGCTCCATAGCGCTTCGTTTTCTAGGTTCGCGAAAGAATTTCAACAACCCCTATTGCACCACTGATTCTCTTGCAGGAATCGTCGTACAGACCAACGTACACAAGGGAAACGACACGGTTTTTCGCCAGATATTTTCTGAGAATCCTGAAATCCTGAGCTCATGGGTTGAACTTGCCCAACAGCCGTCCGTCTCTGCGACAATTCGGTTCGCATGCATGAAAGCCCTCAGATGTTGGCTTGAGTCACCCCCATGTGCGCAATGGTAACGTGAAGCTCGGATTATTATTCTTTTTTGCGCACGACCTCATCTGATCGCCTCGTTTAGGCTTTCGCAAGTTGATCAACAGTGTGAATTAGTTCTTGCTGGGTTCTCAGACCCGTCAGTCTACGTAAGTCTATTCTGTATTCAATTCAACTAATGTTATTCAAATAGAGTGGATTAGGTAGTCTCAGCAACTTGCTCTGTCCTTCAGTTCATCATTTCAAATCACAGCGACAAATCTACAGAGCACACGGCTTATTGCGATCTTTACAACAATCTTCTCTTCAATGGGAGTCTCGTAAGGCGGCTTCAGTTATCCCTATCGCACAGCGATGCTTCAACGGAGGACAAACTCGCAGTGCTCGAGTTTATGTGGGTGCTTGTTTCCTCAAAAGATCAGCTTTCGATTCAGTTCCTTATCGATAACAAATTGGTAATGTGACCCGCTCTACGAACAATTGCAATCAGCTGATTTTGTATCAAGTTTCAAATTGCGGTACCGTTGCTCGGGGACGTGGACCGCGTGGTTCGTAATCGTTGTATCGACGTTCTTAGTACAGCCCAGTCGTGCGTTGTGGATCCATCTATCCTTTTCTTATACCCATGCGGGAACATTAGCCAATTCGAAATATGCGAGAGAAGTACCTAGGCAACATTGAGCGGATTTCGCAAAGTTATGCTCACCGCTACCTTTTACAAGCGTTCGAATTGATACTGGGGAACGTGTTAGGGAACCCACAGTCCGACAACCCACAGCCTTCCACAGGCATTTCGTACAGCTTAAGCGTGGTTGGATTTCTGGGCATATTCTCGCAGCAAGCTGCAAGAACCAGTCTGAAATACAATCCTCACAGTCACTGGATTGCTCTGCTCTCTGATTGTCTTCTGTCTATTGCTGAAGAGCGCCCATCTTCCGGATTCAACTTTGAAAGCGAGGTGTTGCCCGGGTACCTTCAACATATCGTACACATGGTATGGCTATGTGTTGTTCAACTCGTGCCAAGTAGTCATACTTTGTTCCAAGTTCGAAGCCGAAATATTCTCAGCGAATCCGGCGCGCCAACCGGGGCTCAGACGGTCCTTGGTGCACGGAGTTTTGGACATCATTCAAAAAATTGTCGCGGTGCCTATATCGTACACCCAGAGTCTGGGAAATTGGTGCGCTATATTAGTTCGGATGACCAGCAATTCGAAGTGGCTCTCTGAAACCACCCTGCTCAAATCAATAACATCATGCATGGTGGACTTTGTGTCCTCACCTAATATCTCGGAGATGCCAGAGGCGCAAAAGGTCAGCTTCGCACAGCGAGGTAATTCAATATCGGGTTGCTAAAATTTCGAACTTAAAAGCTCATCATGGAACACGCCTGGCGAATTCTCGATCAGACAAATGATCAGGAATACGTCAGGCCTCACACATACAAGCTTGCGTTAAATCTACTTTACAATGCAGTAATCAACAAATGGGCAATTCTGAACTATTTGTCTATTGGTGACATCATTCGCGCTCGGCTGAACGACCAGTCTTGGGACATTCGCGACCATACCATCGAGTTCCTTTGCTCAATATTGGATACAAACTCTGATCTTGAATGGATGCTCGATAGCGGACTTGTGATATCCATCATTGAGCGAATCTCAGATACGAATCCCCAAGTTCGAGCATCAAGTCTGCAAGCAATTAGCGTGAGTCGGGATCGTTTGCTCTTTGCATTCCTTTCGACTGAGTTTTCCCTGCAGTTTATGCTCAGAAGTGCAAATCTGGTCGGATACCTCGAACAAAGCGGCATTGTCTCTTTACTTGTCGAGCATTTTGTTTCAGAAGATGGTCTCAAGGACACGGAAGCGCTGGTTCGCCGCGCAAGCGCCTCGGTTTTTCACACGCTGATAGGGATCTCTCCAGCCTGGCGGAGAATCACCGTCGACACACCACCATTCTGGTAAGCATTCTGAAACTAACGGTTTTGATTTCGATGGCTGATTAGAAGTCCTAAAAAAGTTCGGCAATCGATTCAATTTTGAATGATCCGGACCTGGAAGTTCGATTAAGTGGGGTCTCCATCCTATCGACTCTTGCAACAGCATTTCTGAGCGACGATAATGCGCTCGAGTGTTTCCACAGGTGTAATGGCGAGACACGGATAATTGCAGGGGTATGTCTTTATAACATCACCTGACTATCCCTAATGCTAACCTTCCAACGCAGCTTAAGGATACTTCTGGGGCTATGAGGAGGGCATGTTTGGATGCCACTGTCAAGCTTGAAGGGTTGAAATCCTTTAAGGGACACTTTGAAGTTGCGAAATCTGCAGCACTGGGCACCAGTGTCAAAGATACGGAGCAGGAGCTCTTTAATGAGGAAATCACATGGATGATTGGTGTGGATGAGAATGAGGATTCAAAAGCAGCTGCAGCGCTTGCTTGCTATGATTGTTGAGGCTCTCTATTTAATACAGAACATCGTATTTTACGCTGACAATTTTGACAAAGTATCGGAAGTACCCAACATAACTGCTCATGGGATGAGTAGGTCCATCAAAGAGGTGCAACCCCCGAGATGAGGTTTGCATACGATTTCACACTCAGGTAAAATAGCAAGCATCGCTTAATTTCGTCGAAGCTGATTGGAGAATACTCTGCTTGCTCGCGCGAATTATATTAGTACCAACTGTCACAACACATGAAGAAAGCAATTGTGGACAAGTTCCGATCCAGGCAGGGTAGCAGGGACAATACAGCACAACACACTGGCGCGGATGCTGGAAGTTTGGCCAGAAAAAAGAGTGTGAGCAGAGGCGAAAAACATGAAGACTCTCCGCGTCAAGATGAACACAAGCGGTCAAACTCCGAATTGTCAAATCATGCTCACAGTAGCTCCCCTCATCGCAAAAGCGAGGATCTGGAAATAAGTATAGCCTCTCCAGCAGATGCTCCGTCACTTCATGCTCCATTGTCGCATTCTCTGCACAAAGCAAATGGGAGGCTGCCGGAAATGGCAATAGAAAAGCGTGAAGATGAGAAAGGAATCATTGAACCTGGATCTGATCGACGCTCTCCGGAAGTTCCGCCTGTTTTGACATCGAATGAGGACCAGGACGGGTCGTCTTCTTGTGATAAGGATGTTGACCACCTCGACAATGCTCCTCAGACCTCGCCAAAAGCTACCCAATCTCCTGTGTACAGCGTGGATCCGACGAAACTGGCAATCGGTTCGATGGTGGGTGGAACATCAAGTCAATCCAACGCTGGGCAAAAAATGCCGCGCAGTATCTCAATCCCACTCTCCCCGATCCGATCATCTCAAGACAAACTGGCCGAGCCAATTTGGAAAGGAAGTGCAAACAATCTGTCTCAAGAACAAGGCGAGAAACAAAAGCCCGAAATCGATATTGTAAGCTTCACGTATTGATTCACCATTACGATGAAACCGTTCACCATTACGATGAAACTGTTGCTCCAATAGGTCGAACATAAACTGTCTCTGGATGCAATTATGAAGGCATATAGCACCCATGCCGACCCGGTTCGACCACTGTCTTCAAGAGGGATCGATTCTGAGGAAGCAGATCACCGACGATCTCACGGGCTTCTTGGGACCGACCAACCTTTAAAGAAGGGGTGTGTTGGAGCGTTGAGCTCGGAGCCGCGAATTGGAGGTCTAGCTCCTGGTAAACCATTTGGAAAGAACGAGCTCTCGCCTCCGAAAAGGAAGCCGTGGTATTTCGTGTGGCTCGAGAGTTTTGTGAATTTGTTCAACATTCTTTTGATTGCCGCTGGTATTGGACACATCACAGTCTATTTCTTCAACGAAGACGAAAACTTTGCAAATGTACTGAGACATTTTGTATACTGATTGGACTTCTGAACTCAAAGCGATCAAATTTGTGTCCGCAGGGCTATATTGGAATGATTCTTCTGGTTGTTTCGTTTCTGAATGCATCGATCGAGTTCTACGAGCTTCAGAAGATTGCAGCCATACTCAAGTCGTTTACTGTGGGTTACACTGTAGAAATTTTGGTTGGAATTTCAGAGCCTTCAACTATGCGTTTGTAGTCATTAATTCCGCTCCAATGCCGAATCGTGAGGGGCCAGATGTTGATCGATGTACCTGCAGTTGACTTGGCGCCAGGGGATGTTGTGTACATCCGATACGGAGACAGAGTTCCTGCCGATCTTTACATATTCAACTCGTCTGACCTTCGGGTGGATATGTCGAGTTTAACTGGAGAATCTGATCCAGTTTCGAAATGGAGTACGATAGCTATCCGAAAAGAAGATCAGGACATTTCCACTATGAGCTCAGGCATTGGGTTGCTGGGTGGAACTGACACTGGGATGCACCAGCAGGATCAAGGACCTCTCTCAGCATGTAATCTGGTGTTTTCTGGAACCACGGTCATAACAGGTGAGCTTAAACCAATTCATTCTTGAATATTTACAGAACAAGGGAGTGCAGGGGAAGGTTACGGTGTGGTCATTCGTACTGGCGACCGAACAGTAATTGGTGGGGTCACGAAACTCAACTCGAAAATCAACAAGCGTAGATCACCTCTATCAAGAGAAATATCCAAATTTTGCAAGAATCTATCACTTTTCGCAACCATTACCGCCCTGATCTTTTTCCTCATTTCGCTGATGATTCGAGGTCGAAGTTTCGCACTCTCCCTTCACTTTGGTATCGGCATACTCGTTGCATGGATACCACAGGGCTTGCCAATTACTGTCACAATGCTGCTTACTATCGCAGGTCGACGAATGGCTGACGACAATGTTCTTGTGAAAGACTTGCACGGGGTCGAGACCCTCGGTGCAATTACCTTGCTCGCGACGGATAAGACTGGCACGCTAACCAGAAACGAAATGACCGTGGTCAATCTTTGGACGGATCTTACCATCTTTGATACTCTCGCATCGCAAGACAAAACAGCGGTTGATGCTGTAATTTCGCCAATCAGTCTGCCAACAAAAGATGGATGGGTTGAGAAAGAAAGACCTTTAAAGATTGACATCGCAGGTGTTCCTCAGATACTGCACATTGCGGCAACATGTACGCGGTAGGTCTCACAACTCCCACGAGAAAGTCCGAAGACCTCACATCCATACGCTTAATAGTGCACGGTTTAATCGTACGGATGTTCCTACTAATGAAAGGTAAGGGAAGAACAATGCGAAATTATTACTGGAACTCACAGAACCGAACACAGGTCAATATTGGGGGATGCAACTGACGCTGGCTTGTTCAAATTTGCTGCGAATAAATTGAAGAACTTTGATAAGGTGAACACAGATTTTAACAATGTTTATAGAAGTAATCCGAACATGATCGTAGGTTGGGGATCTTTACCCAAAAGTGTTTGAGATTCCATTCAACCTCGAGACAAAAACTCACATTACGATTCATCGGAAGCCCCACCAAGACGGAGGTCTCACTATGCACATAAAGGGAGCACCAGAGTGTGTTCTCGAGCGATGCACGTCAATTCTAGTCTCAACAGCTGGGAGAAACACCGCGTCTTCAAAGGCCAGCCTAACACAGGGAATTGCAATTCCCATATCGGACATTCATCGACGTGCATTTGATAGAGCATACGAGCAGTTAGCGAGAAAGGGACTTCGTCTTATTGCTTTTGCCCAAGTTCTTCTCCCCGGTAACAAGTTTCCCGACAATTTTTCATTCTCTGCAGACAAGGGAAACTTTCCAACGGTTGGTGCACCATTCGTGAAACTTTGAGAAATGGACTAAGCATGGTGCAGCAAAACTTTACTTTCGTAGGTTTAGCAGGACTGGAGGATCCCCCAAAGCATGGCGTGCGTGAGGCTGTCGGAAAAATTAGATCGGCAGGAATCAAAATCATGATGGTAACGGGAGACCACCCGCTAACAGCTGTGGTGAGCTTATTTGGAAAAGAAGACTTCAGCACTTTTTTTGAACGTTCACATGAATCCTCAAGTCGATAGGAAAAAGAGTCAACATGATAACGGGGGGAGATGAAGGGATGCAACCGTGGGAACCGTTGCAAGCGTCCCCTCCGCGACACACAAGAAACGCAACCATCTTCAAATGCGGGCGTGCGGCTGTGGTCCTGGGATCGCGTATTCCTCAGCTGTCGCAAGAAGAGTGGGATGCCCTTCTTATCGAACAGGACGAATTGATTTTCGCCCGCGCTCTTCCTCAGCACAAGTTGGAGATTGTGCAGAGAGCACAAGCACTTGGACATATAGTTGGGGTTACTGGAGATGGCGTGAATGATGCTGCGGCTCTAAAGAAGGCTGATTTGGGAATCGCGATGAATCACACTGGATCTGACGTGTCGAAGGAAGCCGCCGGGATGATTCTATTGGACGACAACTTTGCAAGTACTGTTCACGGCATATTAGAAGGTAAAGATGAATGGAAAATGTTGATTATATTTTTTGCTCAATAAAGTTGATATAGGGCGACTTATATTTACAAACTTGAAGAAAAGCATTGCATACACTCTATCCCATATCATTCCTGAAGTCGTTCCATATCTTCTTTCGGTTCTTGTCCCAATTCCAATCGCAATTACGGCGAGCCAAGTTTTGATGGTAGACCTAGGGTTTGAGTTGTTCACCACAGTCAGCTTCGCATGGGATCCCCCGGAGAACGAATCTATTCTCATGACGATGGCACCCAGAAGACCTGTGACGCTTGATTCGATTGCAAAGATGAAGAAAGCTGAACAGAAAAGAAAGCAGAGGAGCAAGAGATCCGATAGCATTCCTGTTTCCCAAGCGGGCGCCCAACAGAATGATCACGACACACCTCAAAATCGGACGCTTTCGCGCAGAATCAGAGATTGGTTTCCAATATTCGGAACAAGCGGAGACAAACCCAACGTCACGGAGAATAGTGACAACAGCATAGAAGAACACGATGGGGATCTCTTGCTCTCCTCACAATATGAGCTAGATGAGCAGGAATTCGGCTCTCCTAAGGGGATATCAAAGTCTCCCAAATTACTGGATGCGCAAAAGGCAGTTGAAAGGAGATTGCAATCCCGATGGAAAGGATACATTATGGAGGCACGAAGGACTTTCAACAGGCGGTATTGGAGAGATATACAGAACGAGGCATTCGTCATATTTTCAGGGCCGGTGGGAGAGCGCTTGGTCGATGTGGAAGTGCTGTGTTGGAGCTATTTGGAGGCTGGATTGGCCGAGACCGGTGGCGCTATACTCACCTTCTTCGTTGTGCTTGCCTCCCACGGTATCACGGCGCTTGACGCAGTTCGTGCGCAACGAGCTGGAAGGTTTTTCAAACCACACTCCCCGCATCTCGAGCTTATTAGTGGAACCATCTTGGTGAGCTTGGAACATAAATTTCTGTCTTTGGCAGTTTTCAAGATAATATTGTGTGCAGGATGGAATGCAGCAGTACGAGGCCCTGGCCCAAGCACAATCAGCATTTTATCTTTCGATATTTATCATTCAAATGTGGAACCTCTTTGCTTGCAAGGCAAGACTAGAGCTGCCTTATGGCCGATTTATGTTCAGGTTTGCAAGTTTTCTCCGACGGGTTGTTTTGCTGTGTCTGACAGCTCCCCCCACCCCACAAGGAATCGGAATACTTGGTTTTCATTGCTAGCGGGAGTAATATTTACCACCGTTGTGGTATACACACCTCTGGGCAACGGTAAAGTTTAGGTGAATTTACAATGAGGGAAGTCCACTAATGCACGGAGAAGATCTCTTTCTCACATCTTGGCGCTTGAACCCAATCTTTCTACTTATTCCCGTATCGTTTGGGTTCCTGGTGCTGATCTACTCAGCAATCCGAAAAATCATTCTCCGCAGAGGTTTGCTGTGTTCGCTACTGTACTTAACCCATCCTAAACTCTTTTAACACGCAACACAGTTTCCCCAACCAAATGGAGCGATCCTATCCAGGGACTCAATATGGTCAAATCCGCATGGGTAAGTCTGCGACATTCATTCCTACTGTCGCTCCTTGTCAACCACTGAAAATGAACGTTAGTCATTGAACGATATGCGGCGCCCTTCGGCAGGGACGTACCAAACCTTGTAACATTAACATACAAACTACTCCATCGAATTATTACATTTCTATTTTCGTTAATTATTATTGTCATGTCAACTCAAATTTGTGTGTCCACAGCCACCCACCAGTGCTTTCCTTCGGTGAGTGTTTCCGGGGAGCTGTGAGCTGTGAGCTGATTGCCGATATTCTTTGCTTAGGATCCTCTCTTGGTGTGCTGTCTGTTTGATTATCGTATAGACTGTTCCATAGAACACTTAGACTCAAGCTACAATGGACAGCAACGTGTCCTACAACAACCCGCCCGTGCGCCAGAACAGCTCCGGTGCTGCGTCCTACCACTCCCAGCACTCAATGCACCAGCAGAACCTGCCTCCGTACGGCTACCCCCAGCAGGGCCGTGCTCCCCTCCCGCCTCAGCAGGCACAGCCCCAACAGTACCAGCAGGTCCAGTATGCCGCTGCTCCCTCGGCGATGGCCCCGCCGCAATGGGTTGACCCGCGCTACACCCAGGCAGCGTACCCCCAGCAGCCGCCCCAGCAGCAGTACTACGCGTCTTCCCAGCCGCCAATGTACCAGCAGCAGCAGAGCTACCCGGGCCAGCAGCCCATCTCCCAGGTCGACCAGCAGCAAAACTACCAGCAGCAGCAGCAGCAGACCTACGTCCAGCAGCAGAGCTACCCGGGCCAGCAGACAATGGCTCAGGTGCCAGACCACGAGGGGTACTCTCACCAGCAGTACGCTGCCCCCCAGGAGCCCCAGCCCCTCCAACACCAGAACCACGGCCCTGCCTACCAGCAGGCTCCGCTGCACCAGTCTACCCCCCAGCAGAATTACATGGTGCAGGTGCGCGCATGACTCTTTTCGTTTATCCATATTTCAGCCATTTCCTAATATGGTGCTGTTCTTCAGAACCAGATCCCCGCTGGCGTGCCCGTGAGCGGATCCCCCCAAAAGCACGCCCCGTACCTTGCACCCTCGCACCACGGCGCTACGACCTGGTCAGACTCAGCCTCGGAGTCGTCCCTCCCAGAGGCAAATATTCACCACCCCCAGCCCCAGGTGCACAATGCTGTCTACCAGCAGCCTATCCAGCAGTATTCTGACGGTGAGTAAGAAAAAAGATGGGAATGTGTAATTGGATCCTGGTGGGGGATTGCAAGATATTAACCGCTTAGTGGAGTACTTCTATACGATAATACTAACATTTGCTTTGCAGTGCAACAGTACCAGCCGTATAACCCGGCTCTGGGTCCTCGCCCAATGCCACCCCAGCCCTCGCACATGGTCAAGCAGGGTTCTTTCCCCGGCCCTCCCGGAGCCGCACCCGGCGGCCCCGCTGGCGCATTGGCGGCAAAGAAGAGCGTGAAGAAGAACCCCAATATCCCTAACCGTTCGTACGCTCTTGACGGTGAAGACGACAAGAAGCGAACAAACACAGGTAACACTGCTTTCCTGATGGCATTGTTGTCAGAGATGTGGATCTTGCACATTGCCATCATCGCTGGTGGTACGCTTGGTATGTCGTTCTTCTTCCCTCAGTACAACCGTTACTCGGATGACGAGCTGTGGAACATTACTTGCTACTGGAAGCTCGGTAAGAATCAGTGTCTTTGTGTGTGTGTGAACGTACATCTGCTAAGCCGGTTTCGCTTTACTTTAGGCTGGCTCTTGCCGATGCCCTACACTCTTATCTGCTTCTTTGGTCTTGCGCTGCCCTTCCGCACACCAAAGTTCCTCTACCACGATGACTTGAAGAAGCGCCGTTGCGACAACTTGTACATTCTTACTGTAACCCGTGGTAACAACCGTGAGGCTGTTTACCGTGCATGGAACGGCCACAAGCACCTTGAACGTCTCCACCCCTCGGTGCGCGTCCACGTATTGACCGACGAGCCGTTCTTCTTTGAGAACATCAACTGTTATACCTGCCCCAAGTCTTTCAGCACTGCCCGATCAAAGTACAAGGCTCGTGCTCTTGAGTGGTACCGTCAGACGATGCGCTACACCGAGCACGACTGGGTGTTGCACTTGGACGAAGAGAGTGTCATTGACGACGAGAGTGTCAGGCGTTGCCTCGAGTTTATTTGGTACGAGAGCGACTACCACATGGGCCAGGGTGTTATTCTGTACAATCAGTACCAGTACTGGAAGAACTGGATCTTCACCGTTGCGGACTCTCTCCGTGTCGGTGACGACTTGTCGCGTTTCCAGATCCAGTTCTCGTACATCCACCGCCCCATTTTCGGTTGCCACGGTTCGTTCCTCATGAACAACGGTTTGGTTGAGAACTCTGTCACTTGGGATCTTGGCAGTAAGTTGAAACCATATGACCCGGGCGTGGGTGACAAAGGTTTTAACTAGTTCTTTTTCAGGTCTTACTGAGGACTACGAGTTTGCCATGGCTGCCTGGGCCAAGGGTTTCCGTTGCGGTAAAGTCCCCGGCTTCATCCGCGAGCAGTCTCCCCAAGGCTTCATGGACTTCCTCAAGCAGCGTCGTCGCTGGTTCGTGGGCATCTGGCGTCTGAACCACTTCCTCCCCAAGCTCTGGGCCTTCTTCTGGACTCTCGGTATCTTCTCCTTGTATGGCACAATCGCCTCGGTCCCGCTCGGGTTCCTCGTCAAGCTCGACACCCCACGATGGTTTGGTCTGTGCAAGGACCTGACGTTCTGCACGTTTGTGTACCTGTATATTCTGGGTATTTTCGTGCAGGACGTTGACAAGAAAAAGAACCCGCTGTTGATCCTTTTGCATATTCCGGTGACGTTTGTGTTGCAGTACATTGCGGTCATTATGGAGGCTTTGTCTGTGATGTACGGTATTGTGTTCCCGCCGAAAGACTTCGATGTCATCAAGAAGTAAGGTGGATGTGCGCGGGGCTGCAGCCTTCTTTTTTAGTAGCATGAATTTAGTTTGAGCACATTCCTTTTATCCGTTTCTAATTTTCTTTGCAACGTTCTGCGGTTTATTTTTTTGGCGATTGGAAGTTGCAAGGTTTGTGAAACGTGTGTTCTTTTCTGTGGCATAACACAATCATATTTCTTTGTTCTGTCCTGATCTTTTTGGTTTCCCATCTGGTGCCTGTTGTGTGTTGGTTTGGAGAGAATGAAGATTCAGAGATTTGAACACTTCTTTTTTGCAAGTGTTGTTGTTTTGCGATTCATGGTCATGAATACGGTTATATTTTTTGTTTTTGTTTTTTTTGTTGTGCGGGATAGATGTTAAATCCACAAATGGAGAGAGACGGATTTTGAAAACAAGCTCAATTGTCAAGAAGTTCTGGTCCTGATCGGCAAACACGAACACTGGGCAGGAATTCCGTGGTGGGGTGATTGGATGCAATGAGAAGAGACGGGTTTACGAAACGAAGAACGAGAATTGTCTTTGGATCTGCCCGTTTCACAAGATTGATGCTTTTGCGTAAGTTGGAGCGGCACATCTTTTGGGGGATTCAGCTTTTATTTTCTATTTTCCTATCTCCTTGCATTTTCTCCCTGCAAAAGTCAGGAGGATCAAAGTTGACCATACACATTTGACCGAGAGGGTAAATTTAAGACCGTAAAGCTGCTCTAATACATTGAACAACTGCTAAAAAACTGAAAAATGCCCAAACATTCATGATTCGTTGGTATGTGTTCCTTTAGACGTGAAGATGCATCGCATCGATTGCCCATTTCTGTCCCCGAACAACGTGTAAGGTATTTCGGGTGATGGTTCAATTGCACAGCTGCATCTTTAAGCGGTCGTTTCAAATCGATCTCCGGGCGCAGGGTAGATATCGAATTCACTGCAAGGTTGTGATAAATTCCGAGTAGAGACTGAAATTCTGTTCAGGCGACGATCGTTGCTCTAGGAATTGGTTATTTGAAACGGAATGTAAACGTAGATGATCTAAAAAAGGAAAAGGGAAAATGAAACCACATCAGGATATGATTCAAACAACAAGCATCTTGGAAGTTCGTATTCGACTCAGCAATATTACATTACAGTAGCCGCATTTCGAGGAAAATATTCCAACCATTGCGAAACTGGCTTCGCTGTGATGGAGAGTTCTTCTATTCATATTAATCAAAAAAGAAAAAAGAAGGAATCAGGAGGCAGCAGCCGTACAAACGTAATTCATATCAAAAATCCGATCTCCCCACGCAATAATCCTCTTCCCATAGATCGCCGACCTCCAAAACTCCAAATCCAACCAATCCCTCCATCCTTGTACCTTTGGAACAACCCAATCCTCCACATCGCACTTTGGCACCATCTCCGCCTTCCAATACTGCCAGTGGAACACCGCGTACTCCCTCACGTCTAACATGTTCCCGGGTGCCCTCCGCTCCCCTTCGAAATCACGAAACTCCCCGGACCCATTTCCAAAGTGCACTGCGACGGGCCGCCGGAGAGGCTGTTTCCAGTTCGCGGGTACGTCTTTGGCGCAGTAGCGCGATTCGACGCGGTAGAGCCACTGCATGCAGCCATCTTGTGTTGCGACGATGGGAAAGGTCGAGAGGGCGGCGGTGAAGGGGATCGGTGGGGTTGGGTTGCGGGGGAGGCCGAGGAGGCAGGAGTTGATGTTGTGCTTGGAGCAGGCGAAGATGCTTTTGCCGCGGTAGATTGCGAGGGGATGGGTGCCGCTTGTTGCTTGGAGGGAGAAGTCGAGGACGCGGTAGTTGTGCGTGTAGATGCCCTGAGCGGACGTGAGAAACACTTAAAAAATTGGCAATGTTGCGTATGTTTCTTACGATGGAATAGCATCCCTCGTCCCACAACAACCGAATGTTCCACGAGTACGCGTCGCGCATCTTTTGCATAGTTTCCGCTTCACCACTGTGCAAGCAAGACGTGAGGCTCAATCAAAAACTTGATGATCGCTCTCTCCATATCAAAACATACCACGTTCGGAAGTGCATGTATGCCGCGAATGAGGTGTAAGCTTCCAGATTCTCAAAATTCTCATACTCTTCAATTGACTTTGCCGGTTTCCCCTTATTCACCGCCCCATACGCAGGCGGTGCATCTCCCTCAATCGTAATCGGGTTAAACACATGCGCCGTAAACTGCCCATGCAAAAACCTCGCCTCGACATCCCCGTCTCCAATCGTCCACACATCAGCGCTCCACGCCAACGGGTTCCTCTCCACAGCGAAAAACTTGCTAAAGTCGCCGAAAATCTGGTCAATGTCAGCAAACGCCCAGCTGTCGCACACGAGAGGGTTCAGCCAACGTGCAAAGACGAGGCCAATGAGCCCCTTTGTGTCGGCGAGGTAGTGCGGGGCGCCGTGCATATGCTGCTCGAACTCTGCGCAGAGGGTCGGAGAGGTCGTTGTGGGGCTGTAGAGGGTGTGGAAGGCGCAGAGACGGTCGGCGTAGTAGCCTCGGAAACCGCGGGACGCGTAGGACGAGCCGAGGGACTCCAGGTCGATGTAGTGGAGGTTTGTGGATGAGGAGTTGGTTTGGGCCCATGAAGGGACGGACGCGCTGTCTTTGCGGTGGTGGACAAAGTAGGCACGGATCATGGCCGGGTCGTTTCGACGGATGGAGTCTGCCCAGAGGTGTGCATAGGGCGGGACATGACTCTCCCATGGGATGAGGAGGCAGATTTTGCTGCGGTGAGGCTGTTGATGTGGTGGTGAGTCGGTCTGAGTTTCAGGCTCGATGTGGGATGGTGATGTGAGGTCCGCTGAAGAGTAAAGGGACCAAAGTCCGACGAGGTATACGCAAACAATGGTCGAGATTGACAGGAGCGAGTACCAAAGCGCAGCTCTGAGGCCTATGGTTCTTCTCGGCAGGACAGCCATTTCGCTGCTCTCCCAGTTGCCACTCGCTAAGAATAACAAGAACAGGATTGTGGCGGTTGATTTCAGCGTGAAAATTTATCACGTTCAAAAACCAATCTGAATGTTATTAATTTTTTTCATCAACACTTTCACAAAATGACATGCGAATAATTACCAAATGATACATCGGCTGATAATAACATACGGACCGGATTTGGATTGAAGATGGGAGTTTTAGGGCAATTATATGTCTCTGCCTGAGGATGGACCATACTGTTGGGTTGCGGATCGTCTACCCCGTCGGCGATCGATCTGGCAAGAGTAATGGAGGTTGTTCAGTGGTGCAATGACGACCTGCCCCGGCCTCATAGTTCCGGAGCGTCGGGATTACTAAACAAATCAATGTTGTTGCTTGGCTTTGTTACGATCTTGGCGGGAAACATTTGGAAGAATGTTTGTGATAGTTCGAAGACTGTCTGTGAATAAATACAAACCTTGATTGACTTGGTACAGAAGGCGCATAGCAATGTAGCGCTAGTATTGAATGCGGTCCCTAACTATTCGCGCAAATGACTCGGTTGTATGTTAAGCAAGCAAGCAATAATAAGTTTGTTTGGAAATCTGGAAAATCAAGCTAACCTTGCTCTGCTAATGCTGGGTACTGTGACAGGCAACCGACACAGCTTAACACTACTGTGACCAAACAATAAGTGCTAGGAGGAAATGGAACAGTTTCCTTGATTTATTCACATTTTGGCAGTGCAAGAAACAGCAGAGACTGCATCTGGTTTCTTCATTCCATATGAAAGCCACACCTTCCTTTGAATCATTGACTTTGTGATCTGAAAATGTGAGGAAAAGCTGGCTTATTTTGCAATGCCGTTCTATTTATGAGAATTCATTCTCCTTGACCCAAGATGTCTATGAGCAATGAAGAGTTCCGCGAGATCATCAATGCGGAAGTGCATATCGACATGGACAAGTTGCGACAGGCTGCCCGCCATGGTATCCCCGAAGAGGTGTGTATGCCGCAAGCCTTTCAATACGGAGTCTGGTTTTACATGCATGCGGGACGTCCCATTCCAGGTCCGAGGCGAAGTCTGGAAGTATCTGCTTGAAGTCCAAACCCCAGACAGATGTGAGAACACATTTTGAAGCCCTCCTCTCCTCAAAAACCATAGTGCCAACCAAAAAAATAAATCATTCCATCGATTCTTCGCAAAACTAATACCCAGCCAATGAACTGACATCCGCCCGAGCAAAATATGAAGAATATCTCCTCTTCGACAAAGAAAACTCGGACGTGGCCAAACGGGTCCGCAACGAAGCACAACGCTACCAGCGTGCCAGACCACCGCCTCCATCATCGACTTCCAAATGGGTCTCGCCATCTTCGACCTCCTCGTCGTCGCGGAACTCGGGTGGTGCAAATGCGTTGGTGGTCAAGAGCGGGGTGAAGAACGTGGGTGGGCTGCTTGAGAACGTGCTGTGTGCGTACGTGAACCATCATAGCAACACGGACTATTTCCCGTCGATGGTGAACCTGTGCGGACCGTTCGTGTATACCCTCGTGCACGAGTCGGACATTTACTTTTGCTTCGAGCGTCTGATGAGTGCTTTAGGTAAATAAGAGGATAATCTTTATCTCTGTTGAGTTTGCTGTTTGTTTCTGATCTGGATTCGGGTTTTTAGAGGAACACTTTGCAATGAGGGATCTGAACGAGCGGCTCTCACATTTCTTGATGCTTTTTCGAACGCTGATGCCGGATCTTTATAACCATTTTGAAGAGGAGGAAGTCGATTGGAGGGAATGGGCGTCGTCGTGGTGCTCGTACTTGTTGTCACGGGAACTCCCGTTGGAATGTATGTAAAGAGAATTCCGCATTTCTGGACTGACTGGACGGGAACACAGGCGTGATGAGGCTGTGGGATACCTACTTTTCGATAGCAGATGGGCTCGAGCTGCATGTATATGTGTGCTTAGGTGAGGATCGAGACAATTATTGTGGCATTCGTAACGCTGATCTTTATTTTACAGCGATTCTCAGTAATAGAAAAGATGAACTTGAAGGTAGAACTCCAGCAAGTTGATACTTTCTCTAGTGCTCCAACGCTGTTCCCTGCAGAACTCGAACAGTCGCAAATACATGCGCTTCTGTTGAGGCTCCCTCGTTTCGACATGGATCAGGTACAGAAATTAACCTTTTCGCGGTCTCTTTGGGATTTTGATTGCATTTTGAAGTTGATCAGCCATGCAGTAAACATCCGCCATGATGTGATAGAACGCTCACTGGCTCTTGAAGGTGGTCCGAGATCCCAATTTGATGCTCATTGCTTAGTCGTTCCCTTCCTCCATTAGAAATGTCCCTGTAGCGATTATTACTCTGTTTAAAGAAGAATACGAATAACAAAGAAAATACCTTCCAAAAAGTTAAAAAGATTTTCATTGGTATCTAGAATGCCTTACCTCCCACCCGAGATCGTCGACCACATTCTCGTCCTGCTGGGAACATGGGCTATGGGCTCGAAACTTGCATTCAAAGCAGCAACTCACTTGCGCAGAGTTTCCGTCCGTGCAGAACTCTTCCAACATGTCCACGACTTGATCCCCAGAACAACGCTCCACACCGCTATGGATGAGGCCAGCAAACTTGGAAGCCTCGATATCCTCGACTACTACAAATTCAAGCTAGTATCATCGAGCTCTGGATCGTGGCCCCTAGCCTATACTGTCGCTGCAGTAAACTCTGCAAGTGAGAATGCGACGATTAAATCGCTGAACTGGTGGATTTCAAGGGGGCTCGAGCGGATCTGGACAGAAGATGCCATGGACCTCGCTAGCCTTAATGGCCGTATCGAAGTCCTAGAGTGGTGGAAATCCAGCGCGCTGGAACTGAAATACTCTTGTAACGCAATGGACTATGCGAGCAGCACCAGAAAAGTAGACGTCCTCGATTGGTGGAAACGGAGTGGACTGAAACTCGACTGGAGTGAGATGGCTGTCAACAGTGCCTCGCGGAGCGGATACGTCGATGTGTTGCAATGGTGGAAAGAAAGCGGGCTTGAGGTTCTTGGCTCGCACGACGCGATCGACTTTGCGAGCTTGAACGGTCACATCCACGTTCTCGGATGGTGGAAATCCAGCGGGCTCGAGCTGAAATACTCTGACCAAGCCATGAATTACGCGAGCAGCCAGGGACGAACTGGTGTGTTGTCATGGTGGAAAGACAGCAGGATGATCCTGAGATGGACCGAGATCGCGATCGATTTCGCATCCCGAAATGGACACGTGGGAGTGCTGCAGTGGTGGAAGGAGAGCGGGTTGAAGCTCAAGTATAGTGTTCGCGCGATGGATTATGCGAGCGGGCAAGGGGAGCTAGGTGTTTTGGAGTGGTGGAAAGGGAGTGGGCTGGAGTTGAAATGGACGAATCTGGTGATGGATCGGGCAAGTGCAACAGGACGTTTGGATGTGTTGGATTGGTGGAAAGATAGCGGACTTGAAGTGACATGGAGTCGCAGGACGTTGAAGGAGAGCAAACCGGAAGTTTTGGAATGGTGGATTAAGAGTGGGTTGCTGAGATCTGATGATTATAATTGATCGGGGTAGCATGGAAGTTGGCATTGGGAAGGCTGATTCATCGTTGATGCATGAGTGATTTCTTGGCCCTTCTCAGTTTGGAGACGGCAAGTTCAGCCTCCTGGAATTGGCTAGCTCTGCAACAGAAATATCAAAAAACAAATCGAATTTACAATCTGGGCACAAAACTCGAGCAGATCGATAACGTTCCCATTCTGCTGAAAATAACCAGCTCTCGCATTCAACGCAGCAACTCGGATGCGCACTTCTCTGCCCACGTTCAAGCATATTGACCATAGTTTGATAGTTTGGGCTACTAATCTCTAACACGGAGGAAGCCAGCGGACTCGGAAGTCTGGACATCCTCGAGCACTACAAATCTAAAATGATATCATCCAGCACCTCGCCATTCGAGCTATATACTTATACCGGCCGCGATGAACTTGACGAGCGAGCGTGGTGAGCTCAAGTCGTTGAACTGGTGGGCGTCGAGCGGTTTTTGGCTCCTTTACAACGAGCAAGGCGTGCTTGACGAGAGCAGCAATGGACCCGTGGACACAAGCGTGCGTGGTCATCTAAAGGTCCTGGATTGGTGGAAGGAGAGGTAAATTATTTGCCTCACAAGTCACCGCACTGGAATTGTGGAAAGTCTGCGGGTTGGGAGCTAAATACTCTGAGAATGCCATGGATTTGGCCATCGAAGCCAAAAAATGATTAGACGTGTTCGACTGGTGGAAAAACAGAGTGCGAAGGGGAGACGGACTTTGCTTCCTATAAGGAAACATCGAAGCCTTGCAATGGTGGCTCGAGAGCGGATTGGAACTTCGGTGCAGCTCCAGAGCCATGGATTACGCGGGCGACATGCAAGCGAGATGTTCTCGATTGGTTGAAATGGTCTGGGCTTGAAATGAAATGCATGTGGAGTTTCTTGACAGGTAGAAGGAGAGGGGATTGGAGATGACTGATAAATAGCACAGAAGCCATCGACGTGATCTGCATGAGGAATGTGGCATGAGAAACGTAGTTATGAATAATCCGGCCCTCGACATTGAGGCCGATTTTGAGTTCCATCGGCAAGCAGTAAAGTGCCATATAACCAACGTAAACGTTAAGAAAATAACGAAGTTCAACATTTTTAATGTGGCCATAATAGGGCACGACGCGACCCACCGACCCACCCGATTGATGGCACTCTCGAAGATCCACGTCGTGTGCCAAGTTCATGGCGAAGGCGACAGAGCGAAAATATCCAGGGATGCGGACCAAGACGTTGTCGTAATCCATCCAGGTATGGCGATGCTTAGTTATCCTCTGACAACAGCAAAAGCTGAAACTAAGGTTCATATTCTTTCCACATTCACTCGCTCGGGTCCAACAGCTCCACCGAGTTTTCGGGATGAGTGAGTTAGACCTTGAAGAGATTTCGATATGCATAATTAAAATCTCTCGGTCCCTGTTGCAGGCAAAGACTTCGATTCGATCTGTGTTTTGGTGACGGAGCGACACCAGACGATGTATTTTTTGAGACCGAGATGCACATACTGGCGGATGCGGTATCGCTTGGTGGGTTTTCTCTTGAAGTTGAGTAGGTTCTGTTCTGAAAGTGCTATATCACTCCAGGATACAACGCCGGACTATTCGTCACGGGAATTGGGTATGATCTCAAAATTACGGCTTGACTCATTTGGTGTTGATCACGGTTCTTAATTTGATAGTAGAGGGGATTTTCAGAACCGATCGTACGATGTTTATGGGAGAGCGAAGGATTTTGTACTGACAGAATACGGTTTTATAGTACTCATTACTTCACAAAAATCGTCGACATACTCAAAGAATATCACGACGACCTCGAAAATCCGTCCATCTCGTTCTGGTAGGTGCCCGACAACAACTTCGAATGGTTTTGGTCTGAATATTGTTTTGCAGTCAGATAGGCGTCCCTTCATCAAGAGTTATCGATTTGGTAAATGAAAAGGTTCTTCCTGGAGACGCGAAACATTTAGAGGAAGAATGGGTCAACCTTTTGAAGCCGATATCAGACTATGATGAAATATCCAACGTGCTTAGCAAAGGTGCGTCTCGTTGTATAAGAACAGGCGAACTCTCACGCTGTTCTAGGCTGCTCGATTCCTAACATTGTAGCGATCCGGATAGAGACGAAAGGGAGGACCAGTGGGACTGTTGGAACACTCTTTCTGGTAAGCAGACTCTGGTTGTCAGAATTCTTAGTCAATTGATTATTACTTTTTGCATTTACAGGTAGATTTGGGTCTCCCGGTCGTCACATCAATCCTCAACCAGCCGCGGCCGGCATCAAAATCACATTCACAGTGCGGCGGAGCCTGTGTCGATCCCAGCTTATCTTTCTCCGGATCTTTCTCGGGAATAGGTATGGAGCAATTATTGCCACATTTTCGGTGAATCTGATGGTTGATCTCGCAGCGAAATTAGTCAGTTTCTTAACAACGAGTCATTACGAGGGAGCTATACCCGTTGCACAGGATCCATTCACAGCGATATGTTCTGGTACGGAAAGCTAATCAGCTGTCGAGCTTGAGCTAATTCTCTTATCTGTTGATTTAGAGCTTTTCGGCGGAAACGGTATTACCAAGGTGGTCGTTCATCTCGATGTGAGTGACTCAAGAGTTATTATCGTCATCATCCTTATTAAAACCATCCAAGGCCCTTGCAGAAGATGTAAGCACTGTGAGCGCTGCGCTACGGCTATCCAGCTCCATGCGAAGAGTACGAAATCGACCTGTGTGTATTTTCTTAATGGAAGCGTTCCAGATCACAGGTTGACTCAATATCGTAGGTTGTTAACCACACCGACCCACGTCTATTTGAACTGGCAACACGGTGTGAAGGTGTCGAGAACGAGAGGGATCTATTGCAGGTTTGAAATTGATGCGCTTCATTTACTTTCGCTCACGGATATATTTGGATAACCTCAGAGGCAACGTCAAGAACAGCAATCACAACTGAACCGTCAAAACAACGTTCTTGGATATCTCGAAAATATGTACCGTCGAGAAATGGATCGTGCGCGTCAGTGGGAGAAGGACTTGGAAGACGAACTTGCTGCAGTAAGCACTTCAAATGGATTGTCGGTGTTATCGTATTGACTCGTTTATGGAATAGGTGGTGGACCGGACCGAAACAGAAATGAGAGAAACAGTTTGCAAGCACGAGCAAAGGCAAGCTGAGCTTGCTAGAAATTTATACGAAATGAATCTGAAGCTGGGTATGCGTTGGTTATCGTCAAGCAAAGCGCGATCTCATAGCTTTTTTAGCCGTGCTTACAGACGAGAGGGATGCAGCACTAGCTGAGCTCAATGAGGAGCGGGAAAACGGAAAATTTGCTCTAGCGACAATGAGTTCGGAGCGGGAGCGGCTGCAACGAGAGCTTGCCATTTCAATTGAGGAATATGTCAGGGAGCGTGAGGGGTTGCGCAGACAATTATCCAAAAATAGCGAGGATGCACAAACTCGCGAAACGGAACTATTGGAACATCATCGATTAGCCATAGCGGACTTAAAATCCAAGCTCGAGAGCCAGGCCGCGCGCAAACTGAAAGAAGAGACTGAGCGTTTCAATTCGGAGGCTGCGAGACAACTGACGCAACAGCGCAAAGAGCTTGAGCGTGGTCACGAGGCAGCCATTCAATCGGAGCGAAAATCGGCTGAGGAACGTCTTGCGAAAGCCCTCGAGCGCGAAGCGGAGAAATTCGACACGAAATTGAAAGAGCATCTAAAAGGTCAAGAAAAGGATATCAGAAAGGAGTTGAATGCGGAAAGAAGGATTGTGGAGCGGGAAAAGGATGTGGAGGTGGATCAGGAGCGACGTTATGCTCGGGAACAAAGGGAAGCCATCGAGAGGGAGGTTGGATTGAGGAAGGAGCTTGAGGAGAAGCTTAAGGCAGAACGCGAGCAAACAAGAAAGGCGGAGGTATGTTTGTCGATCTTAATATTATTTTTCTCCGTCTTAAGAACTGATCCGGATTAGGCGAAAGCCCGAGAGCTTGATGAAGCTAAGTCAGAACTGGAAGCCGACTTGCATCGATTACAATCAAAAGCTCAGCGGAGGGAAAACGCTCTACAAAGCGAAAACGAGCAGATTTCGGCTACATGTAGAGATCTGGAGGTAAACACAGCTCAAAGGGGGGCGATTTATCTACTTACTTTCCACACATTGCAGGAGAAGATAAAGCAGTTGAGAGTCGAACTCCGTGTCCTTAGATCGCAAGCTGCGGAAGTACCAAACCAAAGTATACCGACGATGGTCACCGCAATTCAACGTTCGAGATCTCCAGTCAACGACGACGTGCGCCGTGCACACGTGTTGCCTTTTCCGGAAGAGCCACATTTGGACGAACCAACGTCAGAGCCGGAACAGTCTTTTAGAAAACTGCCATCGAATCCGCGAAAGAAGGACGCTAATGGACAAAAAGCCCAGTCGGCCAGCACAGCGGCTCCAAAGAAAACTCAATCAAGAAAAAAGAAGGTGGAGAGCGCCGAAAATGACAACCAGGGTGACGCTGGGGAAGAAGAAGAAATCGAACTCGCTGCGACAAGCGAAGAGCACACCAAAGCAATAGGGAAGCGTGCGGATGCAGAGGAGGCAGTTGGCCGCACAGATGAATCTCGACGCAAAAAGACAAAGCAGAACGGCAGCAAGTCGGATCAAGCGGCTGCGAAAGCTGCGCAAACACGCCCCGCTCAGAGCAACAAGAGAAAGGCGGTGGAGGTGGAGTCTGAGGACGAGCGAGTTGCACGCGACGACGATGAGATCGAGGTTAGCGACGACGATGACGAGCGTGCAGTCCGTAGGCCGAAGCGAGCAGCTCGGAAGAACGGTGAAGAAAGACGACGAGCAGCTCCGAACTCTCCGTCAACCCAAGATGATGTTCGTGCGGAAGGGCCTACCCACATTGACGCGTCCGAGAAAGAGAAGATTCAGAAAAAGAAGAAGGATGCACAAAAGAAAGGTTTACCCCGAGCTGAAGAGGCGCCGGCGAATGAATGTTATGGCGACCAGGCACCTGTGGACATACCTTCGAAGAGAAAGGCTGCTGAGGCAAAGAAGCCACGGGCACCGGCCAAAAGTCTGGCGAAAAAGTTTGCGCGTGAGGATCAGGAAAATCAGCAACAGGCGGATCCAGATCGGACTGACGACGAAAGTGACGCTGAGATAGGTCGTTCTGGACCATCGCGGGCAGAAGATCCATCGGTCATTCTCGAAACTCAACGGGAGCAGGTTGTGGAAGAAACTCAGGTCGAAGAGTACGCACCAATCACCGCAGTATCGAGACGCACCAACGGACGTGTGGTTCAGGAGACTGAAAATGGCGGGGAACGATCGATAGAGAAGCGAAAGAAAAATGAAGGTAGCAAGAATCTGCCGGTGAGGGACGAGAACGAAGGTGATGAAGGCTTTGAGGATGCTGGTGTCAAGAAGAAAGCTCCGGTCAGAAAAGCAAAAGCAAAGGTTCCAGAACTTGCAGAATCGGACGGTGAAGCCGAGAATGCTCCGCGGGTCATAAAAGCAAAGCCGAAGGCGACTAAGTCTACACGAGGCAAAGCACCAGAGGCGCGTTCCAGAGTAGTTGCAAGGGAACAAGGCGGTTCGGACGGGGCTAACGAAGATGGAGCACAGGCAACGAAGAAGAGGAAGCTAAATCATACGTTTTTGACAAAGGCTGGAGCGGTAAAGCGTCTGAAATGATAACTCGTTTGCCTGGATTTTGATCCTTCCTTCCACTTTAGGCGGGTCGACCGGCGCTCGACTTTTCTTCTCTCAGAGCAGCAGGTATCGGGATTCAAAGTGGCCCGGCTGGTGGTTTGCTCCAACAACCGCCACCACCAAGCTGGCTGGGTTTCTTGCAAAAAACCAAGACGATTCCCGGAGCGGCAAATGAATAGATGCAAATGAGTTCAGCGTTTTTTTGATCTCATTGTCTCTTTATATGTTCGACCTAGCTATCCTGCTGCTTTACTTCCTGAGTTGCATTGTTCTGTATTGTTGGCTATTTATGTTTCGACCTTCTTACTGTCTTTTTACATTGTGGTTTACATGCACATAATCCCCTTCTAAATCGACCGACCCTAATCTGGCACCCGCAACTGCCACGTGCTGCCCCCGGGTCCGTGCCGCCATTGTGGAATGGTTGTTTGTGTTATCATAAATGTTACCTACGATTTTGTTTTATAAAGAGCAGCAATCTCTCAGTTCAAAGGCGGCTCAACAGTACACATACCAACGACAACATGCGGGTCTTGATCGTCGGTGCTGGAATCGCCGGTCCAACCCTCGCCTGGTTCCTTTCCAAAAGCGGTCGAGATACCGTTACTGTTCTCGAGAAATCATCTCATTTCCTCAACAAAGGCCATAATGTCGATATCAATGGTAGCGCGTTAAAAGTTCTAGAAAAGATGGATCTTCTGGATGCGCTGCTCGATCGTCACACATCGGAGAAGGGAGCGTATGTGGTTGATTCGAACGGCCGACCTTTTGCACAGTTTCCCGTGATCCCAGGGAAGGACGCCAGCCCAACCTCAGAACATGAAATAATGCGGGGTGACCTTGCGGAGCTGCTGTACGAATCGTCCAAAGATCTTCCAGGCGTGGAGTACCTATTTGGAACGACCATCCTAAGAATTCTTTCCACTCCGGAGGCAAAAAACGCACCCGTCACGATCCATTTGAGCAACGGCGACGTTCGTGATTTCGACTTGGTTGTTGCGGCCGACGGTCAATGGTCCAAGACCCGCACTGAGTGTTTCCCAGCAGATGTTGTGACCGTGATCGACAAAGACTTGTTCATGGTATACTCGACCATACCACGCCAACCCGAAGACAACGATTGGGTGAACATCTACCTTGCTTCAAAGTCCCGCAACCTGTTCCTTCGTCCGGACAACCATGGCACGATCCGCGCGGCTCTAACAAAGTACTGTGCGGATGATAACGAGAAGGCACAATGGCGCCAAGCATCCAGGAGCGACAGGGAGACTCAGATGCGTCTGGTGAGAGCCACGTTTTCGGACGCTGGGTGGTGTACGGATCGTATTCTGCAAGGCATGGAGTCAACCGACGAGTTCTATTTTCAAGAAGTTCGGCAAATCAGAATGCGGAAATGGTCGAATGGCAGGATCGTGTGCGTCGGCGATGCAGCCTGCGCACCCACTCCGATCACCGGGAAAGGCACGTCGCTTGCGTTGGTGGGCGCGTATACACTTGCAGGTGAGCTCTCGCTACTCGAGGAAGGCGAACACCCCGCGCGAGCTCTCGATGGGTACGAAGCAATGCTTCGGCCTTTTGTGGAGAAGATCCAAGATATCCCTTCGTATGTCCCACGAATGATGCACCCGAATGGAAAGCTGGAGGTTGGGCTGATGAAGGGAGTCTTGTGGAAGATGTCCAAAGTAATGGCAACCTCGCTGTACGCCAAGCTGTTTCTCAAAGATGCGACTTCTGAAGACGAAGACTTTCCGTTGCCCATTTATGCATTTTAAGCTAGATAGGGGGCCGCCCACGAAAGTGCTTTTTTCTTTCGTTCCATTATTCCTTTTTTCATTCCAGTGTACCGGATACGTAAATAGGAACATATATTGAGTAACAATCCATTCTTTTGTCGCAAAGTAGTTTAACTGTGTTAGAAATACCACAGCATTCGAAAAGCTCGGAAGCGAACGCATCCATACGATTATATGATTCACAGTATCTTGGCTAGTATTGTTGGCAACGTTTCCAGAGGCGATCGCTCTTGCCAAATCTCGAGCTCACTTCTCGGAATATCACAAACATCATCGAACACATAGAGGGTGACGACTTCTTCCAAATCGACCTTTTTGAGCATAAACTCCTCCTTCGAGATTGTTTGCAGACCTGTCGACTCAAGCCATCGCAATGCTTTTGAAAGTGCACTGGAGATCGGTCTCCTCTGCACTCCGCTCAATCTCCCGTCGTTCACCCAGGAATTGACATTGTATACGTAGTCCTCGAATCGATTCTTCATCGTGATCTTTTCTCGCATCACCAGATCCTCTTGCGCAAACTTTTGCGCATCCAGATAAGTCTGGTCGTACCCGCCGGCCTGGTGATTCTTCACGATAGTCTTTCCCAGCGTCCAATCCTTATCAGGAAGTTGGTTCGCGTCACGAAGCATCTGCTCGTATCGTTCGCCCCATGATAAACGCTCCTTTATTGTAATCGACTCGGCGTTTCCCGTTGCTGTATCCCGCGCAGTCACCCAAAGATTCCTTCCGATGCTATCGCTTGCGAATGTGACTTCAATCTGAGGGACACCACGTGGAGAAGGAGGGAGCCCAGTTAGCTTAACCTCCGCTTTTGAAAAGTACTGTGAGATGAAATTGCAAAATAAAAAACATTCCATAGACATACCCAAAAAGTTGTTATCCTTGGTTAGTGGACGCTCTCCCTGAAAGACCTTGATCGTCACCGTAGTCTGGTTGACGACGGCAGTGGTGAACATCATCTTCTTCTTCATTGGGAGCTCAGTCCAGACTGGGACAATCGGTGTCATGACACCGCCAGCGGTCTCGATTCCCAGCGTGAGCGGGACGTGAAAGAAGCAAGCATACTGTGATGGATCGTCATGGTCAACATCGTAGCCAACTTCTGCTGCACCGAGTGCAACTACGTGTTCCGGATTGATGCTATTCAAGGCCTTTTTGCCGTCAAAGTAGTTCTCCAGTAGTTGAACGACTTTCGGGATATGGGATGAGCCGCCAGCGAGCACAATATCGCGGATCTCGCTCTTGTATACTCCTGCTTTGCCAATAGCTTTCTCGACGGAGCGCAATGTCCGTTTGAACAGGTCCGCATTGAGTTGCTCAAACTTTTCTCGGGTAAGGGTTTCTGTAAAATCGATTCCATCAACGATCGAATCGAATTTGACTCGGGTGGAAACGTCCGTGGATAATGCAATTTTCGCCCGTTCTGATTCCATCCTTAGTTTTCTCATGGCATTTACGTCCTCACGAAGATCCTTTCCGTGCCTTTCTTTGAAGACATTCGCGAAATGATCTACGATGCGATCGTCAAAATCCTTTCCGCCGAGGTCGTCCTTGACTGTGATCTCGATATCGAGCATCGTGTTTTCGACGCCGAGCACTGTAACCTCCAAGTACGAAGCGCCGAGGTTATAGACCAGTATATGCCCATTGCCGTTGTTTTCGAGATTGTACGCCTGAACAGCGGCGACGGGTTCCCAAACTGCCCGGATGGAGGTAAACCCTGCCAATTTTCCGGCTCCTATAGCAGCCCCAACCCTATTGTCAAAATATGCTGGAACCGCAATCACTATGAGAGAGATTAGGGAACGCGAGTCAAAAATTATAGCGTCGGGAATTACCTGCACGGGTGATTGTACTATCCTTAAGTTGCGCTTCCGTGGACTCTTTCATCGCTCTCAATAGCATCGCATAAATCTCTTCAGGCGCAATCAATGTATCATTGCTGGCTAGTGTTGCCTGGATCATGGGTTTCCCGTGTTTCTCGACAACAGAGTAAGGTAAACGATCCAATTCGCTCTCCAATTCAGCGAATGTACGTCCAATCAACCGCTTCATATCGAAGAAAGTGTTCGAAGGGAAATTGTCCGCCAGATCCTTTGCAATATGCCCTACTACCGGCCCCTCATCTGTGTACGCAACGTAGGATGGAGTAACGAGGTTGCCCTCGACATCCTTGATGATTTCCAATCGCCCGCCCCTTTTCACTGCCGCACGGGAGTATAGTGAGCCCAAGTCGATGCCAATATATGGGCCATCAAATTTTCGTTGTTCAGTAGGTGGTGGGCGGCCATCACCACGCACTCCGACAATAGCGATTGCGATGAGGGTCAGCAAGATGGCACAGCGTAGGGATCGCTTCATTCGGTGATAAGTTCTGGTGGTGCTGGGTGCTGTGCAAAGCTTTTAACCAACTCCACGTTAAGTACACGTCGAAGAGAAAATTTACTGCCCACAACGAACAAAAGTCTTCGAACCAGCAAAAGAATGATCACGCATTAGTACGCATAATACAAAGTTGCTGGTCGTAACTCAATTATTTCAATATTATCTCCCGCGGGAAGGCTCGAACTTCCAACCTCCTGGTTAACAGCCAAACGCGCTAGCCAATTGCGCCACGCGGGATCTGAAGACCTCATAGTGGCTCAGTCGGTACGAATGTGACTTTTCGAAGCTAAACTCCGCGGTTCGAATCCTATAGGGGACTGGATTCGAATTTCCTACGAAATATATCTCTCGCAATATCGTGTCACGTGCAAGTACCGCGCCACATCTCCTTCGATTCGCCATTGCCTTCGCTCCTCTTTCCTACGGCTCGCACGGCTCCCCAAGTACTGAAGATTCCAAATCTTGGTTGAAGTACACGTGGGTGACATGTACTGATTAAGCATTGTCAATACATGTTATAACATTCAAAAAAAAAAAAAAAAATTCCGACCTCATAGTGGCTTAGTCCGTACGAATGCGACTTTTCGAAGCTAAACTCCGCGGTTCGAATCCTATAGGGGACTGGATTCGAATTTCCTACGAAATATATCTCTCGCAATATCGTGTCACGTGCAAGTACCGCGCCACATCTCCTTCGATTCGCCATTGCCTTCGCTCCTCTTTCCTACGGCTCGCACGGCTCCCCAAGTACTGAAGATTCCAAATCTTGGTTGAAGTACACGTGGGTGACATGTACTGATTAAGCATTGTCAATACATGTTATAACATTCAAAAAAAAAAAAAAAAATTCCGACCTCATAGTGGCTTAGTCCGTACGAATGCGACTTTTCGAAGCTAAACTCCGCGGTTCGAATCCTATAGGGGACTGGATTCGAATTTCCTACGAAATATATCTCTCGCAATATCGTGTCACGTGCAAGTACCGCGCCACATCTCCTTCGATTCGCCATTGCCTTCGCTCCTCTTTCCTACGGCTCGCACGGCTCCCCAAGTACTGAAGATTCCAAATCTTGGTTGAAGTACACGTGGGTGACATGTACTGATTAAGCATTGTCAATACATGTTATAACATTCAAAAAAAAAAAAAAAAAAATTCCGACCTCATAGTGGCTTAGTCCGTACGAATGCGACTTTTCGAAGCTAAACTCCGCGGTTCGAATCCTATAGGGGACTGGATTCGAATTTCCTACGAAATATATCTCTCGCAATATCGTGTCACGTGCAAGTACCGCGCCACATCTCCTTCGATTCGCCATTGCCTTCGCTCCTCTTTCCTACGGCTCGCACGGCTCCCCAAGTACTGAAGATTCCAAATCTTGGTTGAAGTACACGTGGGTGACATGTACTGATTAAGCATTGTCAATACATGTTATAACATTCAAAAAAAAAAAAAATTCCGATCACCGGTCTAAGATAATAATGTAAGGCCCCCTAGGTGTTGTTTTTTGTTATGCATTGTATGTGCAAAATAAATAATAATAATAATATTGCTAAAAGAAACAAAAAAACCGATCCTCACCGTCAATTATATTCTATAAAATTCCGTCAAATAAGCATTGGCCTGCTCCACACCCATCTCACTTCCCGGCATGCACGGTCCCCATGTGCTGCCATTGTACGTGTTTTTACTAACACTTGTACTTTGGATTGTGCACGAGCAGGTGATATGTATTCACTTTCAATGAGTTAATAGTTACACTTGAATATGGATTGCACCAGTGAAAAATAAATACATATTATCAAGTTTAAAACAAAAATTACAAAAAATCATCTTGTAAGACAGTTTAAATGTTATTTATTATGTTGCATTGTGTGTCCAAAATAAATAATTATATTGTTGAAATAAATAACCCCACATATACCCTTGGTTACCCCGACCTTAACGCAATTCCCACAAAGTCACTTTTTGGAAGTTTCTTCAGTCCACACCCTGACCCATTCATTGATCACATGCGCATGAGCGTGCTTCTCATGCATGTGTCAGTGCCTTTTGCCAGCGGTCTAATTGCCGAGATGCAGAAGCAACTACTTGTGATCCAGTGCTTCAAACCTGCAATCTCCAGCTTAGAGCGCTACGCCATAGCCAACTGAACTGATAGAGCTATTCAATATGAACTGAAATAGTATGCTTGTATTTAGAAATATGTTCAAAAATTATACTCTTAAATCAGGTATAACCAGAGACGTCAGTGAAGACCGAGATTCTGGTTTTAGGTTCCCACCAATTCTTTGTCCCAAGATACGAATGATTTAGCTTCTGATCCCCATCCCCTTTCTCAATACCATACTTACTTCACTTCAGTATATCAAAGTGAATATGTTGTTGATTCCCCTCCTCCTCCCACAGTACGACGCCATTTGGATTACACTTCAACTAGTAACATTATTTTGTTAGCGCAATTTGCTCCTCCCCAAATAACTCAGCTCCCAGACTGAACTACATACCTGCCGAGTTATTTAAGCCTGTTGCTATTCTCGTAGTTCAACTTCCCAAAGCTATATTTCGTTCATGATTGTCACCAACTTCTTGGAACTCGGGACTTCTCTTACCTGTCTGGAAACAAAAGGGAACTTTGGTGATATTGCTCAATACCAGCCCATTACCTTGACGACAGTTGATCGGAAAATTCAAGTGAGCCTCCTTCCCATGTTGATTGATTTTGTCTGCATCCTCGATCGTGAAGGTGAGCAAGTCAACAATTTTTTCCTTTCTCGACCGTCGCGCGACTTTCTTGAACTTGTGGTGTGAAATTTGTGTGAAATGGCCGTCCTGCTGTTGGACCCGCCGACACAGCGCTACATCGCTGCAGTGTTCTTTGCAATCGAATTCGCTTGGAAACTGCTGCTCTCCACCGGTTACTCGCTGTACGCTTCTCTCAGTTCGCTCGTGTTCTCGGCCCCAGTCGCTGCTCCTTCCACTGTCTTCCCGGGAAAACCGCTCTCTCTGGCATGGCAGAATCAGCAAATTCAGCAGCTCGCTTCGAGATCGATTTCTGTTGGCGCAACGCCGCTGGGAGTGTCTGCTTACTGGCTGGTCGGAGTCTTTTGCTTTGTTGATTTGGTATTCTTTGCGGTACTGTGGAGCGCTCAGGTCCCTCGATTCGAAATGTCGGCTGCTACTGCGGCGTTTATTACAACGGTCAGCTGGTCCATCAATTATGCACTCTTCGCAGCGGTGAGCATCGATTTTGTTCAATCACTCCTTTGAAAATCTCACTTTCATCAATTTTTAGACGAGGCCAAATGAGTTTCAAAGATCTGGACTTCCACATGGTGTTCCGGGATCCGGACGTGGTCGAGTTCCAGCTGTGACTGAAGATGGGGGAGGTTTCGGCGCAATTCCCGCGAAGGGCCCACTCTCTGGGATCGTTGGAACCGGTGGTGGTTCCGGTAGCATCCCAATCGGTGACGACGATCCCCACATCGTCGGATCTCACAGGGTTAATGTTTTACCTAAAGCCCTCGCTCGTCTTCGCAGAGTCCCATCGTGCCGTGCTGAATCTGAATCGCGCATTTATGTCCCAGTCGATATTTACAAAGCGATCCCACCATGCTTTGTTGACATCGAGGCTCTCGGGTTTGACGGGAGAGTGCAGCGATTCGATAACGTGACGCTGCAGGATTATACCGTCGCAGATATTGCAGCTGGAGATGGAAGTCGTATTGCCCTCGACCAGGCAGTCGCAGATGCAGGCATCGGGCCAAATACCCCGATCATGCGATTCCATGGACGTTTGGAGACGAGCACGATCGGTTTGTTGCGGATCGTTGGATTTCGAGATGCTTCGGGCGAGCCGGGAAGCTTTGATGGGAACACAGTCGAGGTGGTAGAGTGTCCAAAGGCAAACTGGATTGGCCAGGGAGCAGATATCGGGCTGAAATCAGATGAACGCTGTGTCGATGAGACTTACCAAGTCGGAGCAGAGATATTTGGTACACCTCCGTTGACGTTCTGGTATTCACGCACCTTGAACGACGTGAGCACTTTGGAGTTTGTAGAGGTTTCTCTTGGTGCTGAAGATGGATCAGAGCCACTCGGAAACGTATTACCAGAGTCCCAGCTCAGCGATCAAGAAATGGAGCAAGCCGCTCTTGAACTCGCCCACCGAATCACAGACCTCCGACCCCGGAAATTCATCCACAAGTTCGACGTGAAGCTCGAGACGCCCGGAACAATGGTCTTCCGGTTCCTCAATGTCACCGACGGCATCCGAAACACGATCCCCCAACCTCGACGCATAATAGCCGCAAGCAGCAAATCCGACAAGAACGCGCGCGCACGCGCACAACCGACCTTTGACGAGTTCGGCGAGGCCGTGGGTCCCGATGAACCCTTCAAGATCACCGTGCATCCACGCCCTCGCGCCCAATTCGAGGACTGCACCGACCTCTCGATCCTCGTCCCGCAACCGAACGATCCATACACCCAGCGACTCCCAACCCTCCCAATCCACCTCCACGGCCAACCAGTCTTCAACATCACCATCGGGCTCGCGGCGTCCGTCGACGACGTTCCATCAGGACAATGGCAGCGTCTGTCTCGACACGACGCGCTGAACCGACGTGATCCGGATATCGAAGCATCGGAACCCGGTACGTATGCTTTGCTTTCGGTCGCAGACGCGCGGTGTAGCGGTGCAGTCGAGGAAAACGCCCGTTTCTGTACGGTGAACAAGGTCCTCCCGCCTACGATCGAGGTTTCCGCTGAACCTATTCGTGGCGGCGGGGTCGGAGCTGCGTGCGTTGGGGCCTTCGGAGCGGTGGTGAACATCTCGTTGACGGGAAGCCCGCCGTTCATTGTTGAGTATGAGGAGACGAAGGATAGCGGAGAGAGGACACAGAAGAAAGCGAGGATTATGAAAACAAAGCATGTGATTCCGTTCGAGCCCGATGAACCCGGGACGTACGTGTGGGAGTTCACCTCGGTAAGATGTTCAAATTGTGCAGTCTGTACGACTGACACTTAATTTCGTGTTAGATCTTGGATATGAAGTACATCAAAGGAGTTCCGATCAAGAACACTCGTTTCACTCAAACTGTTCACCCACGCCCTCGTGCATCAATCCTATTGGACCAGCCCTCTGTTTCGACACAGGCGCCAGCTATGATCCGGTGTCTGGGCGACAACGCAGAAGTCACTGTTCTGGCGAGCGGTGGTGCGGGACCTTGGAGAGTAAGCTACGAGCTCTATCACAACACCAAACGATTGTGGAGGAGAGATGTGGAGGTTACGGAGGGGGGCGTGCGTATTGGCACCGGCGCATTGGATACCGCTGGAACGTACATGCTATCATTCATTGGTAAGGAGCGCTGAAAGTCCTTTTGCCAAAAAACAAGCTTTTACGTTCGCTTTTGGTTTTGCAATTAGACATTTTAAGCGCGGATGGATGTCCCGGCACATTCCGGGAGGGCACTCAAGACGTACGCATCGAAGTGCAAGCTCAACGGCCCACGGTGTCGTTCAAGTGTCCTCGACCCGTCGCGTTCTTGGAAGGTGGGTCAGCGCAACTCGAGCTAGCAGTTTTTGGCATGTAAGTGTGCCTGGTGATCGTCGTGCTTGTGGTCGTTGACGCCCAACTTTATATAGTCCGCCATTCAATATCAGCTACGTGCATGTGGATTCGGGAATTGAGGGGCAATATATGACCAAACGGGGTGCCACCAAGAAGAAGGAGTGGCTTGAAGTTGATCTCCCTGGTACCTATCGATTGAAGGGGACATCGGACGCGTACTGCAAGGGATTGGTACTTCCTGCTGTGGAGTGCCAAGGTACGTTTTCGCTATCATTATCGGTGACAACGCTGAACGAAATAATTGCTAGCTGTTACGATCCCTCGCCCGACACTGAGCGTTCTTGGTGCAACTCAGGAAGGCAACCAATATGTTGTGCCGGACACTTGTGAGCGTGACATGGATAAGGCGTTCACAGTGAGGCTCTCGGGTAGCCCACCGTTCCAGATGCGCTACACTCATGAACTGCCCCCCGGATCCAACAAGTTTCGGACACATCGTGGGGAAATCGAAAAGCGTATAGAGCAGCACAGCTACAGAGTCGGATTGGACACTTCGGAGTCTGGGAAACATGTTTACAGATTCCAAGCTCTCGAAGATCTGAACTACCCGCAAGCGAGCGGGAAGGGTGATGTCGCGATTGTGACGCATAACGTGCTCGCGCGACCCACCGCGCGCTTCACAAACGGAACTTTAGGCTTTGTTCAATGCCTCAACGTCGATTCGCAGTCGAGCTCGTACATGCCTGTCGGTAGCGCGCTCACCCAAGATCCTAGCCAGGGCATCCAGATCGAATTTACAGGCAAACCGCCCTTCGAGCTCGTGGTCCAGCTCCAACACGACGGCAACGAGCCGCAATCAATTGTCGTCCGCAACATCACAGAAAACTCACACACCTTCAAGCCACCACTTTTAACCGCGACAGGGAGCTACGTCCTCCAGCTCGTGTCTCTATCCGACTCGACCGGATGCCGCTCGAGCATCGCGAGCGACGCGCCCGAGACGCGGGTGGAGCTCGTGGTCGCAGACACCCCGCGCGTCACCTCACTCTCAGCTCGGAACGTGTGCGTTGGTGATTTGCTGACGTTCACGTTGCAGGGGACCCCGTTGTTCAGGCTTGAGTACGAGTTTGAGGGCACCGTTTCGGACGTTAGCGTGATGGACCCGGTGCTAACGCTGTACGCGGGGAAACCGGGACTGTTTAAAGTGCGGCGGGTGTGGAACGGTGTTGGGTGCGTGTTGGATTTGAGGAAGCCCGAGGCGGATACGTTGGGGGTTGTGGTTCACCCCTTGCCGAGGGCTGTTGTAGACGGCGGCGCGGATCTTGCGGAAGACATTCGAGAAGGTGAGGAAACAGGTTGTTTGAAGGCAAACGATTGGGCTGTGATAAACATGTAGTTTTTTTGGTTTAGGTGAAGAGTCGATCATAACGATAGAGTTTGAAGGAGAAGCGCCGTTCAGCTTTACATATTCACGGTCGACGTTGAACCCGATTTCCGGCGACATTGTTGGGGAAGAAGCGTTTACGATCACCAACATTGACGAACCATCTGTAAGCATGTTTTGGTTTTTCTATTTTCAGGCAGATTTTCTAATTTCTCATTCTGCTCTTTGCAATGTTTAGTATGTGATACGGACGAGGCAAGAAGGGTTGTTCCAGGTGACGGCGGTTTACGATGCACATTGCGGGTACCCGCGACTGGTACAGTCGCCTGAAAATGCCAACGCGGTGATTGGGAATTAGTGTGATCTGGTGGTCAGACGGACACATGAGATGATGATGGTGGTGTGCTTAACAAAGAGCTGCTTTGTTGTAATTTATCAATATTTTAAAAAGATTTGCTTGGAAGTTCAAGCAATGCAAAGCGACACACCGTCTATTCAAAGTGTAATCGGACTGATTCAGTCACTCTGCTCTCCCAACCAATCGTAGAATCCATGGATTGTAATCTGCTGACTATCACTGAGTTGATGTACTTCAGTTTTTCACACTAAGTATGATATTAACCAAGAGGACGGGATCGGCCCGCACGTAAATTAAGTTGCTTTCGGGAGAAAATCACCAAGATTCGCAGCCGCGTACTCGTTGCTGATAAGCTTTGTGGGGACAAATCAATATTTCAGATCGCCAGGAATATATGAGAGTGCCTTCGATTCCCTGAAAAAGAGATGTTGCGTACGCCAGCCCAATCTATTCGAAGCGGCAACTTGGAAAGAACAAAATCGCAGATCTGTTGATATTCACCGCTGTAGTATCATGGCAGATCTCGTGAGAGCGCTTACATTCCATGTGGGACTCTGAAGCCTCGTGAAACTATATCCCATCATGACACAACGTACGCAGCTGCAGTGGGCACTCAGTGCGGTGATGTCGGCCATACAAATGGCTGTTTGTAGCGCTAGGCCCCCAAGTTGCGAACCTCCCCGACTTTTGAAATAGCATGAGTATGCCAAACCCTCATTTTTTGATTGGTGGTTTTGGGTCCTATTGTTAATTTTCAGGTGAAACGAGTGAGATACACATAACGTTTGCCATATTGCAGTTTGTGTAGTTTTCCGTGATCGATTCCACCTTGTACTTGGCGGCTCAGTTCAAGAGACTTTGGATGCCGCCTTTTTTATGTGGCTAACGCTTCTGTTTAGGTACCAGATTATCACCATCGCTACCGCAAGCTTAAACATGGCATCCAACTCAAGTCAGAGTTGGAATGAAAGATTTGAAGTGCGATCAGTCTTCTATTGCACAGCATTGCAATGATCTTCCTCAACGGAATTTTGGGAATACTGGGATGCGGGTAACAACCATCAACATTCATGGGATTACTGACTGTATCCGGTATCATAGTTGGAAATTTGTAATCTATCATATCCAAAACTAAATTCCTAGGCCTTGGTCGGCTAATGGACTTGCCGTGTGCATTCTGATGTTGATGACAGGCTCCGAACGTTTTCATCTGACGTACCCCAGCATTAAAGAAGAAGACACTATCTGAACCGCCATGTTGTGAGAAAAGAGTTCGAGTAGTGAAACCAAGCTTGAGCCATGCATTGCTAACCCCGAACAAAATGGTTTCAAACTACAAATCTTTGCTGGACACTGTTGTGAAGCTCAAGCCCTTATTTTTATCATTTCAAGCTTAAATATTGATTTGTCTACAACTATCCCGGTCATTTCAAGGTTCGTAGTGGCGGTTGATCTCACCTAAAATCGCCAGGTGATTGGCGAAACAATCCAGTAATCTAGCTTCGACTTCGCCCCGGTGGCCCTTATCCAAAATGAGCGATCCAGTCGCCTACATTCGGAAGGAAATGGTGATTCAAGCCAGTGGACTCTTTGGGCTATTGACTGTGGCTATTAGTTTCTGGGAAGTACGACAGCGCCGACTAATGGTCTTCCACAGGCTCTGAGCTGATAAAGATTGTGGTTTTTAAAAGAATTTCGAGAAGATTCGAAACAAACATCTCCTAATATCCATTTTCCTGTTCATGGGACTATGTGTATCGTTTCTGGCGTTCACCATTATTGGTAAGCGCTGGGTAGTGATGAGTTTACCGCAAAACTTTTCATTCTTTTTGCAGGGGAGCAACTTTTCATAACGGGGGATCCCATTACAAGCAAGTTCCTCTATGTTATTGCATCTGCCAGCTGGGTGTTCGCCTGGGCTTCGTTAACGTATCATTCTGCAACTCGTGCATTCCTGGTCCTGTTTCCTTACATACGGACTCCCGTTTGGCTTCTGAGTGGGGCAATAGTTTTCGCCCAGCTGACTCTCACCGGTACGGGGGCATTTTTCTTTTCGATACAGTCAGCGGACCCATCAAGTATGTGACTTTTCTACATGTTGCACTATACTCTGTGGCCTGAATCCAGTGCTATTGATCAGACTACACAAACTCCGTGGTTCTCGAGAAAATAACACTAACAGAATCAATTTGGTACAGCTTGGTTGAATCAATTTTATTTGCTGCAACTCAGTGAGCACAGAGAACTCACTTTAGATATGGAAGATTGATTTCATTGATTTGGGTAGATACAAGATCATCGCTACCGTTATGAGTGTGACCGAGGCATCTGCCTCAACCTCAGAAGTTATGGATGGTTCTAGTCAGTCCACTATTTCACTAAAGTCACTTGTGATATACGCCAAGGGAGTCTTTCGCTCTCTTTTCTACAGTTTCAACATAGTGATGATGTTTCTTTCCGTCGGTGGATATTTCACAAATTTTATCGGTAAGAATATCATGAAGTTGCACCCAATGCTTAAAACGAATTCTTGAACGAAAAAATAAAATGAATAGCATCGTGAGTTTCAGCAATATCCTTTAAAGTATTACTATGGACTAATGAGCTTGCAGGTCATTCACATGGAACGGAATGAGCATCGTACTCTTGATTTTAATGACTGACGCCATTCGATTGAAGAATACTCTAGAGATTCTTCATCGCGATGAAAACCGACCAAGCAGTAATCCAAAAAGTGGTGTGTCATTTGGCGCAACTTCTAGCAATGGTGGGAAACGATGGCAACTGAGGCTGCCCCACCCAGCTAGCAGGAGTACTGAAGCAACAGAGACCACACCAACGTTGAAGTTTCCGGATGATCAATCGCCATGATTCCGAATTAGGAGCAAACATCAGTTTGCGAACAGGATACACAATATTATAAAAATTGAATCAATATATCGCAGGATATTTTCTTCTCCATTGGTCTAGTATGCATGATTGGTTCAGAGAGTTCATAAGTTTCCACCAAGGCCATAAGGTCGAGATCACAGAAGAACCGAGTCAGAGATGGATAATGAAGTTGTTCCATTTTCTGAGAAAGAACTTGAAATGCAAGTCAGTGGCCTGTTTGGTTTGCTAGCAGTCACAATCAGCTTTTTGGGAGGTAGGAAAAGTCGCTTCTCTCATAAATACCAATTGAGAACCACTGAATCAAGAACTTTGAGAGAATCAAAAACAGGTTTCTATTTGGCTCGATCATGGGCTATGTGGTTTCATCGTTTGCGTTTCCATCGACAGCAATCGTTGGTGGGTTAGCCTACCTACTTGTTTTCCTGCAAAACCAACCTGACAACCTGGAAACGCAGGCGAGATAAAAGTCCTTTCTGGAGCAGTTAATAGCATTCGGATGTTTAAAATTCTATATCTGTCTGGTGGATCACACTCAGCAACTCTAGCATACGTAATCATATTTCCACGCTCACCTCTCCTGTATGGACTTTCGGTGTACTGCTTTCTTCCTGCAGGTGGCTATGATAGGTATTGGTGAGTACTTCATGACTGTAAGATCGGATAATCCTGCTGGTGCGTCGATCACAAAACTCCCGCTGATTGACACTGACTCAAAGAATATTTCAGAGGCGGCACAAGTGTTGCAAAGATTACGCTCACAGAGGCGATCTGGTTTAGTTTAGTGGAATCAAGCCTGTTCTGCGCAACACAGATAGCGACTCAGTAAGCTTAACTATGAATGACTATCCTAACGTGGTCAGATACATAATTGTTGAAGCAGTAGTCAATGTGAGTGTCTGGTTTGAATTTAGTTCAGGACACTGAAGGGCCAGTTCGAAGAGACACCGCTTTCTAGATCAGAACTGGTTTTATGTACATGAGGGGAATCCTGAGATCGCCCTACAGCTTGAACATAACCATGGTGTTTCTGGCAATAGGTGGATACTTCAAAAATTCTATCGGTACGGTCGTGGCTCTGCCATCACACCATCCTTAATCCCTTCACTTTAGCAATGTATGTCATTCCTATTCGGCAATTTGGTAGCATAATCTGAGCGCAGTGTAGATCATGGATCTGGAACGGCATGAGTATTTGTCTTCTCATTGTCATGACTGACGCAATCCGGTTTAAAAATACCCTGGAACTGCTTCGAAATGACAATGGTGAAGAGTATGTATCAGGGGCAATGATGCGAAAGCGGTTGTGCGGTTCAAGTTGAACAAAACTGATGCCGGAAAATTTGAGCTTCTTTCTCTGCTATCTCTCGAGAATGCAAGTTTCCAAATTATCTTCAGCTGGCCGAGCTAGGCGTGAACCGTCCGTGAAACTCCCAATCTTTTGTATTTGAGCCTCCCAGAACGTTCACGAGTTTCCAACAAATAATTTTATCACTAACTACTTTGCTATTTTTGTTTTGTGAAAAGTTACGATACATTTTATTCTTAACATGTTTAAAATGTTCGCCACTGAGGGAGACCTTGACTCAGAAGCTCGATATAGATGAATTCAGCAGCCATACGTCGATATGATCTTGGCCACGAGGGATGATGCACTGCGATATTTTTCCTCCCTTCACTGACTCACATGTTGCACTTTCTCTTGGGATCTTCGGAAGACAACCACCACAATCTCCGAAAATGATAAGCAAAGTGACACCAATGCCTTCAAGAAAACGGATGCCGTTAACGTTCGAGGTTTCAAGGGGTATCAAGAGAGATGACCATGGATGACTCGTATGTGCTTTCACAAAGATCGATTCAAATTTTACTATTACCGTGCTCACAACCAGAAGACAGGTGTTAAACCCAAGATCCTCTGATTGCAAGGACAGCACCAGGCGATCGTGCTGATCTTTTTGTCTTACGGTGCTCCAACAGAAAAAATTTCACCCTCCACCCACACCAATGAGGGTTCATAAAATGCCCCTGATCCTCCACATTTAATGAATTAGCACCAAACTGCAAATATGGGCTCGTTTTGCTCGAAACCGACGGAGTCTTCCAGTCGCGTAGCGACAGCGGTTGGAGTGGATGAAACAGTTGCGAGGAACTGGGTATCAGGAGGAACGGGAGCTGGCGTCGATGCGGATGGGCGAACCTTCCATAACGAGGTATGAAAGCAGCGAAGAAACCTTCACAGCGTTGATATAAGCTGAGGCTTCCTTTTCTCCTTTGAATGTCGTTGCAAGAACTCGCCATATGTCCTTCCGGTAAGTGGCGATCGTGTGGGATGTTGCTGTAGAATCTCATCTCCTTCCTGTCCGAAAAGAACGACATTATGGAGGGATCGCGCCTGAATCTGCAGCACCATCTCCTCCGGAACCTGTTCGGCGGCCCCAACTTCCGTGGTGTCACAGGGGAAGCCTTGAGCAAAGGCTTGAAAGTGCTGGATGTTGGATGCGGCACTGGTATCTGGCTTGCAGAAATGCAGCGTGACTATCCGAATGGAACCTATTATGGAGTGGTACGTTTGAAACGAAGAATATGGTATTTCAGATGTATCTGATCATTTGACGCAGGATATTTCTCCGACGGCATGGGCAGAAACTTTCCAGAATCTTGCGGGTGAACAGAAGATCCAGCTCTGCCAGGGAAATGTCATGGAACGGCTTCCATGTGAGTTAATGGGCAATCCAGAAAACCACCACGATTTCCCACTGATTTTTTCACTTGATCACAGTCGATGACAACACCTTTGACTACGGTAGGATGACACCGGTGTTTTTCACCGAATTATAGTTTCTCGTTCATTTTTCATGCCATCTCTACTCCAGTCCATCAACAGCTGCTGGTCTTTGGAGTTCCCGAAGTCAAATGGCCCCATGTCATTAGTGAAGTGTGCCGTGTTTTGAAACCTGGAGGAGTCGCTGATTTTGTTGAAGTGCGTTGACGTGCTTTTGCTCAATTTTTCAAGAGAACCCTTACGCTTCGCATTTTGCAGATGCCTGCTATTATGGATCACTATGAAAAACCGAGCGAGCTTGAGATGAAGATGACAAAGTTCACCGAGGACATGTTCAAGGCACGTGGTGTCAACGTTAAGATCTGTGAGTTCCTTTCTTGGTTCAAAACACATGGTTGTTGATATCCATGATCTCCTTTGCGTGTTAGCGCAACAACTTGCGAGCCTTGTTAAGAAGCAAGCAGCCTTTGAAAATGTAAACGAGACAGTAAAGGAGGCCCACCCGGGATGGGACGGGGAGATTGGCAAATTGTGGATGGTGGATGGCCGAAAGCTGTTTGGTGGAATGAAGTCGTTCATGGCACCAGCGATCGGGGTCCCTCTGGATGAGTGGGAAGCCACGGTGGATCAGTATCTCACCGATGCTGGGAACAACAGGGCATTTGTCCATGTGGTGAGTTTTTGAAGGTTGTGGGATTTGTCGGTCATATCCTCACAACATTGTCTGCTAGGTCCGCGTCACGGCTACAAAAGCTCGCTTTGCTTGATGCTGTCATCCTCTACCTTTTTTGCCACACCTCTTTATACCTGTGATATGAGGTCTCACCTAGATCTGTTCCTATGCGTCAATCTATGATACGATGTGTTTGAATGTTTCCGAAACTCGTGGCCGCCGTTACCTCCAATTCAATTGCGCACAGTGCTGAAGTCCCCTCCTCTTGTATATCATATGATCAAGATTTCTGTCGTTTGTTTGCAGAAAGACTCCTCGTTTTGGCGTCGCCAAAAGTCCTGATTGAATTTAGCGGTGTCAAGGGGCTATGTGCTCAAGAAAAATTACCAAACCTTCGCACGCTTTTTCCCACCTACGAAACTTACCATTTTTAATACAAAAGGGTGTACAGAACTGGATTTGTCGGCGGATCTGTCACCAGCTAACAGGAGCAATGCGACCCAACTGTGATGAGGCGGTCTTAGAAGTACACACAGCCCGCGACGTGGCCAGCTTAAAAAGGTGTTTGATGAGTTCGGGCGAGGTAGAGCAGATAGGTCAAAGTGTCGCGGCTCGAGCTGCAGATGTGTTCAGCTGCCAAAACTTCAAACTACGCAACCGTTGCTGATGGAGTTTCGGAGCTGATTTGGAAGCCTACGTCGAAAGTGGTGTTCCTCCATAAAAGACCAAATACATGTCATCCCGGAGACTTCAAATGTTTGAAGCAAGCTCAAGCCCCGCCATCGATGTTCCGCAGTGTTTGTTCCAATTCCCGGCCACTAATTTTCTCACGACAACCAAGAGAAAAAAGTTCGTTTCAAGAATGATGAGGGAATTCATCTTGATAATCCGCTCTTCTGCACTTGCACAATCAAGCACGAAGGTTAGGCCTCGTGCGTGAAGAGGAACCAACCGCTTTTGCTTGAGACAAGACGGAACGTACATTCCAGCACATACCATCATCCTAAGGTAACTATCTATGCAATTAGCCAGTTCACCATCTCATAAGTTTACCTCCTCACAGCGAATCAATTCTGCTTCTTCGACAAGGCTTTTTCCAGCGAAATGACTCAGGCTTTGACCAAAAATCTCGAAATCGATGGGTTTGGCCGTAACACCGTTTGCGCCATGCTCTGGTTCGCGTACACCGGCCGGTTTGGACCGTACAAACCAAAAGATACCGAATCTGCCTTCCAGTAGCTCCACGCATCCGATTACTTTGGAAACCTTGCCTCTCATGCGACCGAAACAATACTCGTGAAGATGCGACAGCTCCTTTCTCGATCCTTGTTTGGAAACAGGTTTTTTCAAGACAAAAGCACCTTGATTTATCGGGACCTAGCCGAAGACTGGAGCCACTCGATGAGAGACAAAACTAAACTGACACTGCTCATTACAATGATTCAGAAAATAATCAGCATTAATCAGTGGTCTCTGCTCACAAGTGTCCAACTTAGGCCAAATGCACCATCTTCGGGCAAGGTTTACAACACCTGAAAAGAGCTGACCGAGCCCCTTGTCCAAAGCTCATCGATGGATGGAACTTGTTATCTACTGAATTAATCAAAATCATAGTTGTGTTGCAAAGTAGTTGAATAAATCAAAATCATAGTTGTGTTGCAAAGTAGTTTAACATTATTTGAGTTCTTCAAATAAAGTTAGAGGTGCCACCTCCAACAAAAACACCACCGCAGGAAAGGATTGCCTTGCCAAAAGTGTCACTTGAAATCGTCGGCAAGATTCTGATCACTATTTCTACATGGGGAAAGAAGCCAAAGCACACATTCAGAGCTGCCGCCCTTGTTTGTAGAACCACCACCCAGGATCAATTCACCACTTAGAATAGGTTGCGAGCAAAGGGGACAGCAAACTCAGGCGAGTGGCCATCAGCAATCACTCAACCGTCGTGGGCACGACAGGCTCGAATATCGTAATTGGATTATACAAGTTACTGGACATTATTACAGCGAATTTAACAACTATACGCAAAACACACTACTACATAACAGATAAACTGGAGACGAACACAATCCCAGAACCACAGCTGTTCTACAAGCAATGCCTGCACTTCTAGCCCAAGTTCCACACGTCCAGCTGCAGGAGCCAATCAAGCAGTGCTACATGCTTTCTATGACGGGTCTTGACCATTGCCTATGAACAAGTACAGAGTATCCGAGCTATCTTTGCTGGTGACACTCAGATGCCGATTGGAAGGGCAACTTTGGCAACAATACTTTGGATTGATCATGCTGAAAGATAAGCAATGTGCCTGCTCTGTTCAAAACTTTGCTTATTTGGTCTATGATTCTGTTCAGGCTAAGTTGAAGATGACAGAAAGTGATGATGTTGTTTGAGACTTGTTGGAAGGGGTAGCAACCGATTGCTCTTCTTGGCCTGATTTTAAACGAGGAAAATCTGAAAGACGAGGAAAATCAGAAAAGGCCGTTGAAGGTTCAGTTATTTAGATTCACGAATCCAATTACGAGCTACAATAGGAACGCTCAAGACATTCCAACCGAAATCTCTCCATTTTTGCTTCCCCACTTTCAAGCCTCTACATGGCATCTCTCCCTTCTTTCCACCATCGATATAGTTTAAAATAGGAATGGGCATGTTGCATCATTGAATAAGACGAATATATTACATGGACCATAGGTCCTGGTCCACCTGACTTTATTGTCCTTGGTCTTCCATCCAGTCGTACCCCCTGCAGTTAAGCTTCTAACCTATACCGGAATAAAGTCTAAAGGTTTTGTTTCTAAACTAAACATTCTGTAAGAAAAAAACTTTTTGCAAGCTAGCTGGTACTTTGACCTTTCTTTGCCCCCTCAAAGTGCCGAAATCTGGACTCTTTGATTAACAAACCACTTCATGTAAAGTGCATATGAAAGTTAAAGAACTGCTTCAATATTTATACTCATTCCTTTTGAATGTCTTTATTTTTTGATGTATAAGTTACTGTGCAAAACATTTCAAAATGGAACGGTTGGTGCCATGACCCTGGCATTTCAGCTTCATTGAATTTGAAGACGATATTATTGCCAATTTGCCATATCCGCAATACAACGGACAATCTCTTTCCTCGCTTCTTTTCGGATCAAACACTCGGCATGATGCATCCCGGTCATCACTCTGGTCTGCACTTGTCCAAACCGGGCCAAATAGCGTTTCAGCGCCGTCGTATCCACGACATCATCCATTTCCGACAGAAATGCCGTCGCTTTGGGAATCTCTTTGGAAAAGTAGGTGTTTCTGAACCAGCAAAAGTAGCGGCGCAGGTAGAGATGGATTCCGTATTCGGTGAAGGCGTAGTAGTGCATGAGACGCTGGGGATAGGATTGGGGAGGCCGGTAGAGGACGTGGGAGATGGTATAGGGATGCCAGAGTTGGAAGCAGATGGGGTCGAGGAAGATGCGATGATGGATGCGCAGGGATTGGTTGTCGAGCCAGCGGATGAAGGCAGTGCCTACGCTATGACCCACCAGAACAAGATCATCCAGTTGCTCGTGGCGTAACGTGCGGAGGAAATGGTGCAAAAATACGGATTCAAGGAGTTGATCGGATTGGAATGGAAAGTGCATGGAGATGGTCGGAATCTCCCAGAAAAGAATGGTGCGTTGAGGACAGGCCTTGGCTATTTCCAACAGAACGGTGACATAGCTGACGATGCCAACACCCAGACCATGGAAAAACACAATGGGGCGCTGTTTGCCGCCTCGCCGAATGTAATAATGGAACGGTGAGCATCGGACACGTTGGAAGCCACGCGAACGCAAAAATACCGTCATGGCTTCTTTGATCACGAAAATGGCGGCATAGTAGACCAGCGGACGATAGCGAATAGTCAAGGGATCGACCGTCAGAAACATACTTTTCGTAACGCCGATATCTCCACGCCATGTTCCATCCGGCATCTTTCTTTCCAGAAGCGCAATAAACGCTTTCATTTGCGATCGTTGGGCGTCGGACAGAGATTCGGGGGGTTGATGGAACAGAATGATGCTGGTCCACTGCGGCCAGAACTGGGACTGCAGATGGGGAAACGTACCCATAGTCCACTCATCCATATACGTTTCCAATTCCGTCGGAGTCATCTGATCCATTTCGTCAAGGAAGAGGGTGAATTCGGTGGACGACATGGGCGGCAGATAGTCAGCCGATCGGTGTCGATGGATCGGCCGCAGCAGAAACATGACATAGTAGACCGAGAAGACACATTCGATCGCCGAGAAGAACACGGCAGATGATGGATAGGATATCCACGGCGAAGAAAGCAGAAGCGCCCAGGTCAGCAGATAGAAACGTGCAAACACGGGAATCATCCCATCGGAAACGATACGGAACAAGAAAAGAATCATCTCGTCGGTTGATGTGGCGATGGTTAGTTAGCGCTTGGGGTTAGTAATCTTAATACCCCTCTCTGACACCTCTATCCTTACCTCTAGCAAACTTCTCTAGAAACTTCCTCTACCTAGAGACCCTATACCTGCTCTACAGCATCTCTATAGGCATTGGTGCTGACGCCGACGTCAAACGAATTATTACTCATCGTCACACCGAATTTTTACTCATCGTCACACCAATTATTAAAAAAAGCGATCAAGTTGAAAATAACGAAATAGGAAGAATTACAGAATCATCTAGTTTCATTTGGTGTAAGGAAGGGTGTTGGTGCACATAGCTCGGGAATCGTCCTGCCAATAGAAATAGCCATATAGTTCGATTTCGTTTTCTGTGATGGCGAGCGGATAGGTGAGTAGGATTTGAACCGGCCTGTCATCCACCATGCCCTCCATCCGCGACAGCTGGTTTTCCACATCTGACACGATCTGAGGCGATCGAACAGTGATCAACTGAAACATGGACGAATCTAAATGGAAGAAAGGTCAAGGAGCATACTTTTTCGGAAGAGGGAGAGGAGCGAATGACTGGTACTAGGGCTCGGAGAAAAGAATTGGGATGAAATAGTGCTGCTGCTCAGTTGAGATGGATCGATCGATTTCCGTTTTTTGGACGAGGGAGGGGGGGGATGCGACGGCTCGGAACCGAGACGAACCCATGAAATGTACAAAAAGAAAGTATATTATTTTTCATAGAGAAACCCTAATTTCTTCTCTAATAATAACCAAATCTAAATTCTTTGAATAAACCTAGATTTTCATATAAACAACAACAACTCAACTACCAATGTTGGAAACCGGCGAATCCCGTTGCGGCGGCTGTGCCTCGTGACAAGAGTGCCGGCAGCCGAATGCGCCAGACATCCGCCGGATCCGCCCCCACTGTCCCTCTTCTATCCAGTGAAAATTATAACATCGGGCTTCAGTCCCAATACGGATTGTGCTTGATTATTACCAGATTACTTTCTCCCATTTCCAAGGAATGAAGAATTTCTGCTTCATCTCTTGAAAGAATGTTCTTGTAACCAAATCCAATACTTGAAAGAATGTTCTCGTAGGCAAATCCAATAACGCGGTCTCCATGAGCTGCCAATTGAACGTAAGTTTCTTGAATTCATGATCGTCATCAAGAGTATTTTCTTCGTTTTCAATTTGAAAGAGCCGACAATGTTTAATGTTTTTGTCTGGCGCTCCTTTGATTAAAATCTGAGCGCTTCTGGTCAACCTTTTTTTCACAAACAAAAGCTGATATTTCAGAAGCGAATTGAATGGGATTTCATGAATTTTTTCATAGTCACTCTGCACTAATATCAATAGCGGAGAATTCGTACAGCGTCTGCGTTGCAATCAGCTGAGTATTTAAGCAAAGCGGATTCCGTAGCGTCGCCAAGAATAACACCATTCTTGTCCATAACCGCGTTGTTGCAAAGACAAAGCATGATTTGCAACTGCAAAAAAGTTAAGGAATCGCTCTTTGTGTTCCGCAAATGAATTTTACGGTCAATCCACAAATGTGCTGAAATTAGTTTAATTCTCCCATTGTTACTGACTGCCATTTTGTTTTTTTTTGAGTTAAGGTCCCTGTTTTGTCAGTGCAAATGACACTGGCACAGCCCAGCGCAGACTATTTAGTTCCTTTACTAGAACGTTCTTTTTGGCCATATGTTTTGCTGTTAACGCAAGTGTCACCAGGCATGAGCAAATGTGGTCTATTCTTACCATTACAGTCGGAAGCAGTCCTTCAGGAACATTGCCACAATCATACAAATCATGAAAACAACAGCAGTGACGAGCCTGGTCCCTTTGACCAAAGACAAAACCAGAAACAAAATGGCAATCACCGTCGCCACCAATGTAATGTAGCGAATGAACAAGTTCATATCTTCTTTTGAATCGGAGAAGGACCAAGCTTAAGACATCGACCATTCCGGCAATATTTCCCATCTATAGTGAAAAAGAGTATTGATAATTATCCTACCATTGTTCTTTCGCCGGTTCCAACGAGGCAGGTCGCCGCCCCTTCGAGAACCGTAGTCCCAAAGATAAAATTATCCACCTGAAAAGAATGCAACATTATCTGAAATCTACCTTCAGTACTTTGCATTCAATGACCCGCACATCGGCATGGACTGCGTTTCCCTTTTCTAAATCAATACTATCTCCTTGCATGAGTACAGAACTTTTGATCCATGTCCATGATCCACCCCTGTCGCAAACATTTCGTCCGTTGTGGCAGCATGTTTTGAAACGACTTCATGATGGACGAAGATTGCCGCTCCTGAATATACTGAAATGTTCCTGAAAAGACAACGACGACAGCCAGGGCAGCGCCTGCATACATTTAAAGTCCTGAAATGCGAACATTTATATCGTACGTTATTGCCGATGACCTTTTCCAAATGTGCAGCAAAATTGGGAACAACCATGATTTAATTTGCCGGGGCAGTCATGCTTTTTAAGAAAGGTTGATCTTTCTTCGGACGAAAATATTACGCTACAATGATGATAAGGAAAAGGAATTTAGTTTAGAAATTCTCAAATGATCTTAATCGCAGGATAAAGACTTTAGACACTGTCTTTGAATGTCGTGCTGCAATGATATGATTTTATTGCTCAAAATAAGGTAACATCCAATGCTGCTGCCTTTCCACAGCAATATCAGCAACCGTTTTCCCTTCACGGTTTCGGATGGAAGGATCGGCGCCATGTTCCAGCAGGAGTGGCAAAATGGAAGAATAAAATTCACGGTAAACGTGCATGGCAGTCGATGCCGCAATGGAATGCAGAGGCGTCTTTCCTTTGAGATCTACGGTGTTGACATTCTGGTCGTAGGCCACCAACGCCTCGACCAGCGCCTCGTTGCCCATCTTGGCGGCATAGTGCAATGCCGTCAGACCCAGCACATTTTTATTCGCTTTGAAGTGGACCTGCTTTTGAGCCAGCAGCGCCATGTATTCTGCAGTAAAGTTGAGAAGTGTGCAGCCAATGAAGCGCAAATGGCAGATCGATCCAAAATTGTTGGTATAATTAACGTTGGACAAATCTTCGGTAAGCAGAAAGAGAAGCCCGGGTATCGCGTTCTGAGAGTTCTTCGTCTTCGTTTGCATCAAAACGTCCATGGAAAGCTTCGTACAGGGGGTAGATTGCCCATGGCATTGGGAATATCACAAGCATTTCCGTTGCATTCAGTCAGATAAGGAACTATGTCCAGCTTCAAATGATATGCAGCTAAATAGAGGGGTGTTTGCTGCAGATAATCGCGCTGCAAAAGACAATTGGGATCGCTCTTCACAATAAATTGCACCAACTCTAAACTTCCTCCTAGCACTGCTTTGTGAATCACTCTTTCCTGAAGAAAAGTCAATGCATGCATGATCAACCCAGGCATTCGCTCAATCATCGCCTGAACCATGTTCCTGTTTCCGTTCATAGCAGCGAAATGAATTGGGTATTCGCCTTCGTTCGGGCGATTGCTGTGATCCAACTGAGCATTAAAGTTCAGCAAAGATAAGAAATAATCGGCATCGTTCATTTGGCAAGCGTATTTCAAAAGCGTCTCGACTCGCCAATATGCATGAACAACCCTGGGAAACGTAGAAATGACAAGACGCTTCACATTCTGCAGGAATATCCACTGCGATGCAAATGACTTAGAAAACGCCTTCTCTATCGTTTCCCTTTGCTGCTCCAATAGAAATGAATCTCTGTACAGCAGCGCCGGTTGTAAAGCCATTTTTCTTTCACACGGAATAAGAATCTCAACATTCGTCGCAGTGGGATCGTTGCTGCTTCCAGTTGATCAAGCACTCCTACGAAGGAGAATGAAAAGGTCCTGTAGTCGGAAATTGTCAGCATCTTTAATTATACTTCAATAGCCATTCATAGTTATATTCAGTTTTATTAATTCTAGATTCGGAAAATGCTTTTCATATTGTTAATAGGATGCGAGAAAACGATTTGAAATTTGAAAATTCTGTCTTAAAATAGTGGCAGAAGTCCATACTGTACTAAGGAATCAAATGATAGCAATCCATTAAATCTATTATTCTCGTTCTCCAAGAACTAGCATATTCGCTATCAAATCGTCCCTCTGCCTTCGTAGTTCTTGTTGTTGCCTTGTTTGTTCTGTATGTTATTCAGTCATAGAATCCTTTTCCTTAATCAAAAGTCCACTATTGTTTGATTACTTTTCCGAGCCTGTAACAGACGCAGAGAGAAATGGAGAAGACAATTTCAAACTCACGGAGTCGACCCTGGTAACAATATCACTAATAGCGCGATTGTAAGGCTTTCATACAAGGAAGGTCGAATGGGGGACAATTTCGGATCCGTCGGCTTGATTTGACGACGAAGGAGGGGAGAAATAGGATTGGATTCAGATCAGGGAAACATTTCAAATTCCATTTTGGAAGCCTTCCGGCTCTAAAGTGGATGAAAGCACGCCTTAAGTTGATGAATCTGCATCGGAAATGGAAGAAGCTGGGGTCCCTTTCTGGAAATATATGTGCAGACAGCTGAAATTCGCATCTCATCATATTCACAAAAAGGTCATAGAACAGCGGAAGAAGGTTACTTCTTAGGGAACAAACTTTACGCACACAAAAGATATTAGAAGCCGTAAAGCTATGGAGTACAAACACGAAACTGCCAAAACACCAATGTCATCATCTTACAAAAGTGATGATGATTTGCTGCTGATTTGCTGCTTCTTTTGGGAACCTATGAAAGTCTCGTACTTTGCAACGAAGTCCAGACCAGATCTATGATATACAGTAAATATTCTCGCTCAACATCAGGTTTCGATCCAGTCATAACTCCTTGGAATGATATGGAATGGACGGAGGAGGGACTGAAAGAAGCAAGCTCATAGGGTTATTTCGAGGAATGTTGGGACACCGTAATACTTTTCAGTGATCGCAAAATGGGCTGCTCGTTGTCATCTCGGTTCATCAAGTTATCGAGCCAGGCCAGACTTTAAGAACTTGAGAAAGATTTGTCTCAGGAATCATTTTGAACGAAGACTATACGTGATGAATAACGACCGGCCCCCAGCGAAATTACCATTCTGTAATGCTTACATCAGCGTTTGCACATTTATTTTCAAGTAGTCAGGATCAACGATTTGCAGCTACATACTGAGCACAACATTCTTGAATAGGAAATGTGTCAACGGCAGAATAGGAAATGAGGTGGTGCAGTGCGCAAGTTTCGCTTTTTCTTTTCGCAAAGTCCTCTTCGGCTTTTGATCGCCTCTTCTCCACTACCGTGCAGTCACGGCTCCCATATTTACTCTTTGTTGGAATACGTAAGGGGGCCAGGCTTTGGTGGCAATATCGATCGCTTTGTCTACATATATCCGCCCGTCAGAATCATCTTGGTGGGCTCTTTCACGAGGTGATACAATTGCAAGAGTCTGCTGCTTAAGAGGAGCATCATGATTTCCAGATCACTGTGCCCGATGTTTAACAACATAGTTTTTTTAATTTCTCAATTGTTCCACGTCGTTTCAGCCGCCTGTCGTCAGGTCGAGCCCAAGCTTCAATCCCCGTTGGCACGGACACACCCCCCAGAATGCTGTCCTCCACATTTCTGCCCCGCGATTGGCTGCCTGTCGCTACCTGCGAGGAGTACGAAAAGAACCCCGTAATTGTGCCGCCATCTGAACCCGATCCCTTCCACACCTACGAGACCTACATCGCCGGCTGGATTCTGTCCGGTCTCTTCACCGTCTTTGCGACTTGCAGCTCGCTCTACCTAATCTACGGCCATCTCACTCATTATCGCATCCCTGAAATTCAACGTCCTATCAACAGGGTACATCGACATGCACAGTAATTGCTTTTAATAGCTGACATTTTCTGTGCTAGATTCTGCTGATGGTTCCAGTCTACGCCATCATCTCATTTCTATCATACCGCTTCATCTCTTATGCTGTATTCTTCAACGTCATTCGGGACTGCTATGAGGGCTTTGTCATCTGGTGTTTCTTTGGCCTTCTCTTGCAGTACCTCGGCCCTGACATGAATGCTCAGCGAGCCATCCTGGCCTCAAAATCTCGCCGGCGCCTACCACCTCCAGCATGTTGCTTCAAACACGACCCAAGCTGGCGCCATTTTCTCAACCTCTGCAAACTCGGCATTATGCAGTATGTCATTGTACGAATCTCCACAACCATCCTCGCTGTTGTCCTCGAGATCAACAATGCCTACTGCCCAGAAAGCATGTCCCCAAGCTTTGGACACTTCTGGGCCACCATCTTGAATGCCCTCTCGGTCGGTCTTGCAATGTTTACCCTCTTTGCATTCTACCTAGCGGTCCACCACGACCTCTCCTCCGGCGCACGTCGAGTCGGTTCGTCCGCCCATCCAGTCGCCCAATTCCTCTCCATCAAATTTGTAGTTTTCTTTGGTTTTTGGCAAGGATTCATCGTAAAGCTCCTCGTCGCCGAAGGAATCCTCCACGCCACAGAAGACTGGACCGCCGCAGAAGTCTCCACAGCGGTCCAATCATTCTTTGTGTGTTTCGAAATGGCCATCGCCAGCGGGCTTCATCTCTGGGCTTTTGCATGGAGAGATTTCGACAATGCCGACAGTCCAAGTGGGAGCGTCGAGGAGCTCGTCGTGACCCGTCGCGACAGGCGCCGGAAACGGAAACCCAACGCAGCAGCCAACCCCCTCGCAGCGATGAAGCGGAAGTTTTCCGAAATCGAGGCGCAGACGACCGGAAACGCCTCCGTCGATTCCGGAGATCGTCTACTCGACGACGACGACGGGTTCTATTCCGACCGGATGCTGGACGAAGACGAGTCATGGGACGAATACGAAAATGACGGGAGCGACCTTGAACGCCAAGGATCCCCTTATGTCGCCGAACACCTACCAACAAAACACAAATCCCCGTCCGTCCGCACCCGCGCACCCTCAAACTCCCTCCCGCAACCCTCCACATCCCTCCGCACTCGCTCCCCAAGTCCAACAACAACACCCAACCTCACCGCCCCGCCTCCACAACGCAAACCCCGCGAACCGACGTCGTTCTGGCTCTCGTTCTGGGACAGTTTCAACTGGTTCGATTGGTTCGTGGACCTGTGGCTGCTGTCCGGGTTTGTACGGGGTCGGATATGGAGCGTGATGAAGAAGGCGTATGCGTTCACGGTGGCGCTGCTTTGTTGTCGGGCTGGGAGTTATGCCGCTGTAGGGTCGCCGAGACGGACGGGGTCGGATTTGACGATGAGCTTTGCGAGCTCGGGGTCGGCGATAGATGGGGCAGATGGAAATCCGGGAACAAGAGACGGGTAGCGAGATAGCGAAATTTATGTTTTGGTGTTGTGGGCTACGTACGAGTTGATTTTGGGTCACTTCTTAGACAACTATTTGTTCTTCTTGGCGTTTCAAGGGTTATTTTGGCATGGTCCGGAAGGAAGCCGTGCGTCTTTTCCTCATATTTCTTTTTGCCGTCACTGTAATGTATCTGATTCACAATACGAAACTGCAAAATGGAACTTCGATATTTGCTTTTCTTGCAACATTGACTGGTGTTCAAAAGATTAGGCACTTTCATAATCCCGCAAATATTTCTGGAAAAGCTTCTCTACAAAAAGATACGGAATGAGGAAGATCCCCTTTTCTTGGAGTTTCTTCTGCATGCCCGCAGCGTTTATGCATTCCCACTTTTCAATTTCACTTAAGGGCCAATATAATCGCACAGGATCAATCAACGATGCCTTTTCTTTGTAAGCGATTCGTATGTGCGTTGGAAATGGTCCGAGTCCGTCATCAAGATTAGAATGGAGATGGCAAGTCGCTTATACTGGGTTGTGCGGTAAATCCCTGAGGGATATCCGACATCTGGAAGTTGAAGTTGGAAGAAAACCAATTTGAACAATCAGTGGGACCGATACTCACACTAGATTCTCCGAGATATCCCGTAAAGCTCATATCAACTAAAGCAAATGTTAGTTTGTGCCCTAAATGCCGATCAAATCGCTCCAATTAGAAAAATCGATCATAGCCGAATCAGCTCCCCGAGGGTGGAGCGGCCAGTGATACCTTCGCCAGGATCGGGAACTCCTCCAGCGAGACCAGATTGTCTGTCCAAAACAATCCGCATTTGGAAACGAGAATAGCATTTGCTTTCTACCAACAGAATCTGGTCATTTTGATCATTTTCTACTGATTCCAGCACTTCGAGCTGATTATTTTGGTCTTCTCCGCCGATGAGATTCTTATCGCCAGGAGCCTCTGCTTCATCACCATTATTCTGAATTCATTCGATCCCTTAATCGCTTTCATTTGCAAATTTCATTGCTCAGACCTCAAACACATTTATCGTCGACCAATTCTCATCACCGTCCGTGGAGTCCTAGCGTTCTCATACACCTGTCGTTTCGAAATCTACGAACCCCAAGATTCCGACTCTCCGCTTCAGTTGCTCTACGCATCCAATTATATTAGAAACTTGCCCTAATGCAAACACCCCATCTATTGCGTGATGGAGAATAGACCTGGGAAAAGAAATACTTGGAAATCTTCCCGATCGTCTCGAATTTAGCATCGAACGTAGACCCGATTTGACGAACCCGAGAAAGATGTGCCCTGGAATGCTTCGAAAATTTCTGAAGAGCCGCGGAGTTCGGCGCAACGTTGGGCTGGGATTGCAGACGACAGAGCTATTGAAGTAAATATCGAATCAATTGAGTTTGTTGGGGGTGCCTATTGTTTTATAAGATATTGCGATGCGGTATTCTTTGTATTCTTTATATTTAGACGGACCAGCGGTGATATGAGAACATTGGTTTTTAATCATTAGGCAAGCGGGTCGCATATAGAGGGCCCTACTCTTTTTGCACATATCTCTTGATCAGTTCTGCGTTCCACTTTTCAATTTGACAACGCCAACTCACGGCCAGCTGCTTCTTCTTCTCCTGTTTGAGTATGTCGTATGTGCGTCGGAAACGGTCCGAGTCCGTCATCAAGATGAGAATGCAGATGGCAAGTCCGTGTATGCTCCATGGGCTTGAAACGGTTGTTTAGTCTTTGATATCGAAAAATCGCTGATTCCTAACATACGACACTTGGAAAGGTTTTGAAAAATAGTGATGAAGCGATGGAGCGATAGCCGGAAATGCTCATATACACTAACCTAGTGTTCGTGCAATAAAATATTGATCGTACAGCTCCAATCCCGCACACAGATTCCAACGTCCCACAATGACCTGAGCGAAGGCTGTCACAGAGTTTACTGCAGCAGCTACGGTAACAATCTTGTACCTGATAATGATCAAACGTGTGGACCTTCCACTTATCTCTTGTTTATTTACTGAGTTGCCCAGTACAAGCCGGAATCGACCAACGAGAACCACACCAACTGCAGAGCAGCAATGCAATGTTTGTCTCACTTGTTTCATCTGCATACGATTTAATAAAAAAGCGGCTCTTAAAAGCTTGGATCCCTACCATATTATTCCAGTAGGTCGGCAAAACTTTCGCTTACCAACGAAAATCAACATCTGGATAATTACTGGTGATGCAGCGACTCCAAACAACAAACTTTGGAAAACATTACCATAAAGCTTCGTGGCGCCGCGGAATGTGAGCGCCAGCCCGAAATCTGCCATAGCACTGTAGCGATCATAATGAATACGATAGAGTCTGCTTTATTTCCAGCGACATGATATATTGCAGCTAAAATGATTTCACCCAAAACTCTCAGTTCTAGGCCCATTTTTTGTACGATAAGGTGTCACAAAAGATGACGAAGAGTGGAAAAGTAAGGCTCCAGTTATGGTGATCAGAATGGAAACTACAAGAGGACGACTGTGAATCTTGCTGATTTTCTTGTAAATCTTGCTCAGACCTGCAAGAAAGGAATTCTTGTTTCCACTTATTTCCCAGCAACTTGGCCCACTGTGAACAAGGTGAAAAAGCCGCTTGCTAGTACCGGAATTCAATGGAACAGGATGAGCAGTTAGTGAGTTCGCTGACAGCGTTAAGTTCATACCTAGAAGATGCTGTGTACTGGAATGCTAGCTGATTCTTCTTCATCGAGGACCGTAATGCTGAAATCAGAATGCTTTGAGGAGAACAGGAGCTTGGTTGTAAGAATGGGATTTGGAGTTACAAGAGCGCGATTGATCTGGTGTTCTGGAACTATCTTTAAATTATCGTTGAAACTGAAGGTCAATTTGCAGGTGTAGTCCCCTATCCAGATATTAAAACGAGGTACCAGATTTTGGGGAAATTTTGGGTGTGAATAGTACCTTGGAACCCGAAATAGTTTGAACCCCTCAGTCATGCCGATACAGAAGTCTTCCACTAAGACTCCATCCTCCTGTCACTGATGACGACGCTGTAAAGGCAGGCTTCTGTCTGGTGCTTATACTCATCCAAACTTTTCCTGTTGCTCTCCGGAGAATGAGATCTGGGTTGGGTACTCAACTCCAGCTCAAGCTCATCGCTTTGCCGTGTATTCTCAGCCGACGCTTTCACATCGCTAAGGAAGTCGGACATGATCGACGCCAAACCAAAATCATGATCTGTGATGCATTTCCTTCCCCTGGAATTCGATTTCTACTCATTTTATAGTAGCGAAATACAAAGATATCCCAATAACTGTATCCATAAGTATCACTGCGGTGCTGTACGCCAGAATGACTGTGAAAATGGAGATTTGGGAATTATTCTTGGAAAATGGGATGGTTTGTGTGGATGTCTCTTTTGATAATCTTTATCCTTGTATTATTTCCAGTGATTATCTACAATTTTTCAAATGTTTTCGTTTCAAGCATTTTGTGCCATTTCAAATTTCTCATAATGGCTGAGTAAATAGATGTGTTAATTACGTGACAGTGATTTTTGGAGCACCTCAACAGATCTAAGACTTTTCTACTGGTTGACCTGGTGATCCCCAGAAGCAGCAGTAGAAGGTTCTCAAGCTCCCAGCGATCGAACTTTCTGCTTTGCTAAGTTGCAGTGTAATCAAGGCATCTTTCTTTGCGGTTAATAGATGAGGAATGAAGGCGACATCACTCCAAATCAGTGTACTTTACGATTACTTGAAAATAACCAACATTCAAGTGTCAAACGGTGGCGAAACGATGCCAGTGAGTGCTTTCACATCGAAACGCCCGTCCCCGTTTTCGTTGGTGCCATAATTAACTTTCCATATTTGGTAAATGTTGGTTCAGATCGAACATTGATGATGAAAAAAACCTATGGACAACTTTTGCCTAGATGCCGCCGATACGCAAATCATTCACCTTTTCGGGCACTACGTCACACCACTTCATAACATTATGCTGCAAGATAAAGACGAGTCCAACCTTTCTTAGCCAGGCGACATTCGCTGCACGTGCACTATCAGATTTCATAATGGCAATGGCGTTGAGAATCTCGAAAGGCTAAGACATGAGAAACATCATAGCTCTATCGAGTCATTCGAGCGTACCAATTGGTCTTTTCCCAATTGCCCGGTTTTGCTTTGTGGACTCCTTTTACTATGTGGCGATGTATAGGACGGAGATTGAACAGAAGGTCTCTCCTCATATCTAATTGATCTTTAGATACAAAGTTATCGTCACAACAAGTGCAACTGCGAACGCTGCGAGCATGTTTAACAACGGTGGAGTGCACATTTACATGAGTGGTGCAATACAAGCAGCGTTGTATTCGCCACACATTGTTTTTTCAGGATATGTCGCAGTGGGTTCTTAGGGACACCAAAAGTGAGATTTACGGTGAGTTATCATTTACTCGGCTGTCTCATTTCCAAGCGAAAACAGCTGTTCCAAACGACTGTAACGATGTGAGACTCTCGTCAACCCGTTCATTTCAGAGGCTTAGTGTTCTACAATTGCCAGACATTTCTACACGCCACAAAACGGCCACCTTGAAATCTTGAATTGTTCCCCCTCCAAAACACCGACGTTTTCATGGCTGACCTACAACCTGATGCCCTGGCGAGAGAAACCCTGCGCTACACCTACCCGGACGACTTTGTAGCTGAGACTCGCACCGCCGTCGTTCTGCGTGCGAAATGGGCCAACCGCACTGTTGCAGTGAAAGCCCTCAAGGCCGGAAAGGATCCCAAAACTTTTGCTACTCTCGCTCAGAACACTGCCCGCTGGGAAACCCTAGACCATCCTTACATCCTTAAACTGTACGGTACCATCCCACCGCCGCCTCCTGGAGATTCTAGTGAGGTCCGTCTGAGCCAACTGCAGGATGCAAATGTCTTCAACCTTTTTGGTGCGGCACGCTCTCCAACCGGTGCCATCATCTCGCCAATCGCTGACCTTCCGCTTATGGTCATGGAGTTTTGTCCGTCGCTTCGATCCATGATTGCCATCGCTGCGCCTAGAGGTGGACTGACCTTCAACCGTGCAATTATTTGGGCAGCGCAGATTGCTCTTGGGATGCGGCACCTGCATGAGCTTTCTCCTCCGATTGTTCATGGCGACTTGAAAACTACAAACGTACTGCTGACAAGCGACCTTACTGTAAAGCTATCAGATATAAACATATCTGCAGTGAAAGCGAATGCTGCTGCTGGTCGGAACACATTCACAGCTGGAATTTCTGCTGACACCATCAAATTCATGGCTCCTGGTGAGAAAGATCATTTTTAACTGCATTGAATCCCTCTAAAATGTTTTTCAAGAACGATTGGAGGGTTCAAACCCAACGATAGCAGGGGATGTTTATTCATTCGCAATGACTCTGTACGAACTCTTTACGGCGGGCAGTCAACCATTTTCGCTTAATGGCCTCACAACTGACTCGCAGGTAGTCACCGCAGTTATTATCGACCGGCGGCGACCCACTCGCCCTCCCGATGCCTCTCTATGTCCCGACGCGATGTGGTCCCTCATCCAGCGATGCTGGGACGATGAACCGGGTGCACGCCCAACATTCCGCACCATCGTCGATATGCTCGCAGCCATGAGCGAAGATGTAGCCGCGCTGGTCGCTCCACCACCCGAAAAAGTAACACCCCCCGAAGACGCATTTAAGGCACCTGCTGCACGCGAGATCCAACTTTCACCCATGAGAAACAAGGATCGGTTAACTTGGGAAAGCTGGCACAGACTAAGCATGCAGCCGCAAACTCGACCCAATATCCCGCGCACTGCGTCTGTATCCATCGCCGCACGAGCGTTCATGGTGATCCACTTTGTGCTCACACTAACTCTAGCCGTGGTTCTCATTCTTATCGTAAGTTCGCACATCTCCCAACACTGTCATCGTTTTATACTGATTGTTTTCACTTGACAGCTTTCTGGCGTGACTAAAACCGATCCCATCGGCCAAATCATCCTCGCCCTACCCCTCTCCTCCCAATCCCACACATCCCTCTACATCGCCTTCTTCATCCTCACCCTCATTTTCGCCGCCCTTTCCCTCTTCTCCGTCCTCCTGCATATCCCGCACAGGGTCGCACCGCGCCCCTCGATCCTCGCCACCCTGCTCACCCTCGGCGCGGGTTTCAACACCATCATTCTGATCGTGCTCGCTGTCGGCGCAGGTTGGACGAGGAGAGTCAAAGTTGGGGTGTTGAGCACGACTGCGTTTGTGGTGATATTGGCGTTTGCGGCTGTGTGGAGCGTCGTTGCGGTCGCGGCGGGTGCGGCGGCGTGGGGTGCGGCGAGGCAGAGGGGTCTGCGGGGCGGTGGTGGGGATGCGTCAGAAGAGGAGGGGATTGATATGGGTGCGCCGAATGATTCAGCAATAAGCCTTGTTAAGCCATAGAGGGGACTGGGTCGGTACTGTGTGTCACAGCACAAATTTTTACTTTGTGTTCATGTCGTACCCGAAGCTGGACATTTGGGTTCTCCTTATAGAGCTTGTTTTCTGTTTTATTGTTTCACCTTAGTTGCGCTTTGCCTGATTATTCATTTACTTTTTGTAGAGTACTCACGTCGTTTTTTCATATATTTCTGTCTTCATCCACGCACATCGCTTTCAAACCGATGTTGCGTTGCTGCACTAGGAGGATGGAGCAAGGACCTTTGTTTTATTTTGTTCGGTCATATCGCGGATAGTTTCTTTTTGTATTCCTGTCTGCTTCGGGATACACGTAGTTTTCTTTTTTATCAGGATGTTTTTTTTTTTGGTGTTTCAAAAAAGAACAGTCTGTAATTTTTTAGAATTTTTCATTACATAAGTGTTTCCTGCACGAGCGCACGTCTTCTGGAGATCAGTCAAGAGAGCCGCAAAATATTATCATTGAAGCGGATCATACAAAAAACACTGAATGGACATCCTTCAAGCATCTTCACATGTTTCGACCGCTTCAGACGCTGATAGTTTCCGCACCAGATCTCTGTTGGCGAGTGGTTTCCTCTTCGATCTCGTGTGTTCTTTGGAAGCGTCCGAATCTCTATCAAAATTGCCGCGAGAACCGGTCGATGTTGGATCGACCCTGTCCCATGCATGCAGAACTACGAAAAATTCAGAAAACGAGAGATTCACCGATGTGTTCATTTATTCAACATGCGTTCTGTTCTTTGCAAGTATCCACCGATAGACAAGTAGATATCAATCTCATGATGGAGCATGAGCTTTCTCCCCACAAGCCACTCTCGGATGCCCCCAACAATCCTCGGTGACGTCCCGTCGCCTCCCGCAAGTACCGCTGTTCTCGTGCTGACTATCGGCTGTCGCGATGCCAGGAAGGGCTGGAAACCGCTCGAATACCTCTCCGGACCATCTGGGAACCCAGATTCACTGATAGTATCGATACCTGGCGTGCAAATCTCAGAGACACTCGATCTAGGCGACGACGACATCCAGCTCCAAGAATTCATCCTCTCCGACACCGAACGCATCAAAATCTCACTGAACCACTCCAAGAGCGGAGAATGGGCGTGCGGTGAAATTCATGTCCCTACGATTGCACTTGAACGTTTGTGGATGGACCAACCTGGCGCGCATAAGTGCGGAAGAGGGAGGATCCCGCTTTATAGCGTCAGTGATCGCGAGACAGTGGCTATTTTTACGTTTGAGCTTGTGACGATCGCGCCTTACAAAGGTTTCGCGTCTCGGGCGAAAACTGTGTGGGCTGCTGGCCAGCGCGGAACGCAGGTTGTCGGTCACCGTGGACTTGGAAAGAATCGCACTTTTCAGGAGTACTCGAAACTCACGATCGGGGAAAACACAACGTTGTCGATGGACACTGCGTTCAAGTTTGGTGCTTCTTTCGTTGAATTTGGTGAGCAAGCAAGACCATTTTGTTATAATTCCTCTTGTTTTTAATATTATTTCCAGACGTTCAGTTAACAAAAGACAAGGTCCCGGTCATATATCATGATTGTACAGAACAAAAGTGAGATTTGATGCTCTCAACTAATCACGATTTGTAGGGACCATGAACGAAAGCACTTATGAAGTGGCCGTGAATCAATTGACGCTGAAGGAGTTCCTTGCCCAGCACCCATCGCTGCATCCAGATAGGCGGCTTTCAACAGCTCTACAACATCGACGTGCACCTCGTTCCTCAAGTTCTGATCGTCACTCCTCTATATTTTCGGAAGACAGCGGGATCTCTGCAACACGAGATCCCAGTAACCCGAAAAAGTGGCCTTGGAAAGGAAACTACGACGGTACGATCCAGGATGTGTTCACAACGCTAGAAAATGCTTTTGAGGTTTGGCTGTACCCGAAACTCCCTCAGGTCCTTTTTTCACCACTGTCTGATCCACAGACTCTCCCACCGAAACTCGGTTTTAACATCGAGGTCAAATACCCTCTGTTGGAAGAAGCTGAAGCGGACAACCTGCACATGCTGGACCTCAACGCCTACATCGATGCGATTCTGGAGATCGTCCATCGCGCCGGTGGAAGACGGGAGATCATATTCTCTTCCTTCCACCCCGAAGCGTGTCTCCTACTCCACTATAAACAGGTACGAACACAAAATTTCTTCCGCCTTTATCCAAAAGCTCAAATTGCCTCTATAGAGCAACCATCCTGTCCTATTCCTGTCCTGCACGGGCGAAGAAATCGTAGCTTCCGACCGTCGCACGGACGGCAAGCAACATACTTTACGTTTCATCGAAGAATGGAGTCTCAACGGTGGTGTGTTTTTTAGCCGGCCGTTTTTCAAGGACAGCGAGACGGGGGAGTGGCTCGCTCGGTGGATCAGAAGCGAGATGGACACTGGTGGGAAGCTGATGCTGACATGGGGGGGCGATAACAATGATCCCGAGAAAGCAAAGAGGCAGCGGGAGTGGGGTTTTGATGGAGTGATTTTGGATTCGGTTGGTGAGGTTGCAAAAGCGATGAAGTAATCCATTGTGGAGACATTTCTTTTGTCCAATATGAAAATTTTCTGATGATGATTTGCACTTTTTGGTTCAAGTGCTTCGCATTGAGTGGAGGACGTTTCTTAAAGGGAGTTCCGCTTTCGGAACCTTTTGAGTAAAGCTCCATTGTTTTTCTGTTGAAGAAACAAAAGCCAATTAGGTCTCTGGGAATCCTTGTGCTTTTGCGATAGTAGCTGTTCTGGGTCGCGATCAACACATTGAAGATGACCCTCGAAACATCTTGGAAACTCTCCATTCAGGCAATCTCTTCGTAAGAAACATAGTTCTTTACCAATGCCTCGAAGTATCTGACTATACTGATGCTTAAAGGTCGGAGTGGGACGTGACTGGACCAATTGGAGAGCAGGCATTATTTGTTGGTATATTTTCTTTACGCTTCTTTGACCTCTGTTTAATTTGGAGGGTACGCTGATTTGAGCAACCAGGCAAACAGAATTCACCTCAGTGTCCTTGCAAGAGGTACGAAACAGATGTGGATGAGCTAAATTCTCTCTGACTTTCTTTAGCCTTCATTTTTGCCGTTTCAGTCGAGCCATCCCGTCGCATGGTCTATATCTCATCTGACAGCGGTAGCTGTTCCGTGCGAACAAAGAAGCTCGCCATTTCGAACCTCAGTTCACGTCTCTCGGACTCCGAAGCTGCTTTGTGCTCCATTGAAAACGTACTCGTTTCTTCTACCCACACCCACAGTGGCCCTGGAGGTTTCCAAGACGACTTGTCGGCTTATCCACAGTCCCTTCACAACTGTATATCTAACCACAGAGAAATTTGCGAGCGTGTACCAGATTCCTTTCTGGGGACGCATACCAGGTTCCCGCGAAGCCATCGCCAACGGGCACGTCGAGGTCATCGCCCGAGCCCACGCCGATCTCTCCGAGGGCAAAGTCGTCTTCACCAAGGGCCCTCTCACCAACGCCTCCACCAACCACTCAAAAGCGCTTCCTACCTCGCGAAGCCCGCGTCCGAGCGTGCGCAGGACACCGATGTTGACCAGGACATGACCCTCCTAGCGATCCCCACGCCTGACGGCTTTGATGAACGTTTCGAACGAACGACAGGGTTTCAGGCGATAACAATGGGGTACGCTTCGCACAGGTATGAGCTTAAGGAGCGGTTGCTTGGAAACACTTTGTTCGTCGCCGCTTTTGGACAGTCGAATGCTGGGGACGTGTCACGGTACACGAATGGAGCACATTCTACCGACATTGGTGCGGAGTGCGACAGATCCAAGGAATTCCTGTGGTGGCAGGATCGAGCGTTGTCTCTTGAGGGGTCCAAAGCACGTGGAGACAACCGTTCGACTGAGGTGATTGGAGAGAGGCAGTAAAGGAGGATGGACGACGATGCTTCGATGCGCTTTGGGACACGAGGTACCTGTGAACCCAGTGGGCTCGTCGGAGAGCAGTTTCTGTTGGAGCGGAAGATTAACGGCAGCTACCCCGTTTCTGGTGAGTAAACTTGGACGCTTCCTTCCGATTAATTTGTTTACTTAGCTGGTACCTATCGTTTTAGGATCTATGGCCAGCGCAAGTTCATCTTCTCAACATTCAATTTCACAACATCTCAAACATCTCCGTTTAAAGTGAGGGGTTTTTCATAACATTCTGATCTGAAATTTCTAACTTTTTATTGCCACCCCCTTTGGTGTAATGCGACATTTCGCAAGCTTTTTTTTACAAGACTTCAAGACTTCGTCCTATAAATTTCATCATAAATTACAACTGCGCCATGCCCTCCTCCTTGTCCTCAGTCCTCGAGAGGTTAGGGTGGATCCTCGCTGCGGGTGCGTTGGATTACTTCCTTCACGTCCCGTCCGTCTTTGCAAGGAATGCACACGGGTATAAGATAAATCTTTAACACCATGGCTTTATTGCTTACCAAATATTCAGCCTATCGGTTTACATATTGGCTATTGGATCTCTGACATTCGTCGCCCTTAATATCTACCTTTTGAAGATTTATCCTCAGACTTTGGATGATCGTGGACGGCCGCGAGGGCCACCGGATTTCAGACATTGGCAGAGAGATTTCCCGCGATCAATACAGATCGCAACGGTTGCTGGAGGGGCGTCGATCATATCAGCAGTTGGGATCCTATGGTCTCAATTTTGGTTGCTGGCGCCGGTGATTGTATTTTTGAACATAGTGGGGGTTGTTAGCTTTATAGGACTCTTTTAACTGTGAGCCAAGATCAAATGAAATCCGTATAGTTTTAATTTGTGCACCTTTCTACCACTGATCAGAATCTAAGCTTCACACTTACCTGATCTCACAAAACTCACTCAAGTTCTGTGAATGTCACCTTCGATAGACACCATTCGACTTCTCAATGCCATATAACTCCCCGCTGGTTTCGTATAACTTGTGCCGTTGTACTCACCGCTTGGCTTGCTATTATTGTATGCTGTGTTGTTGTTGCTGCTGTTGCTATTGCTCGTTGTCGACCCCCCACCTTCGCCTGCTTTGAAGTGTACTTTACACCCGTTCCAATTGTGTTCATGAACCAAAAGGATGACACAAGTTGTGAAGCCGAGGAATATTCCCGTGATTCCTAGGTGCAGAAACAACATCATCGAGAACGACCCCCTCAAAAAAAGCACCCAGTTGAACGCTTTTGGTAACTTCGAGGCACGGAGCCCGGGTACACCGATGCAAAGGCAGAAACCAGTGCCGTTCCAGAAAGCAGAACCCACACCTCGGTGGTTGCGGTGGTCGACATCGAATATTATCAATACCGTCTACAGCGGTGGAAGATATCGTGATGGTTGATTTAACAAAAGAGACATGACAGAAATGGGGTAATTTTTTTGACAATATGCTAGAGCAGGTGGAATGTGCATACAAAGGGTTCAGCTGTCCGCCATGGATCCATGGATCCGCCATCACGATGTGATTCTTATCAACGAAAATATTTCCTGAAACACCGTAATGCTACGCAAAGGCAAGAACCTCAACGCTTTAACTGATCACTCAATTAGCGGAGAAGCTGGGAGAGTGCCAGAGTGTGACATTGACATCCCAACAATTAACTACAACAGACTAGGCGTACGCTTGATGGGTTGATGGACAACAAAATTCTTCATGTAGATATGATTTACCGAGAGACGATGACTTGACATGGTTGTTAGTTGAGATGAGCAATACATTGTATGACAAACAATACACAAACTTGGTAATGAGAAGGGGCAAACAAGATGCAAATGAGGAATAGTGATTCCAAAAAGGAATGAAGCCGCTGACAACAAAGGAGATTGGGTCGCACATTTTATTGACATGTGTGACGCGAAATGAAATCGCAATTGATGTCCGAATGCAAAACCAGTGGAAGACGACAAATCCAATGTCATCGCTTTCCATACAGCGACAAAAGTGAGGCACCATACATGTCACCAGCTTCGCCGCTGTTCGGATTTGATAGGTTGGCGTCGACGTTGTTGTTGTTGGGATGATGTGCTGGTTCTCCGTAATACTCTGCGACGACGACGTTGCCAGCATCCCTCGGAATACTGCTGCTCGACTTAGTCCAAGTGCCGTCAGTGTTACTCGTCGCAGAGACACCCTCGATCATCGCCTGTCTCGATGCATAATGCACGACAGAACGAATAGTGTAAATGTACTCGAGGATGATGAGGTTGTAGATTCTTATAAACATGCTTGTGACGGCTAGCAAAAGGGAGCAGTGTTAGCTCAAGTTCTCACTGATAGAAATCTTCGCACTGACCACTGACAAACAAGTCACGAATGCCAAAGTAGAACGGCATTACGCAAATCGGGAGCAGCACTTGCAATGACAAGATCCAATACATTATCCGCACACCGCGTTCCGAACGTTCATCGTTGGTCGTCGAACCACGCCTTCGCTGTCTACTCTGGTTGGATTTCCGCCCAAACAATCCCCGCTTTGATGTGGAGCCGTCCGGCGCGCCTTGACCGGAGCTCTTTGATGAACTTGGTTCATCAGCGAAAACATCCCGCCGAGGGGGAGGATACGAAGAGGGGGACGGTGCCCATACTCCAGCAGTGGACGAAGGAGGGTATAAGGACGGTTGTATCGATCCAATCTGTGAGTCGTATTCGGACCGCGCCTGCTGTACATTGTTTTGCGATCGCTGCTGGTAAGGATGTTGCTGGTACATCGATGTTGGGTTTGCATATACACGTGGTGGCGGTGGCCCAGCTTGGAAGTTGTCTACACTTGAATCCATGGATGACATGGAGATCTTGTAGGTCATCGATGGATGCTTGTAAGACTGAAGCTCAGGGTAAGCTTTCAAAGATGCCGCGGATGTAGTAGAGAACAGCACATTTGGGACTCCGGAGTCCCGAAAGTTTGAGTTGCGCGTGAATGAAGCGTTCCCGCCCTCGCTGTACTTTCCGAAGACTGGCCAGCTGTATTGCATATTCGAATGTCCCGCATCCGCCGTCGCAGTCCACGTACTTCTCACATTTTGCCTCTGCTTGATGACACCCCACTTCTTCCTCAGCATGCGTACAACGGCCAAACTGAGGAGCCCAATCAACCAGTCCAGAGTAACTATCCAAATGGTGGCCGGAACACTTCCAACTCTACCACCATTGAACTGTGGAGGAAGTCCACCTAGTTGTTTACCGTTGTTGTAATAAGGGTAGATGTCGATAATCCACAGGATAGCGACCGAGATGAGTGGGATTATGCAGGTGAGCGCTACGAGGACACGGTTCATCCAAGTGCGGTATGGAAAGCGGGTTGTTGCGGTGATAATGCTGTGAAACACTCCTTCAAAGCGAATGAGGTTGCAAACAGTCTAAACCATTTTTGATGATATAAGAAGAGAACATAACTTCCAAGAAGCACCACGCATACCTTTATTGCAGTTGAAATGATGTTCAGGCTTGTCACCATGTTTAAGAGAATGGTAAATATCAAAGGGTCTCTTGGCAGAAATGATGGGATGAAAGCCAGCATGTCCGAAACAAACATCAAAGCAAACGCGCTGAACAGGACCCAGTTGAATGCTTTCGGGGACCTGGAGGCACGATATGCGGAGTACAGCGAACCGAACGCCGAGAGTGACGCATTCACGCCGAGAATCATCCATCCGCGGACAGACGTGGACATTTTTGTCCACTTGTCCACTTGAACCTCAATGTGTTTTCTTGGATACTGATGTGATGAACCGCCCCACTGGCACAGTGATAGGCCGCACAAGTGAAAATATAGCGGGGAACTGGGGCCTGGTGGTGGCGCGACCCATCGTGGATCCTGGGTGCAAAATTTGACCAACTTTTGTTTCAGGGTGGTTGGTGGGGGTTGATCCTTTTTGTTTACAGTTCACCATGAAAAGGAGCACCACTTTGGAAGTGACCGGATCATTTAAAGGAGAGGCTAACCTGAAGTTAGCAGATTTAGCGTTGCGGCCCGGTTGTGGTTGCAACTGTGCTGTGCATATGTGGTGGGGATGATATGTGTGGCTATTCTTTAACAAATATTTTGACGTTGGTTATGCTTCCGTATCTGGATGCAATTTAGTTTGAAGCCAAGGGTTCTGTGTAACATCACAATGGAAAGGCTGATAAGCGAAAAAGTAAATCCTGATTGGAAGCCAACACATCTTCGAAAGTCCGTGAGTTGATGCTTCTAATAAATTTTCTTGAAAGAGGGTATTGAGCTCGTCCTCTCCACATACTCGACACATCCCAGAGATGTCTCAGATACCGTTGGGCTTGATAAAAATGCTTTGCTGTTTTCACTTTTTAATCATTTTGTGTCACCAAGGTGTGTATTTGACTTCTGTTGAATTCATAGATTGGAAAGGATGATATATGACAAGAACTTTGTAACAACGATGTAAGAGGAAGGTTGCACAGGAACGTCAGTGCGAGGATAATGATACACTGAATGAGAGACCTTGAATATACGTATCCGCAGGAAGCAAGTTCGAGCGTTTAATCTTCATTAGTTGCCTAACAAGTTCGCTGTATCGGGTTGATCGGCACTGTCTCCATTTGTCTCACGGTGTGCTCCGACATCTGCATCTTCTTTGATATCCACATCAGGCTCGTGATCCCCCCGCGTACTAGATTTTGATCTTCCCACGCCAATGTTATCAGTCGAAGCTTCCTCAATCATCGCTTGCATAGACGTATAGTGAACTACCGTGCGAATCAGGTAGATGTACTCCAGAATGATAAGGTTGTAGATTCTGAGGAAGATGGTCGTAATTCCTGTAAATAGAATATGTAAATGTGAAACACTGCTCTCATGTTCACTCCGTTGAACGTACCACTAATGAAGAGGTTTGCAGAATAGCCAATGAAGAAGGGTACGACAATCAGTGGGATAAGAATTTGAAACGTCAATATCCAGTACATCGTCCGAACGCCACGCTCCGAGCGATCGTCGTATATTGTATGTGCAGGTTTTCTAATCCTCAAAGGCTTCTCGAAATCAAGTACATTGAATCTTGTCCTTTTCGGGCTGCTGGTTGAGATCTCTTGTGCTCCGTCCGTGGCCAACTTTGAATAGGCAGTCTCAACGTTGATTTCAGTTGGCTGTGGTGGTGTATATGAGGACTTGGAAGAAGAAGCGGCCAAGGACGATGGGTGTCCAGTTGATTGGATAGACCCTAATTTAGAGATTCGGGGGTCATACTTCTCAGGCTCCCGAAGTGGATGTGAGGATTTGGAGGAAGCTGCAGGTGAGGCAGTCGACGATGGGGGATATAGGGACGGTTGAACGGATCCCAAATGCGAGAATTGGGGCTCTGGCTTCTTTTGCGGTTGATTGTGAGCATCTGAATTTCGATGTGAAGATCTGGAAGACACCCCAGATGAAGCAGTCGACAATGGCGGGTAAACAGATGGTTGAATGTATTCCGAGTGAGAGAATCTAGGCTCAGACCTCCTCTGTAGTTGAAATGTTCTCTGTCGTTGTGCGAAATGGATCAATATTGGTAGATTGGTGTTCAGGAACATCGACTTTGAAGTGCTTCCAGTGTTTGTAGGCGTTGTTGCAACCGGCTCATCCTCGTATTCTTCCAAGCTCGATCCATTCGACATCGAGGCATGGTTGGCCAGCACGAAATGTTTGTACGACTGGAGCTCCGGATACGCTTTCAATGAAGCCACCGAAGTTTGCGAAAATTGTGTGCCGTAATTTGCGGAATCACTGTTACGAGAGTGCTCCGTAGAGGAAGTACTCTCCAGATAGCTCTTTAGCTTTCCGAGACTACTCCATTTGAACTTCATCGACGAACCGCTCGCGTCCGTCGTCCATTCACTCCGTACATTCCATCTTTGCCTAAGAGTCCTCCACTTCTTCCTGAGCATGCGTACAACCGATAAACTCAGAATCGAGACGGTGAGGTCAACCGAAACCAACCACACCGACGCGATACCTCCTCCTGTCACACCGCCCTTATATTGTGCAGGAAGACCCGGGAGCTGGCTTCCGCCATGATCATTAGGGTAAAAGTCGATGACCCATGCAATCATGATTGAAAAGAGGGTAATGATGGTTGTGAATGCGACCAGCGCATGATTCATCCAGGTGCGATATGGGAAGCGGGTGGTGGTGAGTATGCTGTGGAACACTCCTTCGAAGCGAACGAGATTGCAAATGGTCTTCAAGTATGGTATGAGATTCAAAAATTACAGAGACCAGAGTGACGGGCATACCTTGACTGATGTGGCAAGTATGTTCAACGATAACGCCATGTCAAAGATAACCATATAGCCGATCAACGACCCAGGTTTTTTGGGCAGTAAAGCGAAAACGAACCCCAGCACATCCGACATCAACATCAATGCAAACGACCCACAAAGAACCCAGTTAAACACTTTTGGCTCCCTTGATGCACGGTAAGCAGAGTACAGTGTACCAAATGCCGAAATCGTGGTAGCGATCCCAATCACCACCCACCCTGCAACGGTGGACATTTAGTGTGGATGTAATCGATCTGTGGTGATATAAATTTGTCTTTCACAATTTATCACCAGAGACAGAGGGACCGTTTATACCGGGAAGACTTCGGGACGGAGCTGGGCGACCGACCGGTGCTGATGGGAACGGCTTGAACCAATTGTATCTTTTATATTGATAGCCGCAAAAACTGTCCTAGAGAATGTGCCAGACAGACACCACAAAGTTTTTATCTGTTGAAGAAAAGCAGTTATTTTCTTTCTTCCAAAATGAGCCGCACCGGAAGGAACAACAATATTTGCAGCTCAATGATAAAGGAAGCGAGAAGTTTGAATGGAATAGCCCGATTTTTGGATGTTCCTCTCTTTCACATCAGCGGTCGTTGTGCGATTTGTACCAAAAGGGGATAAAACGGGAAATCAAAATCGAAGATGCGACAAAAGATGGAAATGAGGGGCGAAGTCTAATTGTAATAGAGAACCACCAAAACTAAGCATCTCACTGTTAACAAACACATTCAAAACAGAAACATAATGGTGCAGGCAAATGGAAAAGCAAAGCAACACTTGAGGCACGAAATCTTGGGGAGTTGCTAAACTCTCACAGAAGAAAATTGCGCGAGTTATCCAACCATTTTGGTGTACCGACCTGCTCCAGACGGCAGCGAGGATGAGCTCTGATCTCTCCCACCCATCCGTAACTGAATCGGTGCAGAATTGAACCTTCGCCCTCGGAGCCATCCAAACCAACTCCCCGCTCTCTTCTCCTGCCTGACTCGCTCTCCTCTCTCTTCCACTCCCGGCACTTCTCCCAATTCAAGCTCAGCCTCTGCCATAGCGTTCGCAGCTTCTCTCTCCACAACCTTTCTCAAATACCACACCGAACCACCCACCAAGGTTCCAACAGTGACTGCAAAAAGTGTCGGCGAAGCAATCAAAAACCACTCCACAGAGACGTCCTGGAGCGCAAAAGCAAGCACGCATCGAACAATAGACTCGATCAGAAGCGTGATACCCCACACTCGCGAGAGTCGTTCGGTCGCAATACGGAATCCGTATGATGTTTCCCAAAGATGATCAAAGTACGCAGTCATCTCGTGTGTAGTCGATGAGGTTCGGGTGGACGAAGACGACTGCGATGATGCTTGCACAGAGACGGTTTGTCGTTTTTCGTTGGTGCCGCCAAGTTCACGCGCAAGGTAAAACGCGAGGTTCTTGGACATTCGGTCAGGTGAGCGAGCGTCTGCACTGTCGTTCGGTTCTGCGTCAGCGCCGTCGTTGCTTTCCGATACGCCAAAAGACACACGCCGCCCGATGAGGAGATTAATACGCTTCCAGAGCCAACGCCCGACCGTCGTCCATGGCCGAGGATAAAGAATTGACAGGAGGAACACAGCGCCGAAAAGCGAGGTAACGAATGATTCACGGAGAAGCCCAACAGTCGTCGAACTTGTAATTCCAAGAATTGCCATATTCAAAACGATCGAAATAAACCTGAATATTCAAGTAAATATTATTATTTGGCAACTTTCATCACTGTGGCTCATGCTTACACAATAGAGGAAATAGCGTCCATTCTTCTGCGACTATACAGCAAATAGAGTGATTCCGCCGCTGGGGGAATAGCTGACAACGCCAACCCAAGTATCTAAGAACGAAGTCACATAAAATCCTCGAGATGTTGTGTAAAGTTATCTTACCTGATGGCCCTTGAAAACGGAAACAGTGAGGTAATATATAATGACGGGCAAAATCAGGTTGGCAAGGGCGGTGCTCAAAAGATTTGGTGCAACTGCCGACAAACTTGGCGGCTGGTGTGCATGTTTTGTCTCGATTTCTTCCCGAATCTCTGCAATCGAGCTTTCTGTCAACTCGATGCGTCTTCTTGAAGAACCTCCTCCCTGCAAATCCTCAATCTCTTCGTCATCCAAAAGGTCGTCGTGGTCATCCGAATTCGGCGTAAGCGGCGGCGATGGGGGTGCATGATGTTGCGGTGGGTACGATGACGATTTTTTCAGTGCGGTTTTAAGAGGTTTGGAATTGTGAGGTGGAAGAGGAGATAGAGGTCGGGATTGTTGCTGCTCTGGTAAATGAGCTGTAGCTGTTGATGATGATGACATCCATGAAAAGAGGCTCCATGATTTCTGCTGCTGTCGCGGTGGAGGTAGCGGTGAGGACGGAGAGGTTGGACTATCGCTGTAAGCGATAAGCCCTTCCTCGTCTTCCTCAAACTCGAACGTGTCCTCGAAGCGCTCAGTGGTGTCGAAGCGGACGGTGCGTACAGGCTGTTGCTGCGGTTGCACTTGCAGGTCCAGCTGCGGGGACGTCGAGCGACTCGGAATTCTCTCCGAGTTGAGCATTTTTTGTTCTTTTTTTTGATTTTGACTTTCGAGTGCGAGAAACACAAAAAGTGGGAGGACACTGAGCCACAGAAAAAGATGGCGAAAAGAAAGACAATTTTGGAGGAGGAGGACTTTGCAGTGGGAGAAGAGGAAGCGCTGGATGTGGATGCTGCTGCTAAGTTTCCCCGCTTGGAGACGGAAAATCAGGGGAAAGGGTACTTTATTGAAACTCAATGTGAAACTATTTGTACACTTATATTCTATTCTTACAGAGTGTTTGGGTGCGAAATCGGAGGATGCTTCATCAATCCGCCTTCGTTTGACACCAGCGAGGAGTTTGAAGCACACTACGACTCGGAACATCGACATGTGTGCTCGATTTGCCACAGAGTGCTGCTCAGCGACCGATATCTCTCTCTCCACGTCTCTGAAGTTCACGATTCATATTTCAAAACGCTAGTCGAACACAACAGAAGAGCAGTACGTTATGTGATCCACCAAGCATGCTTAGAGCTGAACGAATTTTACTTTTAGTACGAGTGCTTCGTGGATCGATGTCCGCGAACATTCAAAACGTTACACGAGCGAAAGCACCATCTGATAGATATCCACAGCTTCCCCCCGGACTACGACTGGGATGTTGTTCTTGGTCGGGGAACGAAATCAGAACAACGATTCCAGTGGAAGCGCACCTTGAAAAAAGGCCCTCCTGCACCTATACCCGATGCGCCAATAAATGAGAGAATGAGAGGACCACACAAGAATAAGGCTGCGCATGAACAAATTGCTCGACAGGTCACCTCACTGATGAAAAATATCGAGAACGGAACTGACGAAGTGAATGGGTCAATTCCGATTAAAACTGACGATGTTGGATCGGAAGATGTACATACTGTACCAAAGGAAAGGGCAGGACCAAATCGACGCGAACGCAGGAGGATGATGCGGGAACAGAAAGATGCTAATAATGAAAGTATCGCAGAAGGCAGTTCCGCGGACGTGCCAATGGTAGATGGTAGCACGAATGACATGGCGACATCCGTAGACACCAATTCCAATTCCATGAACACTGACGAAATCGGAGAAGACATAGACCCACAATGCCACACCGCCGAATCTTCAGCTTCCCATCGCCGACGACCCAGGAAGAGAGGCGGGGTCAAGAAGAAACGCTCAAAACCATTCCCACTTCAACACGACGATGCTGACGTTGATGGGGAAGATGTCCCGGATCGATCGAGCTCGCAGGCTGGAAATACGGGAGAAGACACGACGATGGACGAGCTATGCGGATCGATGAAGCAGCTGGAGATCCCTAGCAGTGTGCGGTTTGGAGGTGCCTCCAAGATGTTTGTAAATCTGCGCGATGGCGGTCCACAGCCGCATGGAGGGAGGCCGTGGAACTTTGGGAGTGTCAAAACGCTTTACATGGAAACGTCGAGGAAGCAGCGAGGGAACGAGGTGTGAATATTCACCGTTATGTCTGTGGCTGGTGAATCACGTGGAATCGAGGATGCGTTCATTAGTTTCTTCCTTCTATTGAGTCTTGTTTTTTTCATACTTTCTTACCCAGCAGCTCTGTGCTGGAGTATTTCTTGTACTGTTCCTTACCTTGTCTTGCGTGTTCCATCGCTTTCTTTCCGCTTTCCTTATTTGTTTTTCTTCATGCAAATTCGTCTCCTTTGCCGATCTCTGTATAAGGGGTTGTGGCTCACCCGATCTGTATAATCCAGTCCAGTCTCAAATCTCTGATAAATGGAGAGATTGTGTTGAGATTACCAAACCTTTCTTCCATGGTTCTTAAGGCAATGGAACCCGCCATCGCAAATCGTCGCCATGGTTAACGCTACAGTTAGAGACGGCTCTAAACATCACAGGGGACCCAAATCTCTTGCTGTTGGCTGCAACCCCGGCTTCTCGTGGTTCGTTCCAGCTCGAATAGGGCTGTTCGACCACCCTTTCGCTTAGTCCACGAGCTACGATCACACAACCACCGATTACATAAGGAAACATTGGTGCCGCGACATTCTATTTCACAATCGCTGAAGCTTGCGGAAAGTGGGCCGTGGGTGCAATGGCGGCTTGACTTTGATTCCGACCTTGCTCTCCTGCATTTGATAGCCTTCCGACCGCGGTAAGCATTTATTACAGAGATAATCCACAAACGTACTCAATTATCGATTAATAGTACTGGGTGATCGTGAGAACAACGGCACCGGCACACTCCGGAACATCAATCCCAAAAAGCGCGTACCTCAGCGAGTGTTGTCTATGAAACTGCTCTAAGAGCTTACACTATGGTTCTTAATCAGGATAAAATCGTCGTGATTTTTGGTTCCCTGCCTTGGGACTGTCAAACCGTGAGTAAGTGGTGTAATCGGCTGTTCCCATACATCAAATTTTGTTAGAAAACCGTTCATCCCACTTCCCCAATTCTTTCCCGGACCTCGCCATGTCAGCAAGTTCACCAGATTTCGGTATATTTGTAAGGAGCACGACTGGGAACGCTCGAAACGATAACAACAAACTGGAAAACGTTTCGGCCGGCGGTCTCACGTTTTCGAATTAAATCGACTTAGCTAACAACCCACTTTAGGATGTCCGATGAACAGTGCAAGAATAAAACGAAGGCAAGCGTTTCATGCGTCGATTGAAAGAATCGCAATGGAGTTGGATTTCAAAGACGGTTTATATCCAGTTGCGGTTTGAAAATTTGGTCGGAACAGTTTTCCTCAGAATCATGGCCCCCAGTCTTTAATGAGGCGATTGTTACCATCGCTTTGGTGTTCTGATTATGACGGCGTGGATGTGATCCAAAAAGCCTTGGAGCCGGGAGAAATCCCCGACTTCAGATCATACACAGGCCACCGATTCAAGATTGTATCATCCAGAACGGCTCACTAACTCGTTTTGAGCAAATCGGAAGTGCTCCAAGGCAAGTTTGCAACACCTGTCCCAGTGCCCGTATTGTATGATACGCCCTCTATCCCTCACTGACTTAAACAGCTGGCAGCCGTCGAATGCAGCCAGTTGACAGAACAGCCCGGTTGCTCCGTCGTGAATCCCAACTCTCCGAGTCAGACTATTGAAGACAAGTCATGAAGGGGATGCTAGGCGCAATCATTCTGCAGGGATACATATTCGCCGGCGTGCATCATGGGCTAGTCAAGGCGACTGCAACAAGAACCCGAACTTCATGCTTGTACAGTGTCGTCTCTCGTGCAAGAAATTCAACGGTTGCGTCATGATGGAAGAATATTATTTCCGTTGCAAGTATTGAACAATTTGCAAACAAGTTATTTAGGGGGGCATATCTGAATACTTTTGTTTAACATGAATACAATTCGATCACGGATATCAAAAGGATCATCTTGCTGTAACATTTGATTGTTCGAAGGAGCTGGATTGTGTCTGCAAAGGGGTTAAGCACAGCAAAGCAAAATGAAAAGGAAACGATGATCGTAAAGCGCAAGCATCTTCGCTTGCCAATCAAGAGTTGTAGACACGACCACCAGATACATGTATCGCCTGCCAACCATTTGGCAAGATGTTCCACCCCTCTTTCTTTCAGCGTTTCCACCATATCTTTTCCTCCTATAATTTCCGCATCGATCTCTCAACTTCGACCATTTAACGTCATTGGAATTGCAAAGGAGCAAAAGTTCAGCCAGAGCTTCGAAGCTAAACGCACGCCATGACAAAAGCAAATCTTCCGCCTCCTTCAGGGGAGTGTCGCTTCCAAAGAAGTCTGCTGCCCGAAGAAGGTGGACGATGTCCGTACTGTCTGTTGGCTTGTCTCTGATGGATCCGGCACAAGCAAAGCCGAGCAAACGAGTCATAGCAGATTTGAATCATTGATATTTATCTCGTCTGTCTTTGCCTCCGCCATTTCCGATTGAAAGAGTCCTTGGAAATACGAATAGCTTGTCTCTTTGCAAGAGATACGTTAGCTCTGACATGCTCGCGCGTCAAAGATATCCAGACGCCTACGCTGTACATGTTTCAACATTTAGAATGACTCGCCTTCAACAAGAATTTTGAAGTCAATCGCCAGTTCCTCAACATTTCCCCGGAAATTTGTTGATTCTATCCGTCTATCTTGAAGAACAAGGTCATACGGTTCGCTCTCGACATAATGCAAGGAGGAGAGAATGCAATCGTTGATGAGGAGCACTTGGCATCCATCTATCCTTGCTGAGAAGGAAGTGACCCGAACAACGATGTTCTGGACGCCTCCAAACGGTGTGACCAACTTCAATTTGCCTTCGGCTTCTTGTCCGACCGACAAAGTTCGGCCGTACTCGACTTCAAAACTCAACCAGTACGAGATGTCGAAGCTTTCGAACGATCTGACGCAGAATACGGACATTATTGCTACTGAGAATGGTTGACAAAGATTTTCGTTTGGTGAACGCTGCTCTCCTGGAGATTTCTGCGTCAATCAAAGTCCTTGGTCAGAGATATGTCCTACGTGAGTGATAAGCGAGATATATATCCGTGCTCTGTTTTATTAAACGCTTTCCAGAGAAACGATTTGAGTATTTCAAAGGACTTTTGCAAACAGAGATGGCGGAGACCAAACTCACGATCGAGCTTTTCGACTATTCTACATTGTCACGTATGCTTGCCTTGGCACACCAAAGGGACAAGCCAACAGATAGTATTGCGGTCGTCAGCCTTATTCGAGCCGCTGATTATTTCAGGAGCGATGCATTGCTGAAAGAAGCTGAAGCAGTTTGCTTTCATTGAATGAGTTGAGCCCAGATGATGTTGGCAATATTTGTTCTTGTGCAATTCAAATGACTTGATGCGTGGACGAAATTGGCAAACACAACGCAAAAAGGGACGTGCTACTTGAGAAGTTGAAAGCTCGTGGGGTAGCATATTTGGCCCAAATATACATGCGTGGAATTTGTTAAAGAATTATCCCAAATAGTTATGTTAGGTCCGAAACTTTCCCGATGTGGGAATAATCAGGAACGCAGTTTGAGAGGAAAGTCGACATCTCTAAAGTCCACATGGAGACCTCAGGCTCTGAGTCTTCTTCAGTCTTATTGTATTGAGTCATTGTCATCAAGGACACTATAAATAGAGGTACTACCTAATACATCGAAATCAATCACAGCTTTGTCGGGATTGTGCACAAACTACCTGAGCACACAGGACATATTTTCCGAGAATTCAGGTTTCCAGAAGACGCATGCAAAATTACTAATGGAGATTGCTGGTACCGCTTGCAGGCAACATCGTTGAAGGTTAATTCGTTCGGCTCTTTGTTGTGTTGACGTTTTGCAATTTTTCCTTCCCCCTTTGAACTTCTTGTCGAGTGAGGGGTCACGAACAGCACGTCCACATGTTCCTGCGCGGCTTTCGTGAATTCCGTGACGGCGTGAGAGGGAGGAAGCTATGGCTATGATTGGCCAGTGGAATGAAAACTTTTGTGCAGAGCTCTCACCGCATTATTTTCAATTGCGGTGTTGATATGAAGCGGATGGATGGCAGGATGACTTTCTTCCACTCAGGACACCCCCACCCACAAACAAGAAACAATTATAAACCCTCCTGGGAGAATGCCACTGATCCATTCAAATTATGATGAACCCCAATAGAGAAACAACAGCGTCCAAAAGCCATAGACGCACACTAAATGAACACAACCCCAACCAAATCAAAGCGACAGCAAGAACATCTTCTACTGAATTCCTCAGATCAAACTGTCCGAGTTTGTAACCCAACTCTGCTGTTGCTGAGTGTTCGATGCCGTAGACGCAGCTGGCACGCCGAAACCAGAAGACTGGGGCTGAAGCACTAACCCACTGAGCGGAAATGCAGGGCTCGCGGGCTTAGATGGCGTGAACTGGGCGTTGTACCCAACGTTCTGGATCGTCGCACTGTTCAGAGAGTTCAAGCTCGGACCCGTCGGGGCTTCCTTCTTGCCGTATGAGGTCAACGCCGATGGGTGGAGGGACACAAGAGACCCGAATGGGTCGTTGGACTGCACAGTTCTTTCTCAGTAACTTTGGGGATGTCGGAAGATTTTTATGATACCTTTGGTTGAGATCCCAATGTGCCAGAGGAACTCGTTCCAGACGCCGCAGGAGCACCAAACCCACCGAGCATATCCAATCCGCCCAGACTAGAAGCCGGCGCAGCTGGTTGCGACGGGGTGTAAGCTGGTGGAGAGGTCGGCGTGGCTGCAGCGGGGAACTGAGCAAAGTTGGCAAAGTTTGCAAACCCGCCGTTGGAGCCGCTGGATGAGGTAGTCGTCGGGCTTGTAAATCCGCTTCCCGGTGTCGCAGGTTTTGCGGCGGGTGCGGGGAAGTTGGCTGCGAAGAGAGGGGCAGCAGCAGTCTGCGGCTGCGGAGGAGCAGATGCGAACGCACCAAACGAGGCAAAGTTCGCAACGGGAGGAGACACCGTGGTAGCGGACGCCACGTGAGCGGAACCTGACGGCTTTGCGCTCGTGAAGTCGCCCCATTCGTCACCCCCGTCGAGGTCGAGAAGGTTCGGTTGTGCCGCGGCAGAAGACATTGAAGGAGCGGCAGGTGTGGGTTTGTCTGCAGTCCCGGAATCCGACATGACGATGTTAAACTTCGGTTTGGGAACCTTGGACTCCTCACGAGTACTGTAGAAAAGCCTCTGTAAATAACTGCCATGGGCTTCGGTACTCTTCTAACCTGTCATTAGATCGTCGGGAAGACGGCCCATCTTCAGAAGTTCGTTTTGGCGATGTCTCATCATCGTGGTATCCACCTCCACCACTACCCCCTCCATATCCAGAGTTCCCAAATCCACCATAGCGACCACTCCCTCCTCCAGAATAAGCACCGGACGACATTCCAGAGTACTTTTGGCGGTTCTCCTTTGCCTTCTTCCTCTCCTCCTTTATTTTAGCGTCGTCGCCAAGCAAGTCGATGATCTCCTTCGCCCGGTTGCGCACTGAACATATGATATGAGCCCAAAAATAGAGTGATTCAGGAAATACTCACCATTTATTCCTTGGTCCTTTCCTTTCTCGTCGATGAAATGGAAGTTGCGCATCGCTTTGATCTCATATTGGTGGTCTCGGGCATTATCGATCACTTTCTCGGAACCGTTCTTAATAAGATACTCCAGCAGCTGAAGTGCCTACACAAATAAAACAGGCGTCCGTTTTAGCCAAACTACACCTCAAATTGCCTTCTGACAAACAACCTTGTACACCTGTCTCCAGTTGTGTTGCTTCTCTTGGAAGCGCTTATATATGTTGTCCATAATCTCATGGAAATGCTGGCTGAATGGGGATTTTTGAGAATGCGCAAGTGCAAGGGGGTCCACCAAACATACTAGTGATGAGTTCCTACAGCAGAGCCCAACAATGTCACTACGTTAATTTCAATTGCGTCCTCACAGCACACTTACCCGATGCAATTTCTTGCATTAATGTCGAGCTCGCTCCCCCTAAACACCACAATAAGCTCGTCAGCCTCAATCTCCGCCCGCCCCCATAAACGCAATTTCGATGCTGCTTCCACGAAACGAGTACTTACATGCTTCATTGTTCGTGGCATCTCTAATAAAATAATCGCATCGCGAATCAGTTAGTGGTCACGGCGGATGTTCGGGCCAGCGATCTACGCCTTGCACCGAGTAATCAGCGTTACCTGACTTTCAGCTCGAATTCGCCGTAGTTGTATACCACCGCCTGCACCTTCCTGACCATCTGGTTGATGTTCTGCAGGTCGACATAGTCGCCAAGACTGCCGATGTTGAGGTTGTCCCAGTTCATGAGACCGATGAGCAGGGAAGATGTGCCCAAGCCATTTAACGTCTTTTTGATCTGCTAATTTCTAGCATTTCTCATGCTGTGAATGATCTAAAATAACTATTCACTGCTCTAATTCATTCATCACATTCCCTGCACTTTCTCCCACTTCCGAGTGGATCTGAATGTTCGGGTAGCGGTCCAATTTTTCTGAGTCGACAGTGATGTGGTGTCTCTCGGTCATGCTTCGCTCCAGCAATCGAGCTCAACGACTCCTGAAATATCAAGGCTCCAGAGGAATGCGATTGCGGTATGTTAAAGTTGCGAGATCGAATTTGCGAGCGTGATGTTCGATGACTTTCCATGCGCCGATCGACTGCAACTTAAAACGCCATCACTGGTGTGTTCCGAACCATTCGCATTGGGATCACTTCCCTTTCGCACCATCCACACTCGACGTCTTCCTACTCCCAATCGTACCACCCTTCTTTCCACCACCAAGTATCCCAACCCCATCAGCCCATCCCTCATAATTCGGCGCATACCCATACCTCTCCACACTCCACTTCCCAACGCCCTTGACGCTGGGAGCCCGTTCCGCGATCACGCTTTTAAGTTCGCCAGAGTACGAGCTGTTGGGCTGCGTGCGCGGGTCCGGGTCCCCAGAGAAACATTCCCTGTGATAGAACAGCCGCATCTTGCGTCCGTCGCGGACGGTCACAGCTTCTCCCTTTTGGATCACGAGCCGGCATTCCCGGCACGAGAAGCCCGTGCGGATGGCGTAGCCTTCGCTGAGGGTCCAGTAGGATGTGGTGGCGGACTCCGGGGGTGCATGGTAGTTGAATGGGGCTGGAGGGTGCTTTTCGAGCGTTTTGAGAGCTGAGTTTGTGGACATTGATTTCCAACCAATCAAAGTGAAAAAATAAGATGCGCTTCAGAGTCCGGAACCGAGATCCTTCATAGAGTCTGAGATAGGGTTTTACTGCATCAGAGTGTGCGAGACGAGATTCACGACAAGATTCAAGTAAAATTAAGGCACAAGACAGGTCGGTGTTATTTTGATGAGGAAAGGCTTGAACTTGGCATCAGTTCCATTCGTAAATGGTGCAAACCTCCTTCACAACTCTGAACCGGTCTTTGAGGACTACTTCACACAATCCACGCTAAACAACGGCCGAGTTCTAGAAGAGTACAGTGAACAAACTCTAGTTTTTGTGCTGGCTGTATTATTTTCAAAAAAATATGCAGTTAACGGTAGCCATGATCGTTTAGTAGACCTTCTTTGTGGTCTTGGCAAGCAAGTCGCTGTGCTGCTGGTAGGGCGAGGCGCTGAACACAGTGGAGGCCCACAAATCGGGGGTCAAGAAGCTGTAGGTGTGCGAGATGGCCATGAAGGTTGCCTTAACAAAGTTGCCGAGGGTTCGGGTGGAACCCTTGGACTGGGTGTAGCAGTCCGAGATACCGGCGAGCTGGAGAAGCTTCTTGGGTACGGGGGCAGCGACGATACCAGTACCACGGGGAGCAGGCACGAGACGCACGACCGAAGACCCGCACTTTCCGGTGACCTTGGCGGGCACGGTGTGCGGGTCACCGAGCACGGTACCCCAGTAACCACGGCGGACAGGAATCACGGAAAGCTTAGCAAGAATGATGGCACCACGGATGGCGGTGGCGACTTCCTTGGAGCACTTGACACCGAGACCGACGTGGCCGTTGAAGTCCCCAATGACGACAAAGGCCTTGAAACGGGTGCGCTGACCGGCACGGGTCTGCTTCTGGACAGGCATGATCTTCATGACCTCGTCCTTGAGCGAGGGGAGGAAAGCGTCGACGATCTGATACTCCTTGATGGGGAGCGAGAAGAGATAGACCTCCTCAATGGAGCGGATCAAGCCGGCGGCGACGAGACGACCGAGCTTGGTGACGGGCACCCACTTCTCGGACTCACTTTCCTTTCCACGGCGTCCACGGCGGTCCCCGCGACGACCACGACGGTCACCACGTCCACGTCCACGTCCGAAACCACCGCGTCCACGTTCGGCCGAGCCAGAGTCAGCCATGTTCTGAAGACAGTCCAGTCAGCTCAACGCTCCAGTAGCTCCACCATCCATCCATCCACCCACACACCCATCCAGATAGCTCCAATACTACACATCCAACATCCGTCCATCCCATCCACCCACCGACACAACCCGCAGTCTCCGCCCGCAATGCCCCCCGGGCCGCAACTCACATTCTTTGCTTAGGGAAGTGAAGAATAGCTGTGGCTGTGCAAGCACCAATGGCTTAAGGGCGGGCTGCTGACACAACCCTGGTTCACTTCATCGCAACCGCGGCTCGCGCATCTCAGTGGAGAAAGGCGGTTTGTGAGATGCATTCGTCCGATCGAGCTTGTGCGACTTCAAAGAGAAAGGACGAGATAGGGCTGACTCAAACACTACCGCAGCATTTCACAAGGGCGAAATATTGATAGTGCAGACTGCGTCGAGTCCCGAGATTAGCTATTGCGCATAACGTACAAGTGAACGGCACGACAGACAGCTCTCCAAAAAGTGAACTGCGTGTGTGCCTGGCCAAACCGAAGAGTTTAGAACAGTTAAACAGTTAGAGGTCCCGACAAAGAACCCCTACAACGCCGCACAAAAAGTGAAGTGTTTGAGAATGTCCCATCAAAGCTGACATTTTTCGGAAGCAGACGTTTCAGTCTGGAGCTGTTATCGATGACTTTCAAGTTGCACATGGCAAATCAGCTGCATCTGTGGTAACAGTCCGATCTAGCTTTTCTCCCGGGCTGCAACTGACAAGACAACATCAGCTTCTGAACGAGGTCTCAGAGCCTCATCGTCTAAAGTCAAATGGGTAGATTCCCGAGTTCAAAGGGAGTCAGAGGCGGCTGAGCTGATGATTTCTGCTCGTTGGCCGGATCATCAGCTGGTTTTCCAGATCTGATCTCGTGCGAAAGGAGAGATATATAACCTTTGCAATTAATGTTGCTCATGGCTGTCTTCCCCAGCAAAGACCAAAAGATCTAATCATAGCCATGTGGGGCGGTGACAAGTACTGTTGGCTTGGGGGAGGTCCCACAATCTCCATCAATAGCTTTTTGCGTGCACGTGATAGCGATTTAGCTCACACATCTCAGAGCCTTTGTGTGCTTCGCCCATTCAAGCCTAATTCGCAAACCGAGATGCGGTTGACCATTGAGAACCTCACACCTTCAATCACCCCGTAGTCGTGCTGACCTCTTGTGCTTCGGAGTATACCTCCCGCAAAACAGGTAGTTCCTTCGTTTCTGAGCTTATCTCGTTTAAAAAGTTTCATCACCGTTCAAGGTTTCTCCAAGGACAGACGAGATGGCTGCACTTCTCAGGAACCACGCCGATCCCTGCTCCATTGTTGAGCAAGTTACTGGTCACCTGCAGTATTTGCTTGTCAACACTTGTCAAACAACCAAATCTGTAATTTTGCAAGTCAATGTTCCCCAACAGGATCGTGTCATACAATCGAAACAGAATTACCGAGACCGTATCGATTTAATCGATTTGCTACCAGTTATTACAACCAGCAAATACTAAACTCCTCATTCAACATACATCGAACTTAACAACGCCTGTAACCTCATAGCGGTTATCCAATTAAAAATCCTCATACTTCGAATGTGCCAAAAGCGCATAGATGACTGATAGGCAGAGAATCAGATTCAACGATTATCCATCTCTTCTAATAAGCTTGGTGTACCAAAGAACACCAAACAAAAGAGATAACCGAAGTGCAAAGCTAAACGACGACGGTGGGGGTCGGAGGCAACGGATCGTCAGGGGTAGTTATGACAACCGGAGTGGTGCGCGAGGTGATCCGCGTGCTGGTGATGCGCACGACGGTTGGGGTAGAAGGCTGCGGATTGTCAGGGGTAGTTATGACAACCGGAGTGGTGCGCGAGGTGATCCGCGTGCTGGTGGTGCGCACGACGGTCGGGGTAGGAGACTGCGGATCGTCAGGGGTAGTTATGACAACCGGAGTGGTGCGCGAGGTGATCCGCGTGCTGGTTGTGCGCACGACAGTCGGGGTAGAAATGACAACCGGAGTGGTACGCGAGGTGGTCCTCGATGTAGTGCGAGTAGCGGGCGTGGATACGGCTGGTGTGATTGTAGGAGTACCGGGTAAAGTCGCGGTTGGAGTTCCAACACCAAAGATACTACAAAGATCAAAGTGGGTTGTTTTAGTGTGTGGACGTGCTTCATCGGCATGATCCATTTCGCTTTGTCGCCAGAACACACCGCAATTGAACTTACCAACACTTTATGGTGTTCCCACTCGATGGACAGAGATTGTCTTTGAACGTGCCCCCGTTGCTAGAGCAGCTATTGCTTGATGTTGCCATACAAGTCCCCCCTGCATTCCAGCACGCCCGATCCTGAATGACAGAGTCTACACGAGTGGGGCTGAAAAGAAATGAGAATGGATATAAAAAAAGTGCACTCCAAAACCTACCAACACTTGATGGAGGCGGGAAAGTTGGGGCAGTAATTGTTAAGAAATGAGCCACTTGAGCATCCAGCAGAGACATCCTTGCATTGACCGACAACGTTGAAGCATTTCGTGTCCGGGGGGACGCTGGACATTGTCTCATATTGGCGATCTTGAAACAAGTAGGATTGGTGGAACCTACCAGCACTTTACGGTGGACGGAGATGAGGGACAGAGACCTGATACGAAGTTGTACTTGCAGGTGGAGGAGGTACTCTAAACAGGGAAATCCGATGAGGTAAATCGAGTGGCCCAAACTCAGTGCAACCGGACAATAATTTACCTGGCAAGTCCCTTTGAGAGACGTACATAAGTCATCCTCCGCATCCCCCTGCGAGAGTGAACGTGTAGCAAACGCGATGAGGATTAAGATCGGCAAAGAGATCCAAGAGGTAACCATGATTTCCACAACAACATCCCACGCTCCAAACAAAAAACTTTATTCCCCCACATTTGGATGGCACGGTTGCGGAGAATTGAAATTTTCGCCTCACAAATTTTCTTCAAGTGACAAGGATTCCGGTATTATTGGCATTCGAAATATCAACAAGGAGCCAAGAACATGATGTTTGATGTAAAGCCACATCAACTAGATTCAAACAACCCGAAGCATAAATCAAGTTTTGATCCTTGGCCCTAACGATGATCAAATATTGATCTGCGCGCAGCTGATCGGATAGCGCACCTTTGGTTTATCTTGTTGCCCAAGAGATGTGAGATCTCATCGCTATGTTCCATTTTTTCTGACTGTCTGCTCAGGGCTGGGGCTGACATTAAGATATAAGATCTTGGCAACCTTTATTCCTTTCATCTATCTTTAACCAAATCTGGTTTAGAATGTTCCAATGCTTCCACTTCGGTCTCTGTCGCAAAGCTCCTCTTCACCACTCTGATCCTCCCCTTCCCAAACTCTTCCTTAAACAAACCCATCATCAGCTCAATCCCAACCCCTTTCTCCACCTCCATGATCGCCGCTTCGTTTACCGCAAGCGGGAGTTGCATTACCTCAACATACCTCCCCACGAACCATCTCACAAAATCCACGTGCAACCTCCGTATCGCAAGATCCACGACCTGGATGCGAGGCTCAATCAGCGCTCTCTGTTCCTGCCGAAACTCGACGTATCCATTGATATCCAACGAGCGTCTTACTTCCACGTATTCGGTGTAGAGCTGCTCCTTTGTGTTATCTCCATGCAAGTTCCACGTGTGTGATGCGCGTTCAACTATGTACTCTGCGATTTTGATGCTACCATTGTGTGCTGCTGCGTAGAGAGCCCAGAGCCAGGGAGTGTATGATGTCTGATGGGGAAGATTGGGTCCAATACGAGGGAACCGCGTCTTGCTGGTGGATGAGTTTCGGGTTCGGCGGAGGGTACACATAGATCTTCAAAGGCACGGACTAGGGAGAGATCGCCGGAGTAGAAACACGTGGAAATAAGAAAACTGGGGAGCCAGTCGTGCACGATGATCTAGTATGCAAGAGATCCTCCCTCGCTGACGTCGTTCTCTTCCTCGGTCTCCGACTCCTCACCACTCTCATCACCACTCTCTATCCGCCATCCTCTCTTCTTTTCGCGCATCTTTCAATTTCGTTACCCGCGCATCGGAACAGATCCGCCATGGAAACAAAAAGCCCATTCTGGAGGCGAAACTCGAGGAACCATTCGTTGTCCTTGCTGCGAATGTGCAAGTCCCTCAATATCGGATCCTCATCATCTTCATCTTCATATTCCCGAAAATCGGTCCTGTATCCACTCTCGTCTCCAAACACCCCGAGCCAATTTGATGAGCGAAGGATATTGTCGAAGCAGCGAAGGTAGTGGAGTGGAGATATGCAAAGAGTGCGAGGAGCGATAGATTGCGCTGGGAGTATTGGATCAAGATGCTACGTTGGAGTTCCTTCGTGAGTTTAGACCATAAAGCGATGTGCAGCTCTGCCTTGTTGAGGGGCATTTCAGTTGCGCACATCTTGAGAAAGGCTGGTAAGTAGGTGTATTCCGAGAACTATTATATCAATACACGTTGTATTTAGTTAATACATACAATTAATTGGAAATCAAGTAAGTCCAGCTCCAAACTTCAAGGAAGAAACAAAGCATTTTTGCAATTGCAATTTTGTATTTTTCTATTTTCTATTTCTAGTTTTTCTAGCAATGAGTCATCGTAATGTAACCCAAAGTGGATATATGACATATCGGATGGGTGCGTCACTCGCCGTGTGCCAACTGGCAGATCAAGCGAAGACTCACTCCCCTGAACTCTTTAAGAACGTTGCTGCCACGGCTGAACACTCCAAAGAAGAACCCACTGCACGAACAATGGTACAGAACAGTTGTGTGCATGGCCAAACTATACCTCACAATCCGTTCCTAGTCATTCCGCATCGAACACGACACTTTCGGAGATATCAAGGTGCCCTCGTCGGCTTACTGGGGTGCCCAGACTCAGCGGTTCGTATTCATATTCTTACACATCACTTAATTGATAGTTACTCCATCACAGCTCGCTTGAAAACTTTGAGATTGCGCAGGACACCGATCGCATGCCCCAAGGTGTGATCGAGGCCTTTGCAATCCTGAAGAAGGCTTCTGCGATCGTCAATGTCTCCTTTGGCCTCAAGGTTTAAAAGGGAAACCTATTCCATACTTCTCCTAACCAGTGTGCATAGAAAGAACTGGCAGACGCGATTACTCAAGCATGCGACGAGGTGCGAAAGGGGGATGCAGTCAATAATGCTCAAGAAAATGAAATGATATTTTTCAGATACTCGCTGGGAAGCTGAACGACCAGTTCCCTCTCGTGGTCTGGCAAACCGGTTCTGGAACCCAGAGCAACATGAACGTCAATGAGGTGATCGCCAACCGCGCGAACGAGATTCTGGGCATCAAAGAACGCGGCACACAGAAGCCCGTGCACCCCAACGACCACGTCAACATGTCCCAATCCTCCAACGACACGTAATCCAGATGCCACCTCTCATGACTAAAGTGCGCTGTTCTCATTCCATTTCTCCAGCTTCCCAACTGCTATGCACATCGCCGCTGCGATCGATTTCAACAAGCGCATGATCCCTGCGCTCCAAACCCTCCACAACGCACTTGACGAAAAGGCAAAATCATGGGCAAAGATCATCAAGATTGGTCGGACGCACACGCAGGATGCGACGCCTCTGACGCTTGGGCAGGCGTTTTCCGGGTACGCGCAGCAGGTCGCGTTCGGAATCGAGAGGGTTAAGAGCGTGCTGCCACGGATTTACCTTCTCGCGCAGGGCGGAACTGCGGTTGGAACTGTATGTGGACAATTGGGACTTGCAATATTCACGTCTTGTCTGACGATGGTGCATTTGTGCCAGGGCCTGAACACGAGGGTTGGATTCGATGTTAAGGTCGCAGCGGAAATCTCAAAGATTACGGGTTTGCCGTTCCAGACTGCACCGAACAAGTTTGAAGCGCTCGCCGCACACGATGCGGCTGTGGAAGCGCACGGAGCGCTCAACACGATCGCAGTGTCGCTCATGAAGGTCGCCAACGACATCCGCTTGCTCGGTATATTTACACCTGCCGTACGATGAATTACGAGAATCTAAACGCTTTCTCCCAAGGATCTGGACCTCGATGTGGATTGGGTGAGCTCCTTCTCCCCGAAAACGAACCTGGATCCTCGATCATGCCTGGAAAAGTCAACCCCACCCAATGCGAAGCTATGACAATGGTGTGTGCGCAAGTATTCGGCAACCATGTCGCCGTCACAGTAGGCGGCTCAAATGGCCATTTCGAGGTATTTCCTCCATATTGCCTCCTTTCCAGCTCTCCAGTCTCAATCTCACACGATCCTAGCTCAACGTCTTCAAACCCATGATCATCCGCAACCTCCTTCACTCTATTCGTCTCCTCTCCGACGCCTCAGTCTCTTTCACAAAGAACTGCGTCGTCGGGATCGTGGCGAACGAGAAGCGGATCGCGTCGTTGCTTCATGAGAGTTTGATGCTTGTCACTGCTCTGAATCCACACATTGGATACGAAAGTACGTGTGAACTACTGAAAGTGCTTTTTGTGGAGGTTAACTAATTTTCGAACAGACGCTGCCAAAGCTGCGAAAAAAGCGCATAAGGAAGGAACGTCGCTTAAGGAGGCGGCGATGGCTTTGGGGTTGTTGTCGTCAGAGCAGTTTGATGAATGGGTTAGGCCAGAGGATATGCTTGGTCCCAAGCTGTGATGGGAAATCTTAGATTACGAAGAGATGTCAACCTTTGTTTATTACCCCCACTTCCATTCTGATTACAATGCTTGCTGTTGGCTAGCAGCTCAAGGAACGTTAAATCTCCAGTAAGAATGCACAAGACACACCGGAGAATGTCGCCGCGTGCCCAGCTGACTTGTGAAGTCCAGAGCACTCTTCAACCACTGCATACACGCTTTGTCCATCGCAGCTTCCATCCATTTCAACTATCCTCCGCATTCCAACCAAAACTGCAGGACTCTTAAACTTCTGAATCTGCTCGCTTCATACATCACCACTCCGGGCCACCTCAACTCGTCGCTCGCCTTAAACCATTGCGTAAGGACTCACCCTATCGGTCCATCTTCAATCGCATGAAGCAGTCTGCTCTCTTTCCACCACTGCAGCCTGTCCAGCTCTCCCCGCCTCGTCGCCTGAATCAATGGATGAACGGTAAACTTCAGTTCGAGCCCGCTGCACTTCCACCAGTGGAGAACGTTGATGTGGCCTCAGAAAGTCGCCTCGTTCATCGCACCCGCGGTCCATTCCAGCTCAACCCCTCTGTCTTTCCACCGCTGCAGCACATCCACGTGTCCATACCGACTCGCCGCGAGCAGCGACGCAGAGTACGCAAGCTCGAACGCGCTCTTCAATGTCAGTCGGTCGATCGATTCCGCGCCGCTGCGTCGCTGCGTCGGCTCGTGACCCGGCATGCGCCTATTCGAGTTCGAGACCGCTCGATTTCCACGCTTGCGAACCGGCTTGGGCTAGTCATCGCGAGTAAGGTATTTTACCGGGAGGCCGCTTTGCTTCCACCATCGCAGAGCGTCAATGTGCCCGTTCGTGCTTGCTATGTCGATGGCTTCTGTGGAGTAGTCGGACCTGAAAGGAGGCCGAGTTAGAGATTGAGATCGAGAACATGCAGAAGATTGTGTTGGATTGCTTCATGGATTGTAATGGCGCGACAAAGCAAGGTTTTGCGAAGATGATTTCTTTTCAGGATCAGTGCCCAGTCTGAACGCGAGCCTTGGGTTGCCTGCCAGCTGGCGAGCAGCCCGAGGATTTGGTCGTGAATCTCTGTGGGAGTTTCGTCATGGATCATGTTCAAGTTGAGGGCCCCTTTCCAATGGTTGTTGTTCATGGAGGTGAGTGTTCAATAATGCATCACAAGAGTGTAGTTCTTGAGCATTAGATTGGCGCTAACATGTATGTATCAATGATAGACGCTTCACGTTGACCGGCGTAATACGACGCTTAATAGGAATTGTCATCTTAGGCAGAGATACAGGAGGATTACCACTAGCATTAAGGGAATTAGTTGAGGGGTGGATTTTCAGAATGGGATGTGGCAAGAGGTCGTTGCTCAAGTGATCCACAGGATTCTCTAGTGTTGTCACAGAACTTTTGAGAGCAAGGACAGTTCGATGAATGTCAACTGCAAATTCAAACCAGTTGGAGGATTTTGCGTTTGAGGGTTCCGGAACCCACTATGCTTATTCAAAGTGTCAACACCTACTTTGAGATTTGCGATCTTTGAAGAGAAGTTGGAAATTTGAGAAGTTAGTCGTTGATGCAACAATATTTCAGGTTGTGTATTTTCGCTTATTGACGGTGGTTGTCTTCTTAGCCTTAGGCTTGGTTAACATCCGTTTCATTTTTCCACAAAATTGAGGAGAGATTTCAGTAAGTTGAGCAAGAGACATATAGAAAACTTCCTGATTATTCGAGTTTTCCATGTTGAGAAGCCTTGGCTTTGAAGCAAGTTCATCCATAAAGCTTGGAACATCCTTTGGTTTTGTCTCCTTGTTAGGTACTGGTATGTCGATGTTCATAAGATCACCTTCAGTGAGGTCAATGGCTATTAAGGTTCGGCGGGTCCGGGTCGGGTCCGGGTCGGGTCCGGGTTTCAGTGGTGACCCGCACCAAACCCTTTGGGTCGGGTCGTGTTTGTCTGGGGACCCGCAGGGTCACTGATGGGTACAAAGGGAATACCCGGACCCGAAGTGGTTGAAACCCGTACCCGACCCTGACCCGCCCGGTTTTTGCTGCCCAGGAGAGGATTGATTGAATTTTGAGTTAGACCACGGATATTTACATGAACACTTTGTGTCTGTGTGGACAGTGTGTATTTTAGAAACACTATCGTAAAAAGAAACAAAACTCCAATCACAAGTTGATAGGTGGAACAGCCCAAATCAGCTTCTGTATCTGGTTCATATCGTCAGAGTCCCATCCACCACTGGTTACGTCCTTCGCCAACCCAGTCCTGATGAACCGATCAATGTCGTCATTTGAAAGCATGAAATCCTTGGCTAAACCTGTCTTCCAAGGTTTCCAATCCACCTCAGGGAGCGTTATGGACGAAAGATGCCCGATGTATGCCGTCCAGAACCTTAGCCACTCAGAAGGATAAGCATCCACTAATGCCCTGAACATGCGATAGATAGTGGCAGACGTACTTAGCGAATTATTGTGCCGTATCCAGTTTCCGAGCAAAATGTGCACCCTAAGAAGAGTAAGGCTGCTCCGAGCACTGCTACTTGAAGTTGATATTCGGCTTGAGCGGTCGTCTGATTCAACAAATATGGGCCGTAAAAACTCATTTCGGGAGAGGACTTCGTAGTTTACGTTGACGTACTTGATTGATGGTGGAAGAGACGGCAATTTAAGGTCATAAATAATCTCATTGATCTTATGCATCTGGAAGCAGATACCCTGGATGACCTCTTTCACCAAAAGGATAGCCGTACGACATTGCTGCTGCAGGCTAAGCAATGCAAGGGAACTCGTTGGAGAACTGGTTTGATGTACGTTCGGAATTCTACCAATCCCCTTGATAGCCGACGATATGCTTATTAGGCCGCCTGTTGATGTTGGCGCCGCAGGTGCTGCAGCTTCTGAATGACCAGCCTGTCATTTCAGAGCAGCAAGCTCTCCCTCCAGGGTGGTCACACGTGATTTCCATTGTGAAATCTCCTGGGAAGTTGCCTGCTTCTCCCTTTCCATTGCAGCGGTGATCTCCCTGAATCTTGCTAGCTCTTCGTGCTCGCCGTGCTGAATCAATGCACCCGCCCTGCCCAATTCATCAATGAGAGCCTTCTCTCGCACTTCTGCTGCGATGCGGGTCCTTCTCTCGTTCATTGCAGTCTCTTCAAGATCTTTTGTCATGTTCAACAGTCGTTCTGACTGTTTGAGGACCTGTTTTGTCCTTTCACGGTCCTCATCTGCTCGTTTAATGGTCGCTTGGAACTTGTCAACCTTTGCAGTGACAGGCATTCCACTGTAAATGCCGTACTTGTGTCCCTGCCACCCGGACACTTTCTCAACTCATTGACGTACTTCAGTTATCTCTACCCAATACAACTAACCTCTCTATCAATGTTACTAGCAATAAGATTCTGTCCACCGGGACACTTTCTTAACTCATTGACGGTACTTGAGTGATCTCTATCAAGTACAACTAACATCTCTATCAATGTTACTAGCAATAAAATTCTGTCCACCCGGACACTTTCTTAACTCATTGACGGTACTTGAGTGATCTCTATCAAGTACAACTAACATCTCTATCAATGTTACTAGCAATAAGATTCTGTCCACCCGGACACTTTCTCAACTCATTGACGGTACTTCAGTAATTTCTATCAAGTACAGCTAACCTCTCTATCAATGTTACTAGCAATAAGATTCTGTCCACCCGGACACTTTCTCAACTCATTGACGTTACTTCAGTGATCTCTATCAAGTACAGCTAACCTCTCTATCAATGTTACTAGCAATAAGATTCTGTCCACCCGGACACTTTCTCAACTCATTGACGGTACTTCAGTAATCTCTATCAGGTACACCTAACCTCTCTACAAATACTACTAGCAATGGGATTCTGTCCACCCAGACACTTTCTCAACTCATTGACGGTACTTAAGTGATCTCTATCAAGTACAGCTAACCTCTCTAATAATGTTACTAGCAATAAGATTCTGTCCACCCGGACACTTTCTCAACTCATTGACGGTACTTCACTGATACTTCACTGATCTCGATCAAGTACAACCAACCTCTCTACAAATACTACTCGCAATAGGATTCTGTCCAGGCGGTCGCTTTCTCAACTCCTGGACGGTACTTCAACAGATGAACAGTCTAAACAACAATTTATATTTAAAAGAGTGGGTTATCATCAGTTGCTTCCAACTCTAATACCACATCAAAATCCTTGCCAAAATTATGCACCTTTACAAAATCCTCACTAACATCACTTTTTGAATCTAGGGAATCATTTTTGAACGGTTCTTCAGCACTCAATTGATGCAACCAGTCATGACGGCACATCAACGCATTTATTGTTCTTGGAGCAAGGCGGTTGCGAGTTGCAGGTACCAAATCAACCCCGGCTGAAAACTTTCGTTCGACTGGAGCGCTTGTTGCTGATATTCCTAAATAGTCCATTGCCATCTGGCTTAGGGCTGGAAAGTTCACACTTCCAACGGTCTTCCACCAGTCCATAATATTGATTGGCTTCCCATCAGAATCAATACCGCGGAGTACCTGATCGCCAAGATAGCGATCCAGCTCATCTTTTTCCTCAGGAATCTCTTCTTGCCAGATGAAAACGGATCTAATGGCTCTCAAGCGTTCAGCGTCCGTTGTTTTCTGTCTATCACCGGAAGCTCCGCTCGAATCGTGTCGACGTTCTGGCGTGTTTCCAAAAACATCGGCACCACTGTTCTTGATTTTCCGTGACTTATACGATTCCTCCCAGACTTTCCGCACTAGGGTGACCTGATCCCTTCCTACATCTTTCTCCCAAGCCTTTGAAAATCGATAATATTGATCCTTAAAACGAGGATCGAGTACCGTAGCAACTGCTAAACACGGGCTCTTAGCGATTGAGTAATATATTCTCAGCTTATCTAGTGCATTTCGAAATGCTTTGGTGAAAGTTTCATCCAATTCTGCCTCCTCTAGGTCCTCCAGTTGATCGATAAGATCGTTGTAAAATGGAATAACAAGCGGAAGTGGTGGATATCTAGACCCCTCGATTGCCTTTGATATAACCTCGAAAACGCTCAAAACATCCCGGATCTTCTGTAGGACCTCCCATTGCTTTGGATTTATTGACCAATCTTTCAAAGAATCTTCAATCCAGCATATTTTGTCCATTGCCTCTCGTAGCTGTAAGGCTCGTTTGACCATATAGAACGTGCTATTCCAGCGAGTTGTCACATCGATAATTGGTAATAGAGGAACCAGTTTCACAAATCGGCACGAATCAATAAATGAGCTTCGTCGTTTTGGGGAAGACCGGATTCCTCTGACTAGCCGTCGAAGAAGGTTTATGACATTAACGCCGGAGTTATCGTCATTTGCGACTGTGTCCCCTGCGGGCGCGAATGTATCGATAAAATCCTTTGCTGCAAGATTGATAATGTGTGCCATACACCGCATGTGTTGAGTTTCTGCAGACCACGCAATATCCCTATCTTCCAAGAGCGTCTCCAGCTTAGCACTCATGGTAAAGTTGTTTGAACCATTGTCGGTTGTAATGCACAATAAGCGTTCACCCGATAGCATGCCAAATTCATCCAGACACTTGACAAGCTGACTAGCCATGGCGACGCCTTCATGCTTTCCAACCATCGGAATCATCTGCAGCAGCAAGTCCTGCGGCTCCCATTCTTTTGTGATGAAGTGGGCAGTAATTCCAAGAAAAGAAATCTGGTTCTTCGATGTCCAACAGTCAGCTGTTATTGATACTTTTGAAGGCGAACCAACAATCAGACCTTTAATGAGCTCCTTCTGCCTATCGTAAAGATCCATCTCCTTTTGCTTCACTGCTTTTGCCGTCTTTGGTGTATAGTTTGGCTGAAAAGTCTTCAGCATGCTGACAAAGAACTCGTTCTCCACAACAGTAAAAGCCTGATTGTCTGCAGCAATCCAGTCCAAAATCGACCGCCACGCTACGTCTGGATTGAACACAAAGTTTTGCTCCTTCTCCTGCGAGCCGAAATTCAATGTCTGTTGTCCCTTGGGGACGATGTCCAACAGTCCAAGCGACCTGGCAATACTTCCATGGTGGTTTTTCAGATGCCGGAGGAAGTTTTTTGTTGATCCCGTCTTATCGACCTTCTGGCTTCACTTGCATTTCGCAACCAAACATGTTCTCAGACCATTATCAAGCTTATAGTAATCCTTCGCTATGCCGCCTCGACTACCTCTATAGTCCGACATGCTATCAACATCTGCGTCTGATGAAAGCATTGATGGTTGAACTGATCCAGCTGCAGGCTCCTGTCGCACTGAAGAGTCAGCAAAACTAACGTCGGCAGGAAGCTCTGGTGCATGCTGAGAAGCCAGGCCCAACTCGCTGGAGTCATTGGAAGAAGATGTGGAGCTCGGCTCTCGAGCGCTGTTGTTGCCACTGTGTCCTGATACACGTCTGCGTTTGTCCTGCATGCTGTTCCCCTCGCTGGACGCCTCTGAAATTTGGGGGGCTGGCAGACTTCGCTTCCGTGTGTCAAGCGGATGACTGTCCACCAGTCTTTGGCTTGCGTCGGACGCTGCCTTACGCTTTGGTTTAACAAAGGCGGCGTCCATTTTTGCTGTGGTGTGGCTGGAACGTTACCGACTCTAAGTGTCCAGGTGCACAGAAAGCACAGCTCTCGAGGTCTGTCGTGGTAGAAATTGTTTGTTACAGAACTACTGTTGTGACTTCTTGGAAAGTGTCCGGGTGGACAGAATTGTATTGCTAGCAACATTGATACAGGTTAGTTGTACTGGGTAGAGATAACTGAAGTACGTCAATGTGTTGAGAAAGTGTCCAGGTGGACAGAATCCTATTGCTAGTAACATTGATAGAGAGGTTAGTTGTATTGGGTAGAGATAACTGAAGTACGTCAATGAGTTGAGAAAGTGTCCGGGTGGACAGAATCTTATTTCTAGTAACATTGATAGAGATGTTAGTTTGTACTTGATAGAGATCACTCAAGTACCGTCAATGAGTTGAGAAAGTGTCCGGGTGGACAGAATCTTATTGCTAGTAACATTGATAGAGAGGTTAGCTGTACTTGATAGAGATCACTGAAGTACCGTCAATGAGTTGAGAAAGTGTCCGGGTGGACAGAATTTTATTGCTAGTAACATTGATAGAGATGTTAGTTGTACTTGATAGAGATCACTCAAGTACCGTCAATGAGTTAAGAAAGTGTCCGGGTGGACAGAATCTTATTGCTAGTAACATTGATAGAGAGGTTAGTTGTATTGGGTAGAGATAACTGAAGTACGTCAATGAGTTGAGAAAGTGTCCGGGTGGACAGAAAATACATGCCTCGATGTCTGTTGTGATGCAAAATTGTTTGATACATACAAAACTTATATTGCGTCTTCTTGGAAAGTGTCCGCGTGGACAGAAAGAACAATAGCTTCGTTTTAGCTTCTCTATCACATCGGATTTTACTCAGGTCTGACTTTCGACCCGAGAAGGGTTTTCCTACTGGACCCGATACCCGACCCGGACCCGACCCGGACCCGACCCGGACCCGACCCGGACCCGACCCGGACCCGACCCGGACCCGACCCGAAAATTTTCCATGAAAACCCGGCACTCGGGTCGGGTACATTTGGTCAGACCCGGACCCGACCCGAAAGACCCTAAAACCGCCGAGCCTTAATGGCTATGGCTGCTGGGGTAACTTTGGCAGGATCGTTCAACGGTCCAGCTGGCTCATCACTGTTCAAAAGTTCGACAATGTGTAATTGTTTTTGAGGACGATCAGTACCAACAGATTCAGGCCAGCATTTTTTCTGAGCAAAAACATATTCCATATCATCATCAGATTGCTGGTGATATCAGTCAAACATCGGATTCACATTATGCGATCATTCTCAACAACACTGGCTGCAGCGCTATCCCTTTGCCTAGGTTTGTATTGTGAACATTGCCAGCAACCATGATCCTGAGGTGGCATTTTGCCTTTGCAGATTTTGCAAGGTTTAGGGCACTGATGAGCTGTTAAAACCAGGGGCTTCTCCTGGCAGCGGTAGGGCGTTTTTAGCTGTACTGTAGCTAGCACAACAGCTCCAGGTTCTGCCTCTTGGCCCAGCCTGTTCTCCCAGGTGTTTGTATATGCCTAATAATCACACAGGCTGTACACCACCCAAGCTGGTCAGGGAACGAGGGAATGCTGTTGTCAAAGACATTGGTGACATCAACCCTATATTCAAGTGAACAGCGCATGTGGGCATACTTGTAGTCAAAGACATTGGTGACATAATTCAAAGGACCAAGCCACACCACATCCCCCTGCCAAAAGCCGCTCACTCCACACAGAACCTGCCAAACATGGAAATAAATGCATGAATAACAAGTCCATAAGTAAGAGTGAAGAGGGATTGACAAAAAAACTCTCTTATCAAAGAGAAAAAAGACCATCCCAAAGGATAACCCATATAGCGAACAGTCTGATATGCTGGTTTTTAACATGAGCCATATGACCCGGTTCATGGCAATTCATACAATTGTCACAGTTTAACCTTGAAGAGGTGAGCTGTTTGGCTTATATTCAATCTTCTGTTGCAGGAGCTCAACATTCTTGTTGAAAGTCTGTTCATGGATTCAACAAAATAAATATGAAGTTTATCCGTAGGGAGATCATCAATCGCAGATTTGGATAACTTATTGGGGTTGTTGTTCTGATAATTCTAGGAAGACAATGAAGATTCTTTGGGCTCAGTAGCACGTTCTTTCATGTCATTCTTCTCCTTCTTATAATCCTTTGCTTTAGAGCGAGACTTCTCCTTTCGCTTACGACAGCTATGAAAGCATTTCATTCTGGCTCATGGTAAGGCTTTGAGTCATATATCCACCTCAATTGGTATTTCAACTAATCCATCTGATGAGATGTCAGGAACACAAAGAAAATGCTCAATCTAATAGCGACAGCATTATCGGAGGGTTCCAGGACTTTCCAGTGCAGAAGGAGGTATTTTCTCACAGATTGTTGTGGGACTCAAGTCGTCAATATTTGAAAAAGTCCTGATATCATGACATCTAAGCATGTCTCAAAAATTATGTCTCATAGATTGATAAATCAATTGAAAACCTAAAAATCACTGCAATGGGCTCGATTGGTCAAGAAGTCACTGGCACTCTTGTGCATTAACTTGATTGCAACACTTGACATAATCTCAATCAAAAACCTATAAAGCAGCAGCTCAGCTGAAACAAGTGTATCGTTTATATTGAGCAGCTCTGACAGAATACTCTGAGGAACAGGTACTCTCATTCCAAACACCTGTCCGAAATCCTGGGAAACCCACCTGTACTCTGGAGAGCATTTTCCAAGATTTGCTCATACAATAGTCAACTCCACGACCCTGTGCTGATATGATAGCCACGGCTTCAATTTCACTTTTGGGAGATTTGATGCAGATAAGATCACAGGCAAGTCACATCCACACAAAAACTCCATCTGCTGCACCACTGAGATTGTCAACAGCTTCATCTAGCAGCTTCTTGTTGGTCCAAGTATAATTTTCAGGCGCCTGCATGCATAGATTTTGATGTCCTAAAAGTTGTCTTCGTCTGTCGGGCGGAGCTCAGTGCAGTGGATATTGTGGAGCATTGAGAAGACATCATGTTCTGGTGCCAGTAACTAGCAGCTTCACATTCTTAGAGGTCTTGCTGGCAGAGTTTGCAAGTGCAGATAAAAATTTGTTCCTCCTTTCATCACCAGCTTTGCCACATTCATCAAGAGCCTCGGTACTATTTCACTAGTACCATCCGTTTGATCAACCGAAGTCGTTTGTTCTTGGGACTCTAAAGTTTTGACACAGAATGTCGCTTGACAGCGAAATCGTCGACGAAATTCTCCTCCTACTCGGCAGTTGGGCAGGTCAGCCCAAGCTCGCTTTCACAGCTGCCGCATGGCTCCGCCGTCCTATCGTCCGTTCTCGTCTCGTGGATCTCGTCGTCTCACTAGACACCGCCAGCGCTCGTGGTCTAACCCACGTTCTTCAATTGCATTCTCTGAGCAGATCACCATCCCCTCTCTACAAAAACAACGCTCTCGACCGCGCGAGCGAAAACGGCCATGGCGAGGTTTTGGACTGGTGGATCCAAAGCGGATACAAACTTGTGTTCACTAACGCTGCAATGGACGGTGCGAGCGCAAACGGACACATCCGTGTCCTCGAATGGTGGAAATCGAGCAGATTAAGTCTGGACTGGTCTGAAGCGTCCATGGACTACGCTAGCAAGTGCGGCCGCGTCGATGTATTGGAATGGTGGAAATTGTCGGGGCTGGAACCTAAACGGACGAGCTGCGCGATGGACGAAGCCAGCCAGTACGGGCACATTGAGGTACTTGATTGGTGGAGAAATAGCGGGCTGGAAGTCGATTTCACCGGTTTCGCAATGGATAGAGCAAGCGAGATAGCTGTTCTCGACTGGTGGGCCAAGAGTGGACTTGAGTTACTGTGGACCCATGCTGCGATGAAGCGGGCGAGCAGGAATGGAAGGTTGGATATCTTGCAGTGGTGGAAGGACAGCAACCTCAAGTTGAAATACACCGAAGACGCAATCGATAGGGCAAGTGAGAACGGACACGTGGAGGTCTTAGAATGGTGGCAAGCCAGTCGACTCATTGGGCGATCAACAGCGCAAGCCGGAACGGACATTTGAGTGTTCTTGAGTGGTGGAAAGAGAGTGGGATGCCGCTTAAATACAACACATTCGCAATGGACGAAGCGAGCAGAAATGGACATGTGGACATTCTGGATTGGTGGAAATCAAGCGGGCTCGAGTTACGGTATACCGCTGGATCGGTGGACTGGGCGACAGTTAAGATTTCGAGGTTTTGGATTGGTGGGAGAACAGTGGACTTAGGATAGAGCGAAAGCTCAATATTCGACGACAAAAGACCAGCTGATGACACGAGGAGAAACTATTTGAACTAATTTATTATATACTGCATAGTGCATACATTCGTGGTCCAACACAACTGGAATTCACGTCCGAATCAGAACATTCAAAATTGCCGACTGATTCTCCGTCCACGACTTCGTTCAAAAGAAGACCATTGGCCCGTAGAAGCTTGAATCCTATCCGATAACACTGGCCGTCGCTCCACACCGCTGCAACAGCATCGCACCCCACGCAACAAACGTCTCCTGCGCAACATGCACTCGATACCCAACCGCCTCCAAAAGCTCCCATTCCGCATCATTCACCTCCCGCACATCGAGCCCGAAGATCCGTGCCCACGCACGATTGCTCACTTTCACGTCCTGTTGGTACTTGCTCGCGATGCTCTTCGTCCGCACACTGGCAGCGGCGTGGGATTGATGGAAGAGAGACGGAGGATATAAAAGAGTGCGAGCTGGAGCGTGGAGAATGAGGTTTGTGATCGACGCAGAATCGTTTCCATGAATGAGCGGAGGGTTAGCATACTTGTGATGTGAGTGGGTGTGAGAAGTGCGTGAGCGGCCATATTTTCTCGATTACTGTTGCAACAATATCTGTGTTATTCATTTGGAACAAACCAGTTTGGTTGATTTCGCATGAAAAAAATGCTGCTCTTCACTCACGGACAAGGCGAGCGACGAACTCATCGCGCGGAGACTGGGCGGGAGTATTTCGATTCGGCCACGACATCAGCATTTGCTGCTGTGATGGGATCAGAAGAGAAATCGCTTGAGGATCCCAAAACTGCAACACGATGGGCTAGTCGGTGGTTCTTGGTTTTAAGGAGCTACCAATGAATTGTCTTCATGGTGATGGTGAAAGCAGAGCGTTGAGTTGAAGTTTTCGACCGGGTCAAGGAACTCTTTCACTTCTGCAGGCTTGTTTGGCCGCTGGGGAGCTCCGAAAATTGAAACCATGTATCCACGAATGCCTTGGTGGACCTCATATATATGTGAGTAGAATTCTGAAGACGTAGATTATAAACACAAGTAGCAATTTCGCAGTCATCACTCACGCTGAGGAACGTCGTTGCTGTCTTCGGAGGCATCGCCAAATTTCTTTGGGGTTGATGTAGCCACTGGACGAAGTTAGAAAGGTTTTCATCAAAGAATGTTGGAAATCGAGGAATAGAATTACATTGGAGGCAGCGGGGCTCAAAAGTGGAAGAGAAAACAGTACAGCTAATGTATAGTTTAATCCAATAAATAGCGTAGGAATCATCAACACTTTCGGTGTACATGGTTGAGCCGAAATCGTTGTATTCATGCCTGGAAACCCACCTTTAAAGAAAATGCTTTGAAAAACATGTGATGGATGTTTCGCTTACACGGACTAGAAAGATGAGTGCGAAGCCCAACATGGACCCACCTATCCATACCGAGTACAAGCGTTCTGGAGGGAAAAATGACGTTCGGTTTCATGGTAGTTGGATCCAATGCCGTGATCTCTCGCTGCAGTCGTCCGGCCATTCCAGGTACAAACCTTCATAGTCTGTTGTCAACAAGCAAGATTTTTCACCAGCTCTTCACTCACGTTGTTCGTCCAGAAATCACACTGTTCGAGAGCAAGTCCTTGCGTAGATCGATGTCGCACTTCATGACGGTGATGTATGCCATTCCATGGATTTCCCGCAATATCCATCCGGGCACGAACAACATGGCTGTCTATTTTGACAACATAGGACCCATGAATTGAATCGCTCACCTCCCTAAGCGACCTCTCGACATTCTTCGTCTCCTCACGGCTACTCCGTCTCACCAATGCCGGCAACAGATCCACAACCACTATCGCTTTTGTTTCCGAACTAAAAGCTGCCAAGGTAGCCATCGGCTCCACTTTCCATTTATGCTTTAATATATTCGCGAATTGATCATTTCTCTTTCTGGAGATGCAGATGCGGAATCATGTAGTTGCCTGATCAGCGTTCCTAGGTAATCAACAAGCTAGCGAGATTCATGTTGACTTTTTCGTTGCATGCAAAATGAAGGGTGTGGTACACGTACATTTGGAGATGGGTACTGTCCAGTGGTGTTTTGGGAGGTCAAGAGTCTGTGATGTGGGGATTCTAGAGGACTAATTCAGCGGAGGACAGTGAGATGTGTGTAAGAAATGAAGGCATTTCTATTTTCATATGTACTTTTTTTTTACGGTTTTAATGTTACAGCATACTTTCCACTCTTGAAGCGAGGCTGTCCGTCTCAGAGTGCTGGAGATGTTATTACTAAAATAGTGTTAACATCATGTTAAGCACTCATCCACAACAAATCAATCCCACGGTCAATCATTAATAACAACCAGCACCCACCATCCATCCATCCATCCATCCATCCATCCATCCATCCATCCACAACTCACTCAATGGCTGACGTTGAACCCAAACCAGTCGCTCCCGCTCAAGAGGTATACCTTACTTCCCTAGTCGTTACCATGCCAAATTATTGCGCACCGCTTACCGAAACTGCAAACTCGTCCCCAACTCGCCATTTCACCCTTTATGGTGTATTATAGGAGGTGAAGAAAACAGAGGAGGACGAGGAAGCCGCTGCCGTTGCTGAAGCCGAGGCCGAAGTCACCGGCGTAAACTTCGAACCCGTCGTGAAGCTCGAGCAGCTTGAAGAGATTAAGAATTTCGAGGAGGATGAGGATGTCATCTTCAAGATGTAAGGCGGAGAAAGAGGATGTGGAGAATTTTTCCTGACGGGTTGGGATTCTTTCGCAGGAGGGCAAAATTGTTTCGGTTCGATAAGGCTGGGAAGGAGTGGAAGGAGCGAGGAACTGGAGATGTGAAGCTGTTGAAGCACAAGGAGACCAGCAAGGTGCGCATTTTGATGAGGAGGGACAAGACTCACAAAATTTGCGCAAACCACCACCGTATGTCATTCGTGGAGCAGGTTGTTTGGATTCGACTTCGCCTAAATTTTGCTTTGCCGAATAGTTTCTGCCGAGCTGAAGCTGACTCCCAACGTTGGCTCAGACCGTTCATGGGTGTGGAGTGCACCAGCTGACATGTCGGAAGGCTCTCCTCAGGCTGAGATGCTCGCCATTCGATTCGGAACCGCTGAGAGTGAGTTGGCATTTTTTCTGGGTCCACTTCATACTTATTTTGTAATTCCGTTTCAGGTGCAAACTTGTTCAAGCAGGAATTTGAAAAGGCACAAAAGGCAAACTTGGAGCTGAAGGACAACGAGAAGGAAAAGGAGGCCGAGCCTGCCAAGGAATCCGCATAAACTATCAAAGTTCTTGAGTAGGAATTTCTGAGGATGACGAAATGGTGTAGAGTTTTTGATGTCATCAATCGCTATCTGCCCCCTTCTTCATTATTTGGCAATGCATTTTGTTGCATTGATTGTTCTTCATTTTGGCTTTTGGACTTTCTCCTGTCTTTTCCCCTCACACACCACATTTGTCTGGTTCTATCGTCTCCCTTTCGCGTCACGTATTTCCTCTAATTGTGTGCTTTCCCCCCTGTTTTCTAATCTTGTTACCCCAGTAATACCCCTTTCCCAACCCCTCAAATCAATAAAAGATGCAAAAGAACTTTTGTAGGAAGTATTGTCGCCAGAACTTGTAACCTGATTTTTTCGAAAACCAATATCTCACACCGTCGCTTGTCGTCAACTACAGAAAAAAACAAGTGAGATCGAATCCAAATCGCTGGCCCACGCCTCATGCATGCCAAGTGCATGTGCTCTACAAATTTAGTAAGTTGTACTGTGTTTGTATTCACGCATTCTCGGTATCGACGGCGTTGTTGATTGCATTTTGCTGTTGAACGCCATTATCTGTCGTTGGAAAGAATCCAGAGCAGCTTGGTCGGCTCCAGCAGCTGGAGGTGGAGCTTGGGGCTGAAAGTGGAGGCATCAGTTGCAAAACAAGCTGAGGTTCTGAAATCGTGTTCTGATTAAAACGTCAAACGCAACCCTTTGATTCGGCAAAGTCTCAAACATCCTTGAAATAAATCTTGTAGTTATGAAGAGAGGCTCCTGTGAATCGTCTGGGTTTTGATGCAGAAGCCGCAGAAGTTGACTTTGTTGTTGTATTTATACTCAACTTTGAAAACATTTGAAGGGTATCACAATTGTAGCTGTGATTGGATCCTCGATGATTGTTGAAGGCTGTCAATAATTGTTATGACGGATGTAGTAGTGAGTTGGCGTGTGGAGTATTGAAAACTCCGTTGTAACATGTTTGAGTATGAGTTGATCCTGAAGACCCATTCACTCCTTTCAACTGTCTTGTGTCCTTTTACAAAGGTACATCCTTCATTAATAATCTACTGTTCCCAATAAGTAAATATTACTCTGATTACTAAATAATGGTTTGATCAGACAATGGATTCTTTGTTCTTGTTTACAAACAAAGAGTACTGGATTCAAGTGAAGCCCCATTATAAGTAATATTACCATGTTTTGTAACATCATTAAGACACATAAGTACACGTTCTCACCATCATAAATACATATCACTCTTCCCGAGTAAAATTGCTTTTAGATTTGCACTGACCGGTCTCTCTGCATCCCGCATTAAGAACTCCTGGACATCTCCAGTCTTTCTGTTATGTCATAGGTGTTTTTTTGGGGTATAGCTATTAACATGACTGTGATAGAGTCCAGTAACTTGTTTTATCCCTTGTGAAGGAACATGGCAGGTTAGTCGGTGTTGTCGACACAGTTGGTGAAACCACAATGTATTTTTTTGGAAAGAAGATATTATTTCAATACATCAAACGGCAATTTAGCAGCAATGTACATGCTTTCTGGTTTCATATTGGGGGGAGAATGCTGGTGTTTGGCAGGGTCTGCCACAAGTCAAATTCTTTACTTGATTTTTCAGATTTTATTTGCAATTATTTGAGCAAGTCAAACCTAGGGTAGCTCCCTGACTAATACAAATGGTACCTACAAATAGAACTTGTGGCATGTGTGACGGCTGCGTTCATCACTGGATGAAAGATCAGAGCATTTGTCTAGTGACAACAGAACATGAACCATAGTGACTAACCCTCCCATTCCAGTATCCCTGTGATGGTTCGATTCTACATTTATCCCATGTACATTATTTTCTTTTTGTGCAAAAAGTGGTCAGGACTCAAGTATTGGTCAAATGTAACTATTAAATTGCCAAAGGAATGATTCAACAAATATTTGGCAAATAGCAAACATTCAGCAAATACTTGACGAATCGAATAGCATATATCTATTTGTCAAACAGATTTGGGCAAATCAATATTTGTAAAGCATTTGACAAGTGGTCCTACACTGAGGATGGCATATCAAATATTGGCAAGTCAAATAGCATATCAAATATTGGCAAGTCAAATAGCATATCAAATATTGGCAAGTCAAATGGACCGTCTGGTATTTGACTGGCAAGTCAAATCAAAGGAAGCCACAAATGGTCACCAGTCATATGTAGCAAAATATTTGACTCAATTTTACTCGTGGCAGACCCCGCTGGTGTTCAGAGGATGGACATGGCACATGTCGCTGAGCCTGTGTAATTGTTCTCCGGATCCAAATAATACCAGGTTTCACATCTAAATCCAATAATGATGGTTTGGAGTAAAGATCTTCCTTGCAAAGTTCCGACAGATATGCTCGAATTTGAGAATCAAATGAACCAGCTGATATGCAATCGATTGAACCACATTATGGGATTTTGTTGCAAATTCAATGACAGTCTTAAGAATGATCCCCATAATGTGGTTCAATCAATTGCATATCAGCTTGGTTTGTTTGATTCTCAAATTCGAGCATACCTGTCAGAACTTTGCAAGGAAGATCTTAACTCCAAACCATCATTATTGGATTTAGATGGGAAGCTTTGTAATAAGGATCGGCGGCTTTTCAGGTCTTCCAGGTTGGGTTTGGGTCCATTGACAGTTTGTATCATTAGTTTGGAACTACAAGTCTCTGGGTGTGAGTGTGCCTCTGTTGGAAGTTGGCAAGTGGTCCTTGAACCAATGGTCTGACTGTTGAAAAGTTCACCGAGTTATGGAATTATGGAACAGATTATTGCATCCGCGACATGTCTCCCGAATGTGCTCGATTTTGCGTGCCCATCTATGAATGTTAATTAGCCATGATGGGGATCAATCAATGCCCTGACCGTACGCAAGACCTGGGGAAGCCAATAACACCAAAGCTAGAGCTGCATTCATTGCATAGACGAACCACTCAAGTGTAAGTTGAAGATAACTTCCGACATCGTCAACTAAATAAAAATTGGTGCTGCACCGAGCGATTCTAAATTAGTTTCACAATTCTGACCAAGCGGATTGTTTGTAAATTGAATGTACAGACAGTATCATCGCTCGAGTCGGATGAAAGAATGTGGTTATTAAGCATCATTGTGGATTTTCAAGATATCCTAGAGGAGACAATAAATCTGCGTGAGTCAGAAAGATACAACGAGCTGTGGCACTCACTTCACGTACATCCACAAGCGAACTGCCCCTTCTTGAACCATTCCGGGTTTCCGTGTCGATCGGCGTCGCGGTGTTTCCGTTCACTCTCCACCATTTCACGACATTATCAGGGCACAGACAAAGACCAAGTCCATTGAAGGACTCAATGTGTCCGGACCAACTTGAACTATACACAGCTTTGCGGGAGTATTTGACTTGCACTACTCACAGCTTTACGGGCGTATTCGAGCTCTAAACCACTCTGCTTCCACCGCTCCAATTGAAAGAGTTTGTGGGTTAATCGGTGCATTCTTCATTTGGGTCGAGGCAGGCAAGTTTTGCGAAGAAAGATCGTTGAATATTGACAGAAACTAACAAATAGAAATACAAGTGCTCAAAGAAATTGTGGCGCAAAATGCGGAAGAACTTTGAACGGTGAGGAATCAAGTACAGCTTTTTCCAGTCAAAACTGAAACAAAATATTTCTACAAAGAAAAAAAAAACATTGAGGACTGAAACATAGCACTAAATACTCGGGCGATGAACTATGCTAGTCGCAGTGGACGTGTCTCGGTCTCGGAGTAGTGGAAAGCTTCGGTGGATCGAGTCTGCGGTGGTTCTGACGAGTTACATATCTGTATTGGGATTGTGTTTGGATCTCTACAGTTCCGAAATATCTATGGCCGAGGCTTTGATGTTGGAGAATCGCACTTTAGATCTAGTCTCTAGTCTACATTGTTTCCACCATTCCAAAACTTCGACATGACCCATTCTGCTTGCATAGGCATTGCATCTGAGTCATACTTGAGCTCCAAACCACTCAGCTTCCACCAGTCTAACACTGCGATGTGTCCGTTCATACTTGCATCGTTCATTACGTCGGCAGAGTACTTAAGCTCCAGGCCGCTGGTCTTCCACTCTAAGACCGCAACGTTGCCATGTCGGCTTGCATGGTTTATAGGATGCCTTGTCCAAGCAAGATACAAGCCGGATTCTTTCAGCCATTCCAGCTTGATGATGTCTCCCTTCTCGCTGGCCTTATTGAACAGGTCAATGGTCCTCTTCAACCATTGCAATGTGTGCAAAGCCGTTTCTTTCCACCGGTTCAATACGGCGATATGGTTGTTACCGTAAGCGAATACAATAGCTCGGTGGGAGAACTTCATCGGTAGGTGACTCGATTTCCACCATTCCAGCACGTGAACGTGAATGTGTCCATTTCGACTCGCATAGTCCAGCTGGACCAGCATTATCGATCAAAACGGCAGATTGTGGTTCTTGCGCTCCTTTGCTCGTCTCCGCTTCAGGCAACTTTGTGCTCCGAAACGGCTCCACCATTCTAAGACAGCAATATAACAATCTCAATGGCCCATTTAGTGTACCGGAGCTCCAGACCGCTTTCCCGCCACAATCCAGAATATGAACGTGACCGTTTTCACTTGCAAAATCAATGGCGAGCGAAGAGTAGGTGAATGGTGCTCTTTTCCATGTACTCCACGTTCTAGAGATCGGTTGTACCGGGCGGATTGGAACACCATCAACTCAACCATGCCTTTTTACTTGCAGTATTCATGTCGTGGCATGCGTATGGGAGGGTCTTCGTCTGCACATGGGTGAGACGGAGGGCGCCATAATGAACGCTTGCTTTGTGTCAAATCGCGCCAAAATGGTGTGGCATCTTCGGTAGAGAAATTTCTAAAGACATTTGGAAGGTACTTAAGAAGTGTTGAAGTTTTCCGTGTGGGCAAAGATAGTGTTAAAACATCAGACTTAGAGTCTTCAAGGTCTAACGACTCATTATTTTTTATCAAATCTCCGTCCTGTCAGGTGACAGCTGTAGCGTTGATGGTTTCCCAGCCAACTCATGCAGTTCCATCACGGCCTTCGGGTCCAAATCAGGGACGGCCACGGAACTGCATGCTGTCGTTCGATGCGAAGAATGCAGTGCGGATACACCGAACCTCGCACTTTGCCTCGTATCCGTACAAAGGAGGCCAAACTACATGGACGTCGCTGTGGATCGTTATGCTGTGTATGGTCGCAGCAATGTCACCACCGCTTGCTGCGGGTATGACACAGGAGCATCGGCTTGCACTAAGGTGCTTTTAACTGTGCAACTGTATCATTGTATTGTTTAACAGAGGATTTCAGGACGAAGGCTAAGGAGATGTTCTATCACGGTAATTGACAAAATACGAAAGAAAACTTGGCCGCCTTCAGTTCATTTTTGCTCATTTGCCACTCTCGTATCGCCAGGGTTCAACGGATACATGCAATATGCGTTCCCACTCGACGAATTGAATCCTGTGAACTGTTCCGGACGCGGACCAGATTACAGCGATGATGATAACTGGTGAACAGTCTTCGTTTGATGATGATATTACGCATCAGATCTCACACGTATCATTCCAGGAACATCAATGACGTTCTGGGAAACTTCTCTTTGACCCTCGTCGATTCTCTTGACACCTTCGCGGTACAATAGCACACCTCCCTGAAAATAACATCGGTTTAAAGTGTACTGTGATCCTAGGTTATGGGTGACAAACTCATGTTCCACAGAATGGTCCAACTCACCATTGACACGGTGCATTTCGACGTGAACTCCCGAGTCCAGGTCTTCGAAGTTACCATTCGCGTTTTAGGATCTTTGCTCTCCGCCCACTTATTCTTGACAAACCCGGAACTGGGGATGGAGATGGAGGGTTATAAAGGGGAACTACTGAAGATGGCGAAGAATCTTGCGGATCGGTTGCTGCCGGCCTTCTATGAGAGTCCCACGAGTTTTCCGTATCCGAGGGTATTAAAAAGAATGTTTGATGTTGTGTAAGATATTAATACTGGATGGTGATAGGTCAACTTGAAAGTGGGGGTTGTGCCGTGGGAAGCCAATTCAACGTGTACAGCCGGAGCTGGGACGCTATTGCTTGAATTTGGGGTTCTGAGTAGATTAACGGGGAACCCTGAGTACGAGGTATGTCTCAAGTTGTCCGTCTACTCTCAAGTCTGATCCTCTTTTTGGAATAGCATTTGGCAAGGAAGGTAATGGATGGACTGGTTAGCAGGAAAACTTTAATCTAATCATCGTCATAGGCTCTCTTTGAGCTATGGGAGAGGAGATCACGGCTTGACCTCGTCGGCAACACCTTGAGCGTGCAGGACAGTTCCGTAAGCGGTTATCGTGCATTTGGTGCCTGTTATTCACAAAACCCCGTCAGTGGATCAATGGGATGGCCGGTATCGGGGCGGGGATTGACTCGTATTTCGAGTACTTGCTCAAGGGCTCTATCCTCTTCGGCGATGATGGATATCACGATATTTTCATCGATGCCTACGAAGCAATCCTCGCACACATCAAAGATCCCCATGGATACGTCTACAAAAACGTAAATATGGATACCGGAAGGCTAGCAGTGACATGGGTGGATTCACTAGCTGCATTCTTTCCTGGCCTTCAGGTGGACTTCCCTAATGATTTTTGCGTTTTATTCTGATTTTGCTGGTGAAATCAGGTGCTGGCAGGGGACCTCACAAACGCGGTCAAGCATCATTGGTTCTATTTCACAATATGGAAGCGGTATCGTGCTCTGCCCGAACGTTTTGACTTTTCGATGCAGCAACCTAGTATCAATAACTATCCCCTGAGACCAGAACTCATCGAGTCAACATATTTTCTTTATCAGGTGTGATCTTGAGCGATTCTTAGTGGGATCTGTTTTCGTGGAACTCATTTCTCTTTTTGCCAGGCAACTCGAAATCCAATCTATCTTGAGGCGGGTGAGCTGATGCTCAAGGATTTGGAGCAGTTTACGCGGACAAAGTGCGGATTTTCGAGCTTGTCCGATGTTGTGCGAAAGACACCTGAGGACAGGATGGAAAGCTTCTTTCTGAGCGAGACTATTAAATATCTTTACCTTCTTTTTGATTCCGGTAAGGATCGGTAAATATGAGTCTGGTATTTCATTCACCAGAACTTCTTGACAGACCATTTTATTAACAAAGCAGACTCAAATTGGGTCTTTACGACAGGTTCGATTTGTGGATAGTTTCTTACTTGTTTCTCACTTTCTTCGACTTTTAGAGGGACATATTCTCCCTGTGCAAAGAAATTTCATCTCCAAAACCGATGGTGTTCGTGCCTCACTTCCGCGAAGAAAGACCTCATCTGATTCCACGGCACGATCAAAAACTCCACGAACATGCCCGAATACGCAAAACAGTCCATTCTCCGGAAGCCTTTTCATGACAACCCAGCATGTGCAGCATTCGAATTCAAACGTTTCACCTACTCCTCGACGCTCGCCAACTAATTCCACCTCGCAACCCGAATACTTCCCGAACGCATCCGAATCTGTCGCCCCACCATATTATGGGTTCCCAATCCCCCTTCCGCACGTCCTTGCCGTTAACACGATCGTGGGTCTTCATCAGGACCCCATGACGGAACGCATCCTCACTAGCGTTGGTGGTATCGACGCCTGGCACGCCGCTCGCGATCAAGCAACCAGCCACGCCGGATCCTGCGATCTTAAAAACGCCGATGAGAACGATAATGGAGACGTGTATGCTAGCGCTGCGGCCGCAAGTGCGTGCGTGCCCGGACGAATCCGAAATTGGAACCACGATCTTCAGCAGCAGCAGACGACGTCGAGGCGACCCGTGCATCAGATAAAGTATGAGGGTGGTTGGAGAAAAGTTGTTGAGGTTGTGGGGGCGTATCTTTTTGTGAGGGTTGTGAGCAGGGGAGCAAGTTACTTTTTGGATCGGCGATGAAGGATGTTAATGGCTATGTTCGGGAGCGTGCGAGTTTTAGCTTGTTGCTGTTGTTTGTTAGTCGCGCCCATTACTTTGTTGTTGGTTGGGACTTCTTCATGCCATCACCCCGCACGAAAACACGTTATGCATTTCACTTTTCCGCTGGTGTTTTTGTGTTCTTGCACAAGCAATATTTGCCTTTACAGACTCCAACCCTTCGCTCTCACTTGAAATACATGGGTAGCGGATGTGGAGTCGCTTTCGGGCAAGAATCCAATCCACTCAACCACCAACAATCTTTCTTCACAACTTCTTGATTTTTCATCAAGATAATTCTAATCATGTTGTCTCTTTTTCCATACTTCACGAAAACTTCAACACGGCTGTTATCGACGCACTGCACGTAATCAGGATGGAAGCACCGAGCGACTTTACACCGCCCAAGTTCAAGATGATGCAGGTGAGCTTTTCATTCGGAACTTCCTATTGCAATCTTTTATTTACCGTCTGATGTTCATAGACTGCCTCCGGATACTACTTGAGCACGTTGGTCGGTGCTCAGCTGGGACTCCAACTTGACAACTCTCTTGAATCGTATCGAATTGTCTCTGTAGAAGGACGCCCACTTTTGACCGGGCAGATCATCAAAGGTACTTTGTATTAACGACTTTGTTCAATCTGTGCTCACCTTCTTTTTAAACAGTTGGACACGGTGGAGTGACATTCATCCTGCCGGAAGATAAAAAGACCCTCCGAGCTGAGATCCTTGATACGTCGGGAAGCACGGATGGACATTCTAGTTTCATTCGCATCGAACACACCAAAGACGGCTCACCACCTACAGAGTTCCCAGCCCTCCAGGGAACTTTCGGGCTTCAGTTTCTGGGTTCCGAGATGAGTTCGCACGCGACGTTCCTTTGGGATGGAGAGAAGCCTGGGTTGCAGAAGTCAAGTGGGGCGGCAATGGATGTGGTCAGTTTCATCCGCAGTTTGGCTTCGAAGCTTTCGGGTACTGTCGGCCAGGACTTTTTCAAGGGGCTCGAAGCCGGGAGCCGAGAAATCGCAGAGCGGTTCAACAAGGTCTCGGTGGGCTGTCGACCGTATACACCAGCTCAAAGACGCGCCGTCGCAGGACGGATCGTCGTTGTTCGACGCGGTGGGTGTTTGTTTATCGAGAAAGCTCTGAACGGCGAAATGGCGGGTGCTGCGGGCGTCATCGTCGTTTCCGATCGCGACGAGATCTTTCCGATGGCGCTCTTATCCGAGCCCGAGCGCCTCCGGCGCGGCCGAGACGCCGTGGACCCGTCGAATGTTCCTAGCTGGATGATCCCGAGAATCAGCGGGGTGTTGATGCTTACCGAGATCGCGAATAGCTGGATGCGGAGTGAGGGCGATGGTCGGTCCGGGAGTTGGTGGACTTCTGAAGTTGCGATCCCGTTGACGGTGTTCAACCGTGCATGGGAGATCGATGCAGCGCCGTTGGTCGATGTGGAGTTTACGTATGATCATCACATTGTGAAGAATCTCAGGGTGGTCGGGTTGCCAGCGGAGCTTTCGGATCTTCCCTTTGGTGGAATCAAGTGGGAGAATGCGTGGAAGAGTGGAAAGCTTGATTTTTGGAGTAGGCACTCGCTGAGCGGGCATGGAACAAAGTTGAAGGGGAGAAAGGTTTATTGGACGGGAAGCGTAAAACCAGGAATGTCGATGTGGTGCTTGCAGCATTGTGCGAGAGAACGGGGAAAAGTACGGTCGCCGTATGGATTTGATGAACACTTTCAAAGCGGGTTCTCTGGTTGGGATACTTGTTGCGGATATCCTTACTAGATATTACTCTCATCTGCGGAACAAGTTTCATTGCTCCACCACGAGAATAAATTGGAGCAAAATGCTACGTGCTCACGTTTGGCTTCTCAGCAAATCCTACATGCTCCCGTTCGGCCTTTCACATCCTGCGAATAAACCCAAACTTGCGATTGCACAAAACAAAGATAATCCCCGACGCGAGTAATGATTTGGTTGTCGTTCTTTCTATTTCAGTCTCCTCTTTTTGGAAGCATTTGCTGATTCATCAATTTTCGGATTGTCCGAAACACTATTGGTTGAATCTGATTCCTCTTTGGTTTCCTGTGTGTTTTTGGTGGGTTTGAAATCTGGAAGGTCAGCGGTAAAGAGCACCTAATACAATTTCTCAGCTACGAACAAATCTGGTTAAGTTTAATCTTACAGAATGTGCCCAACCACAGCATGGTCCAAAAATTGTGAGAAAGAATTCCGAAATCTTTGCGTAGTCCTTTGGAGTGAGCGTTTTGGATTTTGAAGGTGGGGCCATTTTGAAGTCTCTCAGTGCAATCTGTCTGACATGTGTATCAACTTGTTAAAGATGATTAGAGAAGGTGAAACCGGGAAGATGTCATTCTTACCAGGAACACTTTGCATTTTGTCTTGAAAAGCATATGATTGAGTGGTCATGCTGATGTATCTGAATAACAAACCTACCGAGACTGAACAAACATACACAATCCGCTACCTTCGGCCCAACTTTTGGGAAGGTGAGCGATTTGCAAAGCGTTTTGGCATACATAGATACCTCCAGGCAGTTTCAGAAGCTCGGCCCTAGCTGTTTCATAGTCAACGGAACGAAGTGACTTCAGCCATGGTTCACCATTCTCCACAAGAGTCTTTGCAGTCCCATATATGTACTAGAAGTGAAATCAAGTGACAGTAAACGCAATGTGCTGGAATTTGACAAGTTAATGAAGTTACCTTTGCACGATACCCAAATCCCAAATCACGAAGCTGCTGCTCAGCATCATCATGAATAAGGGAGGACGGTTCTGGAAACTCGTGAAATTTAAGTCCAACATCTTGGACCTCCGCAACAAACTTTCCATATCTTTCACAAAGCCTATCAATCTGAACATTTCTAAACAAATCGAAGCATTAGCGCTTCTTCCAATGACTCACCATTCCAGTTATTCTCTTGATGTTGTTATTTTGGGTACATAGAAATGATAGCAAGTTTTCTTCAGGATCCTGTCTGTTCAACAGTCAAATGAAGCTTTGTGGTTGTGAACATGTCTCACCGCAAAACCCGAACCCCATCAAAACCTTTTGTTTTTGTGGAAAATATTTCATTTTGATTCCACTGCTTGTAGAGGTCGCTGAGGTTCACTTTCAGCTGAAAGTAGTCCCTAAGACACTCCTCCATTTCTATGCTCTCGCATCCATATGTACGAAAGAGCACATCTTTCTCTTGAAATACATGTTGGTAAAAGTAAAAGTGGAATCTATTCTTGACAATCTCACCAGTTTGCTTTACCGCAACAAGTTTTCCTCGCAGAACACTGCACCATTCTTCGACACCGATCTTTTTCCAACGAAAAGTCTGACCAGAATTAAGTGTCCGGTTCAAGCAAAGCTCATTTGGCAAAGTGTTGAGTGATCTCCAGCTGGATGGAAGCAGTCCGGTCATAAATACGGCGATCTGTTTTTTTTAAATATACTGAACAACTCTTGCACCGAGTCCCCACAATGGCAGCGTCCTTCGAAAAGTCGCCCACTAAGCCCCTGCCATTTGGTTTTGATCTTTGAACCGCCCGATTATTTTTATTTTACTGTGTATGTAATGCTCACTTCCGTATCACTGGAATTCTTTCCGATAGATCCATGCCACTCCATTGTGCTTGCTCCTCCTGCGATGCGAGGCACGGGCGATGGAAGTTTCATCCCAGCAAGAGGCTGGGTGTGCATGGGTGTGTGCGCGTCTTGGAATATTAAAACCATTCACTACTTCTTTTGGGAGCGGATAAACGCGGCTCTTCGTTTCGAACCAGACTGATATCTCACTGCTACGCTTCGTCTATCATCAATCGCATTAGGCCCTTCTCAACTAGCAAATCAAACTCTCTGCTCCCTCTATCCCTTGGATTCTGCACCATTCCAAAACCCAACAATGACTGCGATATTGGAGAAAGTGAAGCTTAACAACCCGATTCCTTTCGAGAGCCTTGCGGCTGAATGTCAAAAGTGCTCTTCCATTCTCGGTAAGTGTCCTTGCGTTCCCAGTTGATGGTGTATTCAATCTGCTCACACACCGATCACAAACAGACCACTTTATCAAAGGCAATAACAAGGTGGATGCCACACTAATCCCACCAAAGATCATCGAGAACGCTAAAGGTGTTGCTGTCGTCACAGTAATCAAGGTGTGTGACATATTGCCTGATTGTGCCTTGGGTTACTAATCTTGCGTCACATCATTAGGCTGGTTTCGTGTGGACAGGGAAGATCGGTAGCGGTCTTGTAAGTCGCACCAACAATATTTTCATCCTTTTCACTAACATTCCATTTCTCGAAGGTTGTAGCAAAATTGGCGGATGGCCGTTGGTCAGCACCATCGTCAGTAGCTCTCACCGGTGTGGGTTTCGGCGCACAGATCGGTGCGCAACTGACAGATTTCGTTTTCATCCTCAACACCTACGATGCCGTCAAAGCATTCTCACACGGCGGAAACGTCACTCTCGGTGCACAGATCGGTGTAGCAGCTGGCCCTGTAGGCCGCGCCGTCGAAGGAGCTGGTACGATCATGAATCCCGCACCCATTTACGCCTACAGCAAAAACAAGGGTCTTTTCGCCGGAATCTCGCTCGAGGGGTCTGTTGTGATGACCAGAAACGACGCCAACGCACACTTTTACAACCGCAAGGTCACCGCACGCGAGCTTCTGTCCGGCGAGGTCGATCCACCCGTTATCGCCGAGACACTATACAGATCTCTCAACGTGCGTTTTGGAAGCTTCAGCGCTGGGGCCACCGCGGCGGGTGGGACGTACTACGGCACATCGAGCCTCGACCGACCTTCCCAAAACTACTCTTCTTCAGCCGGTGCTGATCGCCACCAGACGGGCACCGCAAGTCTGGACAGGTACAACACCACAACGAACTCGTACAAAGCACCGCCGGCTCCTCCCCGTAATGCTGGGAACAGTGAGACTACTGCGACTGCGCTGTACGATTTTGCTGGGGAGCGGCCGGCGGATCTGTCGTTTAAAAAGGGAGACCTCATTGTAATATTGAAAAGCACCGCGAGCACAAATGACTGGTGGACTGGACGTGTCGGATCAAACGAAGGGGTATGTACATGAATTGAATCTGGTTCCGTTCGTAGGCGAGCTGACCTAATCCTTGTTTTGTTGCAGGATTTTCCGGCAAATTACGTTCGCCTTAACAAGTGATCTGCGTGGTTTATGGTTGTGCAACCCATTAACTTTTCCTGTACAATCGAGTTTGAAATCACGCATGTTTGAATTAGTATGTTTTCATGGCCATAATAAGTAATGTGTGATCTGTTTCGTGTGATGTTGGTGAAATCCCTCTAGGAGTTTCGTGTGCCACGGTGCCTCGTCAGCATGTCACTCAAGGTCTCAGTTCGGAACACAGATCAGGAGACTCTTGTTGGCCGATTCGAGCCTGGTTGAAAGTGTGCGTTCGCTCAGGGCGTATCTGACGACAAGAATGTAAGCCCCATTCTCTCGGTTCGTCCGGTGCTGTCCTTGAGCGACCGGGCGGCATTTCATCGGATGCAGTCAATCATGTCCTCGATGATCACGGTCGCCCCGTCGTTCTCAATTTGCGCGGCTAAGGGCCACAAGGACTACCTGTATCAAAAAACCCTTTCCACTCGAGCATCCATCGTTTCGTTTCGATTTCCGTTCAAATGGAGGGAGCTCGCATCCGGACAGAACAAGTGATACTTTCAAATATTTGAGCGTCTGTTCGCCATGAATATTTTGTAGGTTCTGAACGAGGCTATTGAAGATCTCAATCCGGTGGTCGACGCGTTGTTAAGCAGAAACTAGAGGATCTTTGCAATGGTTTCACACTCTCGTGGTACTTTGCTATTGTTTTGTGTCGTTTGGTACGTTTGCTGTGTCTGACATCTGTTGCCTGAAGGCCATATTCCCACGTCCGCATATCTGTCGCTTCCTCGTGAGTTTCCTTTATCGATGTGGGAAAGTATGTATTGTTTGTGCGTTTGCGAAGGAGGTGTATTGAACACTTGTTTTTTAGTAGACTGAATAATCAAACCATGGTGATGTGAGGAACTTGAGAAGCAGTTCCGCAAAAACACCAGTTCGATCCTAACTAACGCTTCGATCATTTCCAGCAGTGCAGTGCAACTAACCGTAACTAACGCCGGTCTCATGAACGCGCACAGTTGGCTAGATTGCAGAGCTGCGTGGACTGATCGCGCATTCGAAAGGCTTACGATGGAAGGGGCGCTCGACCTTGACCTTGGGCATTGCGGTTGTTTTTGAAAATGTTAGCCAGACTTACGAGACTGTTGAGAAGTACTATCTGGCTATTTTGGGAATGTCGATAGTGGAGTAGGAACTAACGTCTCTTAATTAGCGGGCTAGTGTTGCTCTTCAAGTAACCTCCGGGTTAGCTCTCAAGTTAACCACCGTATGGTTATTTCTGTTGCGGCGCTCACGGTGTTCACCTACGCTAGTCACATTGGGTGGACGCAATCACAAACGTGGGTCAGATAGAGGAGTGTTTCTAGTGAGGAACTTGCAATTCAACGCAGGCTAATTCGGGAGTTAGTGCGGGGTATGAAGTCAAGTCCACCGCTAGAGATCTCTAATATTGGTCGTAAGGAAGCAAGGTTGATGCTGCCAGTAGTCATATGCTTGTCTCAAAGATTAAGCCATGCATGTCTATGTGTAAAGGAATTTTTAGTGAAACTGCGAATGGCTCATTAAATCAGTTATAGTTTATTTGATATGAAGGTTGTTCAAGCTCACTAGACATGCCTGAATGCCTTTGAGCATTTGGAACAATCGAGTGCTTCGCAACTTCAAACAGCACCTGCGGTTTGGATTTGCCACCAAGGCTGACTCCACCCGCGTCTCCTTTCTGGATGTATATCGTGTCGGACCACCTTCCAGATATTGTGTGTAGCACCTTGTTGTGACTTTGCAGCACGATTTAAAGAGGTTGTGTCATTCTCCATGAATCTGATGCTTTAATTTTCGATACCCTGAAGATGAACAACTTTTATTATGAATATGCACGATGTCTTAGATGTCTTATACTAATAACAAAATGATAAAATACCCGAGTGCTCATGTGCACCCGTGCAATGACTGATCACGTCCGTCCATTTAAACAAAATCCGTCAATTTTGAAACAGACTGGGCTGTGGGTGCTCCGGTGTTCTGCACATCTGCTGTGGGTATGTTGGCTTGCGTGTCTAGCCGAAACCACCTACCCGCACGCTCTCCCCCGTCTTCTTCCTTCTCTCAGCCAACCGCGACTCTCCCCCACCCGCCCATCCATCCATCTCTCCATCCGTCACAGTTTAAGTGAAATCCTTCAACCCCCAAACGCGTGCTCACGTGTTCCGTCACAATCTCACATACAACCGGCCGCTCGTCCCCCCAACCCGAGCGTGGGTGACGCACCTATCATCTGCTGACATCCATCGTAAGCGAATTCATCACCACTAGTGCCTTCTGGACTTGCATGGCTGACTCTTGACCCGCTTGCTTTGTAGTAGACCATCCCCACTTCTCTTTTCACACACTCACAAATGTCGACACATCCGCGTATCCGAGGTGCACATGATTCAGGCGCTACCAGCAAAGTCAGCGCTTTGTTCCACTGGTCTTCCAAACACAATGGATCATCGCAACAACAACACTCATCGGGAACTAAGCGGAATCTGCTGCACGGTGTGAAATCCACTGGATCGCCAACAAACTTTATCACCGGCCTTTTCTCCAAACGCTCAAAGGTCCCTAGCCGGCAGCTTTCAGCTCCAGACAAGTCGGGCTCTCCGGCTTCGACCATGTCGTCCACGACCGCCGACACTGTTGTTTTTACATCACCTTACAGCACGATCGATCGGCACGAAAACATATTTTCTGATGCAACTTTGACTCGAGTAGCATCGCCTCCACCACCAGAATACCACCACACACTCCCACACTACCCACACAACCGCAACGATTCACTGAGCCGAACACCAGAACCATCACACCATGCGCAGGCACGATCACTCCCAGAAGTGCACCAACTCGGACAGACGGACTTATTTGCCGATTTTTCTACATCGAGCTTGTTTGATGACAAGCCATCGAAGAGCGGCTCTGGGTCATCCTCCATGAGCCGAACCAAATCTAGTGGTTCAAAATCGTCCAAGGGAAGACCACTCTCTGCTTCGTCTGATGATACCGTCATTGGAAGAGAGAGCCCCGTCCACGGACGCAAGCCATCGTGGAAGAAGACTGGATCGTCTTCGTTTGGATCTTCCAAATCGAAGAAAGCCTCCAAGGATTACGTGCTCCCAAAAGTTTTCGAGGAGAAATACATTCTTGTAGACCAAGTCGGATTTGGAGGACACGGACACGTCTTCTCTGCTCGCCGGCGCACTGACGGGTTCGAGGTCGCCGTAAAGTATGTGTTTTGATCATCCTGTACTGTATATTATTTAATCGGTATATTTCCATTAGATTCATGGAGAAGAGCCACATCCACTCCTCGAGCTACATTGTCGATTCTGACCTCGGTTTGATCCCCACTGAGGCGTACATTGTCAAGAACGTGAGACATCCATCCGTCATCGGCTTTGTTGACTTCTTCGAGGATTCTCGGTATGTCATTCTCGTACAAGAGCTCTTCGGCACCGCATGGTCAGAGTCACCAGCAGTTGACCACCCAGAATCCGACGGCCCACAACCCGGCGTCATGGGAACTCCCGCACGTCCGCCACCGCTTGGCTCCTTCAAGCCAACCGTGCACCGAAGCATGGATCTCTTCGACATGCTTGAGAAGAACTTCTTGACCGAAAACGAGATCCGTACTGTTTTCGTCCAGGTAAACACGGAAAGGTGGTCACGTATTTGTCAGATCCTAAATGCAACAATCAGGTGGTCGAAGCAGTTCACGCATTGGTTCGCAAGCACAACATCGTCCATGGTGACATCAAGGACGAGAACGTGCTCGTCGACGCCAACTTGAACATCAAGCTCATCGATTTCGGAGGCGCTATCAAAGTATCACCCACCCCAACTCTGGACGCCGCCACCTCTTCACAAGAGACCAAGACGTCCCGCTCAGGACGCGCTCGCGCAGGCTCCGTCGCCTCCATCACTCAAGCCATCTCCGAAGCCTTCCACAAGAACGGCGCACCATCCCCAACCCTCACCACGGCCCCAGCACCATGGAACCCTGAACGTCGCCGCCGCAGCGTGGTCTCCGAAACCCAGAGCCGATCCTGCCAAGTCCGCAGGTCGCTCTTCAACGGCACCATCGCTCTCTCCGCGCCTGAGATCCAGCGCACAGTCCACGCCTCCACGGCCGACGCACCGCTCTTCTACGACGCCGAAAAGGCTGAAGTCTGGACACTTGGTATCCTGCTCCACACGATGCTGTTCCGGACGTACCCTGACAGCGTGCAAAATTTCCGAAACGGGAAGCTCCCCGCCAAGGAGATGCGCGCTTTCAGGGTACGGTTGGTGCAGGAGGCTTGGAGGCCACGAGCGGGGTCGAACCAGGGCACGGGCATCTGGGTAGACTTTGCGTCCGAGGTGCCGTCTTCGAGGGCGCCGGCGAAAGTGATCAAGCGGTCCAGCTCGGCTCATGAGGGTCGGCGTGGGGAGAGGAGCGTGCCGAGCGAGAGGAACGGTGATAAAATCGAGGCGGGAGAGGAGAGCGCGGCGAGCGGTAGGGTGAAGGTTATTTCTACACCGTGCGACGCCAGGGAAGGGTCGAAGCACTCGGGTTTCGTGGTGGTTAGGAGTCTCGACGTTGCGTGCGTGCAGTTGCTGCACAAGATGCTGGACCCGGAGCCTTCAAGGCGTCCGTCGCTGGACGATGTTTTGCGAGATCTGTGGGTACGGTCGATGCTCTGGTGAAACATGGTCGCATTGGGTTAAATTTGGGACAATTGCACGTTCTTGGATACCACTTCTGGCAGTCATTTACTTTTCTTGTCGCTTTACTTTCTCGTCATGGTTTTCTTCCCTCCCTTTTTAAGTACTGCTTAGAGATTTGTGAGGTTTTTGGGGAACGAAAGGCAAGCTGGCGTTCATTAATCGTTTTCGAGGTAGCACAACAAAGCATGCATTAATTCACTTTCTACAACATATAGATTTTTTATTTTCATCCCATCTTCCCTCTCTCGTGAATTTATTTGTTTTGCAAATACTGGGCGATTCGACTCGTGGTTTGTTTTTTTGGCACAGGAACCTCACCCATTCTTTACGGTATAGAGTTTGGCAAGGAACACAAATTTCTTCTATCAGCTTCTCTCTTCCCTAATTTGCTATTGAATTCTCAATCCTTTTGGGTTTCATTGATCCTCCGTTTTAGTCTTATTAGTAGTTTTCAGTAGTTGGTAATGTGCTTTTTTAGGTCTTGCACTAGTAGCAGGATTATTTTTCTTTTAGGTCTTCTTTGTGGTATTATTCCTTGAAAAAACGAAAGTTTGTTTTGGTTTCTACTCCAATTTTTGGTTAAAGAATGGCAAGCTTGGACATGTGGACACTGTTGAGTATCACGCACTCTTTTTTGAACTAGTTTGATCGCACTCTTTTTGATAGACATGTTCTGTTTTGATCCGGCAATTTTTTGAGACCTCTATGCAAAAAAGAATGGAATTGACACGCACGACACTTTTTGGATGCTTTGCATTCTTATAGATGGACTTCTTGTTTGTTTTTGGCCTCATCGGACTTTGATTCTCACTTTCTCATTGTAAGGTAAATTGTTCTTGTCGAAGGCTTCTTGTACTTCGTTTTTTCCATAAATTGGATTCTTTGGGAAATTCATAGACACCAGCCAGTTGTTGATCTTGTTACAATGAAAATGGGAAGCAGAAGTTCGGTTTTCTTAATTCAGTTGTTGCTTTGTAGCTCAAGCTTCCCTAATATCACACTTATTAATCTTTGTTGTTTTTGCTGATTTCTAGTCAGACCTTTTAAGCTCCCGCGTTTAACATTTCTGTTTTTCGTTGGCGGTTTGTTTGAAGATCTTGTTTTTGTGGTAAGAGTTCATTTTGATGTTTTTGGATCTTTCTTGTATTAAATTTGCTTTGTTATCTTTTGCCGTTTCTTTTCATATTCGTACTAATAGTATCCAGCTGTAAGAGTATCGCAATTCTCTCGGACATTCACTGATGCAACGTAGTTACTTTAGCACACTGGTAGCCATATAATAGATGAACGAATAATGTCACTTTTTGCGACTTCCACATCGATGTTCGGATGAACTTACTCCCTTCACTCAGCATTTCTGTTCCTTTTTAATTTGTAATGAGCTGCTCCAATGGATTACTGAACCCCATAAACTTCAACAACTCAAAGCACTTCGCCATTGCTAGCCCTACGGGTTTGGCGAACCGTGTTTGGCGTAGTCGACGCCAAACGCTTCCCTTGCTCCGAGATCTGGGCGTGACTTTCCTGCCTTCCCTTTAAGAACTGCGTCACAAGCCAAATTATGCAGTTCACTCCTGGATGCAAGAACGTAAAAGCAGTAAGAAATTGCATCGTAGGATTCACGATCCCGACAGCTTCGTAGAGACGGTGGACGATCATGGGTGCCCAGAGAATGATGAATGCGATCGGGTATCTATGTAATTAGCTAAGAATGATTGGGAGGTGGGAAGATGGTTATGCCAGGAACTTTACATGGCAAGAAGGAGCATGGATCTGAGCAGGGGGTCATTTTTGCGAGAGGTTGATTTGCAAGTCAACTTGGAGGTTTGGGAGTGGTGCTGGTCCTTTGAGACCGAAGGATTCAAGCTGGTCTTGTTTTGACTCTTTTCGTCGCTGCTTGATGTTCCGTGTGACGTTCTTTGGCTCTCCCCTCGTTTGAACATGCGGATAATGCTTTTTTGTCGACGATGAAGTTCACGAAACAGGATCCCGTAACATACCTATTCGCAATCATGCGTAGCGGTGAATCAGGCAAGTGAAACTGTAACGTATGTATCCAATCGGATACTCACGATCATGATGACAAAGATGATCATCTTGGGAACGTGCATCAATCCTAAACACTTGTCAGCTTTCTCACATTTATGCTGTGGTATACTCACCGAAACGCATATCTAAGATCATGGTGAGAAATATAGAAATACCACGAGTTCTTCATACTCACAAGTTGCAAGAGGAAGCGGCTCGCCGGCAATCCAGCACCATGTCCCCGAATTAATGTATCCCACCGCGGTTTGTGCAGTGATCGCTGTTCCAAGAGAAACGCCCCATATGGCTGCGAGTATGTACCAAATGTTTTTCGATATAGCGTCCATCACACCTGCGCTGTTTGTCTTTTGCTGTAATCACAAGATCGTAACGTTTCCACGAGCTTTGATCTTACAAAAAGGCGCTTACCATCAGGACTGAACTGGTGGTTAGACTAATGACCAACAAGGTGTAGTCCAGAGCCGGCATTGTCCACTGCCTAATGAATCCAGATGTCGAGCAAGCTACAGTACCGGTTATCGGCAAAGCCCCGGTTGCCAGGTAAATGCAACCCGAAATCATGGTATTAACCGAGTTGATCAGTCCACTCACAAGCATGGAGGTGACCAGCATCTCCCGAGCAATCATTTTCGGACGAATAATAACATGGCGAATGAGAAGGGTGCCCACGGAGATCACGGAGCTAAAGATGGCGAACGCTGCTGTAACTTGATGGGTCGGGTACGGAGGCATTGGGTTCGGACACACAACACTGATGATTATGTGGGGAAAGACTGCAATTGGTGGGTATTTAATGACTATGATTCCAATCTTGACCAGAACTCTAGAATGGGTTCTTTATAACATTCATAAAATAATCCATCGATCGGCTGCATATTTGTTTCATGAACTGTCGACGTCGAAGAAGCTTAGGATCCGGGTGCCACCTTCACAGGTATTTACAAGAAAACCAAACGTTAAACGTTGCAACTGCTCCGCCTGCGCTGTGAATAGTTTGTATGATTCCACACTGGTTGAGAAGAAAACAATACATAAAAATTTTTTAAGGTGTAGTTCGCACAGAACACTTTAATCAGGGAAACGAAAAATGACGGGTATAATAAAGGAAGTAAGAACCAAAACACAAAACAGACAATACAGAGCCCATTTTTCTCTTTTGCACACAAAAAACACGAAACAAAAAATAACCACAAAATGCAAGAAGGATAATAGTGGGCTTCAAGTTGTCCAAATCTGCAATCTCGAAAACAATATCAATCCACCCCAATTGCTGATACCAGAACATAAATCAGAAAGAAAAAAACAGTTTCTCTCAATCGGCAACCAGAACACAAAGTTAAGCTGTGAGCGAAAGAAAGTATAGGGGTAATAGCAATAAAAATCCAATGGCACTAAGAGAGGGGAAGTAAACAAATAAAGAAGACTAAATTAATTACAAGGAAAAAGAAATGCATTCGTGGTCAATAGTGAACCATAAAGGAGAACGGCATACGTCGATTTGTGAAGAAAACTCTAATTTTGTGAAGAAAACTATAATGAACGGTAAGCAAGAGAAATGAGAAACTGTGCTCTTGTTTGAGTCGGACGGGTAAAAACAGTAAATCGACGTAATTCTCATACGGGCAAATTAAACTCGAGAACATAAGGAAGAAGAAAAACAAAATCAAAAGAGAAAACGGAACCGACAGAATTGTGCTAACAGTTTCCTTTCCGATCGGTGGGGTTGTCCTGCGCGCCAACACCAGGCAACTTTGAATGTAGAAAACTGAATTATAAGGAAAAGTTCAAGTTGGGAGTTAATAAAGAAACGGTTGTCAAACTCTCCAATCTCCATAGGGGTTAACTGGAAGATCTCGCAGATCCGTCGAGCAGCCGCCAGTGCTACTGGCCTCGTCGTCTGTGGAGGATGACGCATCTCCTCTCGGGTTCCACCTCGTTGCGCCAAGCGAAGCGCTAGCTTCGGGATCGTACAGGTGTTCATCGGGCGTGTCGGAGAGAATCATTGCAACGAGAGGGTAGATGTTGTGGGTATACGCGAGTGCACGCGCCCGTTCAAGCTCGATCCTTTGCATAAGAAAAATGTCAGCACTGCTTAAGGCATGGGGAATCATGAGGGGCTCCTACCACACGCCTTTGAGATGCATGGCACCATGCTTGATCACTTCGCGTGGACGTTCGTTCTTCAATATTCCATCGCGTCTACCGCGAGTCAGAGCCTAATCAAAGATCAGATCAGCAAGAGCCTTTGGTTGTGTGAAAACCAGATCTCAGGTGCCCTACATTCTCACGGGCAAAGTTCCCATTGCTCCACCCACCCAAATAAGTTGATATCAGAAAAAAAGGTACTCACGGCGATATTAAGGAGCTTGGTGCCGTTGATCCTATCGTTATCCATACGTCGTGTGAGCAGCACGTCGTTCACCTCGAGCTGGTATACGTTCGTACCCTCGTCTTCCCAAGCGCTTGTCGACAATCCTTTCGTCGCTCCACCGCTTCTCGGAGACCTCTGCTTCCGCGGAGCGGGGGAGACCGACGTGGTGGCACGAGGTCTGTCGATCAACTTTGGAGATCCCTGGGGAACCGAGAGGTGGTTCAGATGATGGGGTCTTGTTAAGTTGATCTCGCGCACGGGCGGGACGTGCGGGTGCGAAATGCTGAACGAAGGGGTGTCGGTGGAGAATGGCGGGGAAGAATTTGGAGTCGGCAGGAGTGAGCCTGGCTCGGACCACGTTGTGGGCGGAAGCATAGAGCTAGTCACAGAAGGAGTGTATGGAAGGTATTGCGCCGAGCTCGAGCCCACTGGATTGGTGAAGATGGGAGGGCTGAACATTGAAGAGCCGCCGTTACCGATATTGACTGGATAGGGATTGTACGTATTTGGCGATAGACTTGGTATGGGCAGGTTTGTCCCCAGAGCCTGCTGTTGATTATTTTCTGCCACAGAACTGAGCGGGAATGCCTTGGGAATGTCGCCCATACAAGAAGTGAAATTGGCATATCCGATGCCGCCGTTGGTCATTTGGGGAGCATCACTGTATTTCTGATGCGATAAGCCGTCGAAAGAAAGAGGGTTTACTTGGGCAGTGCTGGTACTAGAGTGATGATACTGCAACGAAGAGTTCGAGCCTTGGGGAGCTGAACGCGGAAGGGAGGATATCGCAGTGTACTGGTGAGGGAAGTAGAGAATATGGGATTGCAGCGAGCCCGAGGTTGAAGGAACGACGACGAAGCTACGATCAGTCGAATCGGAAGAGAAGTCAATGTTGTTGTGGTGATAAGACGGGTCCATGATGGAAAACGATAATGGGATAGTAATGGCGCAACAGGCAGATCTGTGCAGAGGAGAATAAGGTTCGGAGATGATCGTCACGAGCCGAGTTTACGCCGCCGCGAAAGAGAGAAGGAAGAATTGAGCGCTGACGGCCAGATATGGGCTGGGACGGGCAAGGCTCTGATGAATAAAAGTTTGCACGGGGGCGGGGGCAGAAAATATGCACTTTGATTTCGATTCAGAAAACGGGGGCACGTAAGAAGCAAGAGGTGGAGTGAGACCGAGGCGGGAGGGGCTGTGGGAGGTAGGAGTCCGTGCACAGAACGTGGAGATGACGGGCCGAAGGAGATCACGATCAGGGGGATGCACTGGTAGTAGATCTAAATGTAAATCACACTGATGCGTGAGCAGGCTTGTTGTCTTCGATGATGAGAGTCAAAATGGCAACCTGTGTAATTAAAGAACCTTGACTTCCAGGCACGGCCAAGCTTGTGCGGTGCCTTTGCTTGGGCGTGCCGCTAGGAAGTCGGTGGTGGCAATCGGATGTATCGTTGGTGCCACCAGCTTGCGGCCTGGGTTGCTGCTGCATCCTGCGCTGATAAATCACAAAAGGTAATTCTAGAGTCATCAGAGTCTCAACAGGCTTGCAACCTTAGCAACCCAATCGCCCCAACCCCTTCCAAAATGGGTGGGGTGCATGACGCCTCCCAACTACAGTCACCACCCCCATTAACTCGGGCCGGGTAAATCACCTCAGCATCCTCAAGAGGCTTTGACATGTCAACATCTCATGTAAGAAGCCACACTAAACTGATGGATGCGTCTTGTTAGACCATGGTTGTTCAAAACTGCAAGAATGCTAACATTGAAGGCCGCACCGGCACCGGTCATAAGAGTTCTACAGCTCGATGCAAAACTTCTTTATGGAGAGCTACATTCGATGATTATAGAGCATCTGCCGGACAGTCTGAAGCTGTTCGAGGTAGAAAATTCAACTGCATAAAGTGCCAACCGTTACTGAATGAAATTATGTCCAAAATAAGGAAACGCTACGAGTCTGAAATCGGTGCCTTTCTTCGACTGGTTCTCTTCAGCGTACTTGTCTATGTCAATGGCGCAACAAACCGAAGTCCACTCCAAAATTTACGATATGTGAGATCAGCTAGTGGACCACGTCGAAATCAGAGTCTGGAATATTGGAAAGACCTCCTGCGAATGGCAGAAAGGTTTGCACGGGTTGTGCACTTTGGGGGATAGTAGGCTGAATGTTCATGCCACGTGGAAGGATGGAGTGAACTTCCTGAGGTAGAATGTGCGCGCAACCTCCCTCTAACTTTCTGATATACTTTCATAGAACGATTAACGACAGAGTGTGGAAGCTTCTTCAAAAAGGCAGAAACATTTTATCGCGCGATCTCCCTCTTCAATCTGCTTTCCTTCCTGGTTAATGGAAGGTTTACATTTTGAGACGGTGATCTCTCTCAAGTCAAACTCACAATCGTCAGGTACTGTTCCATTTGGGATCGCTTGCTGGGGATGCGGCTAGCGTATGCGCGACGAGAAACCACCCGCCCAGTTAGCTACGACTTCATGAATCGACAACTTGTCTGGAACGCATTCACGGTACGTATTTAGATTTTGCACCGCTGTCTTGTGGAACTCAGACACTTTCGATTCAATACCAGGAGTTTTTGCTCTTCCTGGTCCCGTTGGTGAATCTCAATCGGATCCAATCGTCTGCAAACAATGCTCTCTTTTGGAACAGGATTCAAATCCAGGCTCTCCCTCCCACCAAATATGTGTGCAATCTGTCACCGAGACGATGTCAGTCGCGCACACACCATACGAGACAAACTGCGGGCATGAATATTGCTACTATTGCGTTCGGTTTGTACCCTGAATCATCTGTGGTGGGTTTAATTCTTACCTTTCTCTGATAAACCGGCGATATTGCAAGATCCATCCTTTGCATGCCTGCAATGTGGACAGCAGATCGAGAGCATCCAGCAGGTTGTAAAATGGGAAATAATAAAGGCAATTAGTTTCTTGGATAGAGATACAAATTTAACAACCAACGCTGTGGCGCATAGCGACTTTGTTGAACCGCCCAAATGGACGGTTGTTCTCCGGATGCCATACTCGAAGCTGTGCGGGCGGCAGCTACACAAGACCCGCGCATGGCTGCCCACATCAAGCAGGCTGGTGTGATGCTTAAAGCATGGGAAGCCAATGTGCCGTACTACTACACAGTGTTGCAGGTGGTCCTTACTTTTGCATGCGATGCCATGTAAATTCGAAATAACGGCCATGCTGATTTGAATTTTACGTTCGAATGAGTAGGCTATTGTGACGAACTCAGATATAGAACCAGAGTGTCGACAGATGGCAGTTACCCAGCTATATCACGGGATCCAAAATCGATGGCGAAAGACCTGTTCCAAGTGAGCAATGAATTCTGAGGGAGAGGAAATTTTTCCTTTTTACAACCCCGTTTAGTCCCGGAAGTCTCATGATCTTGACCGATTCAGACCGATTTTGCCTGACGACAAGTTGAAGATTCGGGCTGGATTGCTGAGTTATGGAGGGGAAGTCCGAGCGGTGAGTATATTCTGTCTGGAGATTTGATCGATCTGTCGGGTGTTGGGTTTGATATGGACAAATTGTCATTAAGCGTGGTTGCTTACCAAATACCTTACCAAGATCAACAAGCATGTCGCAGACTGCATAGCAAAGATTGCAAGCCAAGATGTGGCCAGAAACGGCTGGTTAGAGATACTTCCTATGATCCATTTGCTTTGCTCTTACAAACTCACCACATGCAGGCCGGAGCTTTTCCCCACAATCTTCAGTGCGCTTGTATCCCAGCCTCAACGTGAATCAGACACGGAGAACGTTGGAAGGTTACAGAAACAGGCGCTCCTTACTCTCTACCGTATCTTAAAGGAGATCGGCAGCCGGCCTGTATCACCCGCTCGTGCCTTTGTTGACACCGTAAGCCAGAATGATGGAAGATTGGATTCTTATTTATGAAGCTCTCGGAATTGTGTTGGCTAGATTGTCAACGATGTTCTTTCGTACACTACAACGGCGTGCTATAAGAGCACTACGGCGGTGCTCTCGGCTCTCGAGCACGGTCAGTCGGTCCCAGAGGAGCTTATTATGACGGCAAGAGTATCGCTAAAGTGCAACAGGGTGATGATTTTGAGTATGAGCAAGTCGTTAAACTCACAGACTGTGTGGGTAAGTGAGTTCGAAGTTTTTAAGCACCACTTTCCACAACTCGGTTCTTTTCTTCTTCACAGGCGTTCCTGTCTTTTATATCAGATTGCCTGGCAAAGTTAATGGTCTCACATTTGGAAGCCGTTGTGGACAATCAACAGCTTAGCAAGTTTGTTCAACACATTGGAAAGATCTACGTCAACGAGAACCTGGAGAAGCTTGTTTTGTACCAGTACCTGATGTCATCACAGGAAGTGGACGAGGCCGGGGTAAACAGTGTCGGATTGAAAACTCCAAGAATATATTACGAGATGCTTGTCCGGTTACCGCCTGGTGTGAATCGATTGAATCGATGTTTGATCATCCTTCTCATTGAATTTGATGTCTCATTCACTCTAGAGGAGGATAAGGTGGTAGCAACGGTGTTGATGCAAGGGATGCTGTTCCTCAGGCAGATGCTGGACAAGAATACATATGCACCAAAAGACCAAGGTAGGATCAGCCTCTCGTGCTATTTTAAGGAGGATTGACCAAGTTTTAATAGCCCAACGTCCGTTCTTCGAACGCGCACGGCAATTCGTTCTTGAAAGAGTATTTACAGCATCACTTACCCAGAATTTGCTGGGGCTACTAGTGAGCAAGTACGTGCCTCTGACAGCGACGGATCTGGAGGAGTGGGAATGCGAACCGGGATTAATGATGATGGATGAGGCGGATAAGAACACCACACAGTCGCTTAACGTGAGTTCCTGTCAAAAAAATACGCTGGACCGGGTCTCATTCAGTTGTTTATTTAGGCATGTGCGAAAGCGTTTGTCGTAGAACTGTTTAAATACAACAAACAGTTGCTTGGACCACAGATCATGGATATGATGCGAGTCGCAGCCGGTAATTTATCACACATGAACGCGAGGTTCGTTCATTAATTTCGTTTTGTATGATATAACAGAGAGCCCAAATTTGGACAGCTTGAATTCGATCATTCAACAAGACGCTGTTTACAGTATACTGGGAATGCTGGCAGATGAGCTTCATGAGGACGGGCGGTTCGAGGCATGGTTCCGCGGTAGACTTGCACAAGAAGCTACCCTGCGAGGACCACCCGGAAACGATGGGAGGTAACGCTTTTGCATAGTGGGGTACGTCAGCCATAATAAATACCACGATTCAGCTACAGGATCATTCGCCGTCGAGTTGCTTGGCTATTGGGTCAGCTCATGCGGCCGCTTGGACCACCGGAACGTGCAAACATTGAAGCAGCAGTCTATTCCACCTTATCTCAGCTTCTTCACCCGTCCGAGGATATTGTAGTTCGATTCATGGCATTCCAGAGTCTCAGCCAGTGCTTTGACGACATGGACGCCAGCGTTGACGCGTTCCTTCCATTCGCGGCCGACGCGATGGCGAATGGGTTGCAGCTCCTTGCGCTGATTGACGATCCCACTCGTCAAACGTCGGTGTTCCATCATCTGAGTGGGATTCTGGCAAAATTGGACACGAAAGCGAGACCGTTCATTCCGATGCTGGTCGAAGCACTTCCGAGACATTGGGTTGGAAGTGAAGGGGTTGCGATGGATGATTTGTTCATGGTCCGGTCACACTTGCTCAACATTTCCCACATTCTTGTTAAGGTTTGTGATACGTTCAAAATCAGGTTACCCTGTGCTCACGCGTCTCTCAGATTGTTGGCGAAGAATCATCATTCTTTTACCCCATGTTTATTCCATATATTGAGTACAGCGTTGATGAGACACAGGTATGAGTGTGACCGAATCCAAGCTATCGGTTTTCTTATTTTGGTTACTTGCAGCAAGGACATGAGATGCTCTGGCAAGAAGCTCTGGTTTTGTGGAATACAGTTCTCGCCAATGCAATTCAACTGACACCAGAGTTGCTCGGTCTCTTCCGATTTGTATTCCCGCTCTTCGAGAAAGGTCAAATTGAAGTCGCCATCGTTTTCCGAATCGTGGAGAATTACATCCTTCTGGACCCATTGTCAGTGCTCCAAGCATACGCGGTGCCACTTTTTGGGAGCCTCCGACAACTGACTATAGGCTCGAGCTCCGAGGAGCTTTCGCGAACGTCGATATCGCGGCTGGACCCTGAACTTGCGAATGCAATCACACACACGATCGATACCACAGCTCAGGCATGTCGTGGAGCGAATTCGTTCAGAGCGCTCGCGGATGTGATGGTGTCAACGGGAATGTTAGGGGCGATCATAGGCGTTGCATTGATTGAAGGCACAGAAGAAGATCGGGGAGACGCGGGCGATCTGGACGATTTGGAGTCAGGGTCGGGGTTCAACGGACTGCCAGCTCGCGTGAGAGCACGTTTCGCGACACTTCTGGCACGATTCATGGTGTATGATATCGAAGCTATCGGCGGTTACTTGGATGCAGAGCTATCCAAGTCAATCGGACCACAGTGGCCGAGAATCGTAGTCAGGGCACTACTGGATACCGTAAGTGGGAATTTGAGATAATGCAATGGCGAGCATGTTCATTAATCCTATTTTCAGTACGATTTCCATACATATAATCGACCAAGATATTTGTATGGTATGGCCGTTGCAACACTGATGGCAACCGGAAATCCCTCCTTGTTTGAAAACCAGAACGACGTGGTCAGACTTGTAGGCCTTGTTTCGGGCGTCATGGTAACAATCGCAATGAACTCAGACGATGACGGGTTAGTTTCACTGTGTATGATATGATCATGCTAATCCTAATTGACTTCCAATTGTAGGCTGCTCCAAACGTATGTACCCTCTGATTTCGATGAAGATGACAACACACCAGCGCGAAGAAGGCAACTCGAGTTGCAAGAGAAGGACGTGATGATGTTGCTTGGTGCGCTGAATTACATAAGGGTACAACTTGGAGGTTGCGAGACGAATCTTGGTGGACCAGCGGTATTCCGTGAACTTGTTCTTGACCGCGTTGATCCCGACTTGGCTCGTACGCTGCTGAATCCTGTGGTATCTGTTGCAAGCGAGATCATGTAGAATGAGATTGATCGGGTATCCAGTTGCACACGTAGATCATGCGATTGCATGGCTTGAACACGTTCATTTTCATACATGCTGCCAACTTTTAAGTTTTTTGCTTTCTCAAACAGCGACGGACTGTTCAACGCCCCGTCAGACCTGCAGGTTCTCGTCGACCTTGCCGTTGGCGTAACACTCTCCGTGCTCCGACTTTGCTGGCCTAATTCTCTTCATCGCGCTACCAATTCATATGTTCGGTTGGAGAACAATCGTCCAAGGAATCAGTTAATTGGAGTTGAAGAGGAGGCTGTCCCACCACTCCCGGAAGTTAATCTCTTCGGGCCTGTTCATTGGACCTCATGTTTGCAGCATTGCACTCGAATGCGCTCTGTTCATGGCACTGATGGATCTTGACGGATCTGGTGGGGATGAATGTGATGGTCTTTCGCACTCGTACCTGTCATTCGCAACTTTCGGCTTTTTGAATGGGTCTTGGCGTCAATACTCTTCATCATTGCACTTGTATCGCAACGGCAAGCTGACTTCGGCGCAGCTCCTCGACGCCGGTTGCTTGCGCAACTTGTCCTTTGGGAGTGGTTTGTGTTGCCGAGTGCCTGTCATTCGCAACTTTCGGCTTTTTGAATGGGTCTTGGCGTCAATACTCTTCATCATTGCACTTGTATCGCAACGGCAAGCTGACTTCGGCGCAGCTCCTCGACGCCGGTTGCTTGCGCAACTTGTCCTTTGGGAGTGGTTTGTGTTGCAAGTTTACATGTGGTTTGGGTAAGGGTACTTGTCGGCTGTGAGGTCTCTGAAGCGGTTGGAAAGCGTTGCAAGGAGTCCCATCTACGCATTGGTTTGTCTCTCGTCTTTTCTAGTCGTTCTTTAACTCACCTGAGTCTTATTTCTGCACACAATAGTTTCGGAAACGCTAATGTGAGTGTTTCAACCTACATTTAAACATGATCTCAATTTGTACATTCTGCGGGGCATCAACAATTCGCATGTACGCCCTGATTCGTAACCCAGAATGAACTCAGAATCGACAGTCACAATCGATTGCTTCTACATAGCTTGTAAGATTCAAAGGAGTCAGTCCTTGTTGCTGATTACTCTGAACATCCTACCAATGAAGCTGTCAATAGCTGGCTGAAGTTTTATCTGGAGATGATTGCGAGTGCAGTCGTTTTTGTAATTGCTACCGCCAGCATTGTCCTCTCAGCGCCAGATCCAGAACATCCAAACGGACATCTACGTATTGACGCTGGCCTCGTAGGATTGTGTATTCTTTGTCGCTCGTCGATGAGTTCTTGGCTATAGTAAGCTTTTACGGGCAACTTGAGATGAACATAAACGCTGTTGTGAGTGCTCACGTAGACTCTTTTCGTTCATTTTCGGGTCTAAACATTCGTTTTTGTCTAGGGACGTACTCAAGAATACACGGAGCTCGAACAAGAGCCCCCAGCGATCATTTCCGAAGCTCGCCAACCTTCAAACGTAAGAATGAATTGAATTCCCTCTGTTGAATGTCACATTTTGCATCATCTTTCTAGTGGCCGAATCAAGGAAGAATTGTTGTCGAGAACTTGTTTGTGAAGTACGCCAAAGATGCGCCATTAGAAGTGCGGGAGAGTGGAGATTCTGTGTATCACGACGCGGCTTTCGAAACGAAGTGTGGAAGAAGAGAAACCCAACTGTCCAGAGAAATGTCTCCTTCCAAGTTGATACGTTCCAAAAAACTGGTGTTGTTGGTACGTCATCAGATAGCAGATCCGTGTATGTATAGTTGTTTCGAGGGCGAACGGGGGCAGGGAAAACTACACTTTCGCTCGCCATGCTGCGGCTTGTTCAAATCGTAGGTGGTCGAATCATGATTGACGGCATCGACATCTCGCAAATTGGGATCCAAGACTTGCACTCGAGGGTCACGATCATCCCGCATGACCCGTTCTGTTCTCTGGCACAATTCGGTCGAATCTGGATCCATCCAGCGAGGTTCAAAGCGATGCAACGACATAGAATGCTTTGAAAAGTGTACACTTTTTGGAGACACTTTCAACTTGCGGTGTTGATTCGTCAGAGACGGATGCTCCGAGCAACGTCGGGCAATTTACATTAGAACATCCTGTTAGCGAGAATGTATCAAATTTCAGGCAGATTTGATCCTTTGCAAATATCAAGAAAGTCTCTAAACACTCTTTATCTCTAGGGTCAGCGGCAGCTTCTCTGTTTAGCCCGCACATTGCTTGGAAGTAGCCGGATCGTCATCGTGGATGAGGTCAGGATTCCCTGTGCGTTGTAAAACATAAATCTCAGCTATTATTCTTCAACAGGCAACAGCTTCTGTAGATGCCGCTACAGAGACATGAATCCAGCGAACCATCAATTCTCCACTCAGACCACAGTTATAACGATTGCCCACCGATTAAAGACGGTTGCGGACTGCGATCGTATCTTAGTCCTCCACCATGGCTCGGTCATTGAGTTTGGGACTTCATTGGAGCTGCTTTCACGCGTTGGAACCGGTGACGAAGGCCAGTGGGCCATTCAGGATGTGCAAATAGACCAAGGAGATGGTTTTTTCATGCAGATCGCGGAGAGCACGGCGAAAGAAAGAGCGGTAAACAGCTTGGCTATAAATAGCGTCAACGGATCACTCTCGATTCTCTAGTTAATTTTTGCTACTTATTGTGGTGATTTCAGAAGTATTTCTAATTGGACTGAGAAATTTTCTGGTTTCCCCTTTTTGGCCACGTTTTTGTTGAAGCTCTTCAGGGCTTTTTCGACGCTTTCCTCGAATAACTTGGACCTCCTCAAGGGCTGTTCTTACTCGTCGCACGATCTCTATCTCAAACGCAATGGCTGCTTCAACTCCGGCGGCAATGTGAGACCCACTTCGCGAGGCACTTAGCGAACACTACTCAACTTTCAGGAACAGAGATGTCGCCACCATTACTTCTACAGTGACACACGCTCGATAAACCAGAGCTCATGATCCCTCAAAGCGCATACGTCGCGTTATACGGAAAGTATGGCGTGGAAATCGGCGCGAGGTTAAAGTGTCGAGAAGCGGCCCACTGCAGCGGTACCACCGGAGAGCATGTACGGCGTCGCGTTTCACACCTTCACGAAGGGATGAAGTTCCCGTTCGATGATCGGCTGACCGATACCATGGTGCGGACGACGGTTTATTTTGTCGCCAGTCCGATGAGATCTCGCTTGTGTTTCGGCGGCTGCTGAACCCGATGTTGATGCTATTTCACCGGGAGCTTTGGCGACGCATCTTGATACTACTCAGTTGGTGGAGAGTGCTGCTGCAGGGTACTCTGAGCAACCGAGAAGAGCCCGAATAAGCGACCGGCCGAGGAAGACCTAGACACATCAGAGGTAGCTACATCATCGAGTGGACCGAGCGGCCGTGCTGCGTGTGCCGCTCTGAACCCAAGAAAGCGAAAAAAGAGAAGTACATGAGCTAAATTCACGCGTATTCGGGACGGATCCAGAAACTCGCTACCACAACTGCATCATATGCAACCGCCCGGCACCATTTTTACTGAGTCGTCGCAACTTTTCGAAACTTGCTCCACACGTCGCGCAACGGATGCGTTCGCACGTCGCCTATTCTGACTGGCGTGTGATCCCGCTTCCATCTGCAAAAGACGCGATGGAGACGGTGTTTTGGAGATCGCACCTCGATGGAATCAGGAACGCGATATCCGCGATGGCTCAGGCAAAATTCTCAGCGAAACAGCTATGTAAAGAGAAGCTGAGGATGCTTTCTGATGCTGGGGTGGAGAGCTGGACAACGTTTTCGCCAAGAGCGTTCTTTGGCACTTTGGTCAAGAAGGAGTCTTCTGTGTTGGAAAATGCAAGGGATCCCTGAACGGGGCAACTGGTCCCAAACGAAGTAATACGAACGCGGGTACATCTACTTGGGCTAACTGGAGCGTTGAGGATAGAATCAAATTCATGTTGGATAAGTATTGGTGTGTGGACAATGGACATCCGGGAATGGATCCACAAGAGGGCGTACGATCGAAGTATGCAGCGAGCAAATCAAATTCTGAGTCAAATACATGAGCATAGGCGTTGAACGACAAAAGAAATTTTCGAGTATGGTAATATATTGCACAATACGGGGTAACAGTGCAATCACTTTGTCCGAATCATTCGGAGCTTGTCAGCAGAGTACTGAGAAAGAAAAACCATGAGCGTTAAACACAATTACATCGTAGCTTCATACCGTGAAGTTGTCGGCATAAACCTTCTTGCGGAATTTGGGCTCCTTCGGCTCTTCGACCCAGTAATCGTAACCCTGACGTTCTGCAAACATGATAGCGTCATCTCGGGTCTTGAACTCAATTTTAGCGGCCTGAACCGGATCCCCGCTATCCCAAAACAAAAAGGTGTTCGTTATTGTTCGTCCTCGCCAATTAATCTAGGTTGGCCAACCTGGAAGACCACCCCATCAACTTGTTTTCCCATCGTTGTTGAACGTCGAAATCAATCCTCCACAGGTCCTTGTTCGAACCCTGCTGTGTCGCGGTGCGTGCGGGTCTGTAGATCCTGACTCCACGGCGGGAAATTTCGGGAGGGACGCCTGTAGTGCCATACGGTGTTTTAGCGCATCACATCCAAAACGCTGCACAATTTTTTTGGGAGGAGGGCATACCGCTGACGGCATCGGCGCGGAAAATAGGCCTCTGCTCAAGCGCAACTTCGTCGGCGGTAACGGATGGTGCAGATTCTTCGGTTGAGGTTGCTGGTTTGTCTGAGTATGCACGGGAGAGCATGCACACAGCGGAGCGGGAGGTGCGCAATGCCGGAGTGACGGCGAGCCTTGCGACTTTTTGGAGGTTTGAATTCATCATTGAATCTGTTGAACGGTCAAGAACACAGCCTCTGGATGATGAACATCACAAAAAGTGGAACATCACTGGAAAATAACGGATCAGGAGTGTTATACTGAGGGATGGGAAGAGGGCAATGAGACCAGGTGGATTTTGCGTTCTTTTCTTTCGCATATCTGCCCTAACTCATTTTTTGTTTATCGTATGATTTATTCTTCCAATTGCGGTTTTGCCTTTCCCTTTAATTTTAATAATTATTAGCGTAGTTGCATTGTTGCCTTTGAACTGTATCATTTCACGGCGAGCATGAATTTCGAAGACCGTTGGGAGTCGCGGTCCGAGCGAATTGTCGAGGGAAGACCTTTTACGGTGAAGACCCACTTGTCAAGAAAGATTGTCGCATCGTTGGCGGCGGTGTTGGTACACAACCATGTTTGCGCGGTCATGGACAGACCTGCAGATGATGGGAAATGTGTGGCACTCCTTCAGTAAGGTCTGGAATTGAAACAAATGACAAGGAGTTTTTGATGGCAACCACGCAAGCAGGCATAGGGTCTGTAACAGGAATGGGACGAGAGGCAATCAAGCAGATTGGAAGAAGGAATATAGAGAGAGTTTTGGAACTGGTTTGGTCCACACCCAGGCATTCAAGCCCAAACTCAGCAAATGCTTGGGGAGATCAAGAGGTTGAGGATGACGATTGAAAAGGGGCTATATCAGGTAGAGATTGGAAGAAGGAATATAGAGAGAGTTTTGGAACTGGTTTGGTCCACACCCAGGCAGTCGGGCTCAAACTCAGCAAATGCTTGGGGAGATCAAGAGGTTGAGGATGAAGATTGAAAAAAGGGCTATATCAGGTAGAATTGCTATTTATATTGTCAACAGGGTTCTCCTTCCCGGAATCAGATACCGTTGGCGAACACAGTGCTGTCACGGACAGATTCAGTGAAGCTTCAACTTGCTATAAACACAACTGTCCAGCGAAAGTGTGGTCTCCCTATAAGTTTCCCACTGTGGTTCTTGAGCACTCTGATGGACTTGGGTTAATCAATTTTGAAAGTGCATATTTGTAGGACCGAGTAAATTGGTTCTTGAGCGAAAACAAAAATTTGGAATAGTTGGAGATTTGGCCCGGATGCAGCTTCAATGATTGAGTGTTGAGTGGGATGTTGACTATAATCCTCTGGCAGATCCTCTACCATTTTGGACGTCACTCCAGGTGGGACAACACAGCTCGAGTGCTGGAATGACCTATGAGTATGGACTTCAGTGCAAGATACCACCATCACACTGGGTTCCTATTCTCACTCTAAAGCAAACACTACTTGTGGCATATGCTGACTATGCGGATATGCACCGGCAGTGGCTTGCTTGGCTTTGGCCCAACTCGGTTTGGTATGTAGAGCAACTAACTGATCAGTCAAATAGGGTGATTCTGCTTGGCTCCACTTGGCGTTTCCGTCACAAGATTGGTGGATTTGTGAGAAGAATCCCAAAGCGCTTCTTGAGATGATTGAACAACTTGCATACCCTGCTGAGGCTGACCAGTGCAACACTTAGCTATTGGTTGGGTGAGATGGTGGCAATTGGAGCACCTGCAGAAGGAGACGTGGTTGCTGAATTCTATATTGGGAGAGTAGCTGAGGTGTACAATTGGGGAGGTACCCTGTGGGCTGAGCTTCACCACTTTCAGGGAACTATTGAAAAGGATGCCAAAGGTGTTAGGAAGAGCTTGCAGAGGCAGATCTTGCTCTCAGGACAGTGTTATGTGGAGTGTGGACAGGACTGAGATTCCTCTGAAGCAACAGTTAAAGGGCGAAATGGTGGACCTATCTGTATGTGGAAAGAGCCAGTGGCAAATTTGACAAGAGTCTCTGTGGAAATGTATTCTGACTTTTGTTTGTGTGCATTCCCCTTGCACTATGGCTCTAGAGAACTTGGTTTACTGCACACTGTGCCTGACGAGTTTCTGTTTGTATTATTATACTCGTGGAGAAGTAGCAGGTCAACGTGGGAAACGGAGGGCAAGCAAACTTTATGAAAGAGTTACCTGGGTAGCTTAATTGGTCAGAACGTGACAAGCTTGTTCTCAAGGCTCGAGCCCAGGGTGCAAAGTCAGAACTCATTGGTGCTTGCAACCGGTAATCATAAACATTTTGGTGTGTTTGATTCTTGTTGGGATTGTAGGTCTTCAATTAAAAAAGGGAAACAGTTGCACCGATTCGACACCCGGAAAGCGAGGTCAATGTAACATGTCTCGACGGTTCGGATCATCTCAATCCTCAAAGGCTTGGAAAACTCAATTCTTAAACACAGCGTGCTAAATGAGATGATAATAATCTAAGTGGGGGGACAATTGTTTCATCGAATGAAAACATATTCAAACTACTTATTTTGTCCCATTTAGATAGAGCCGTAAAACGAATACTCTAAATTCCAACCATCAAGTATGCACGATAACATTCCGCATGCACCAAGGCTGCAGATGGACAGAATCGAAAACCCAACATATGAGAAGATGAAACCTAACCACAAAAGAATATAGAAATAGGAATCAAGTCTCGCAAGACACAGAGTGTTACCCAATTTTTCCCGCCAAACACTTTTCCTCCAGGTCGTTACTTGGACGGGTTAATAGCGTGACGGTTGTACGCGCCGTCTTTCGGGGGAGTAATGTGCACCCACTTCCGTTCGGTATCTTCCTTGAACTGCTTCTGACGACCCCACCTAATCAAACCAAGAAAAATATCGAGTTAGTACAGCTCACAAAAAGAGAGGATACGTAAGACGTGCAGACAAACGCCTAGGCCCAAATGCTTTATTTGACGCCAAAAACGACACACAAGTAAAAATGCGGATCGCGACAACCAAAACATCCAAACTTTGATCCGCGCCTCCAAAAAAGAATCATCCCAACCGTTATTCACGGAGCGTGTCGGTTCCACGCTCCCTCCGACGGCGGCGTCACATGCACCCATTTCCTCTCCGTGTCCTCCTTGAATGCCCTCTGTCTTCCCCACCTGAAGATGCGCTCGAGACGCAGGAACTCGATGGCTTCCTCGGGGATCAGGTCCTCGCGGAGGAAGAACGCGTTCAGACGCTCGCGGTCCTGGTAGATCAGACGGTAGCCTTTGTACAGACCCAACTCGTACATGGCTTTCAGGTTGCCACCATAGTAGTTGGAGAAGCCGGTCTCGCCCCACATAAAGTCGGGCTTGTCCTCGACGGCGAGGGCCTCAGTCTCCCAGTTCCACATCGAGTCGCCGCTGTATTCGACGACGAGGACGCGGGGTCTGTAGACGCGGTGGTCGATGGCTCGCCATACCCAGTAAGAGCTAGGATAGGAATTTTGAGATTTTGGGCAAATATTGATTTTTGATCGTCGGACTTACTTGTAGTCCAGGTCGACACTCAGAAGGTCGAAGTCGGCAGGGACTGAGTACTGTTGGAAATTATCCAATTGAATTTCAATTGTCAACGAAGAAAATGGGAATTGAATTGTACCTTCTTGAAGAGTTCCATGATGTTGTTCTTGGACATCATCTCTTTGTGAAGGTTAATCTTTGGGTTCTCGTTTCCACCGTCCATAAGAAGACCAGTCCAACCGAGCCGTTCCCGAAGGAATCGCGTGTTCGTCTCGTCACCGTTCTCGGTTCCGAACTCGACATAGTATTTGTTTGTCGTACCAACATTTTGGACTGAAGGAAGGAACTTGTTTCAGCCTCACAAAAGTAACCAAAGGAGAGATAGCTGCAGCACTTACAGATGAACTGGAGGATACTGTCTGTGTTCATTTGCGAGTATTCCTTGAAGTAGTCATAGTCTTCGATGCTGAAAACCCATTCAATTTTCTTGTACGCCTCGAAACTTGCGGCAGACCTACAATGGATGCACGGTGGATTTTTAGAATTGAAGCCTGTGACTGCAACGAAAAAAGAATCGGAGGTTACTTTTTGAGATAAGCGATTTCTGCAGCGAGAGCCTGGACGTTCTTCAATAGAATCTGCATCTGAGGTTCTGTTGCAGTGAGAGCCTGGAGTTGCTTCAAGTCCTCGTCCAAAATCTCTGTTCTGGGGGCCGCTCTTTGGAAGCCTTGCATAGAGGCGAGCAGGAAGAGGATGACCGCGACCAGCGACAAAGAGGTGATTCCCAACACAACGGCACGCATTGCTGAGAATTGCAAAGGTCAAGTTCAAGAAGTGAGATTCAGGGTGGTGAGCAGATTCACGAAGACAAGACGAGGTGAGGCGGTGTGAGGGTTAAAATTGGCTCATAAACAGCCTACCTCTAATAGTTTGCGACACGGAAGCAAGAGGAATTGTTGTTGAAACAGTGATCCACAGATGAGGCTCACACTTTAATTCAACGTGAGGATGCCCTAAAGACACAGCCCCTGCTCAGTCTGTTCAAGTAGAGCAAAACCATGCTGGAACCCGCAACTTGTTGCTCTGAGTGGTGGACGACGATTTTACCAGGCTGAGCAGCAGCGAGTTCAATTTGGCGGGATCATGAATGGTGAGGAATTGATTGTTTTTGGATTGAATGTGTCCATCAACACCAGCTTGGGTATCAAGACGCATGAATCCCACTTTTGTTAACCTGACAAACAGGGAAGCGTCATGTTCCCCAGACAAACAGGGAAGCCACCATGTTCCCCACAAACATCGAAGTGTTCAAGGTATTTTATTTTGAAAAGAAAAATGAATGGTTTGTTGAAAGAGAACTTGATCTGATCGTCGTCGGTTCTGTCCTTTCTATGCCGCTCCCCTTAGGAAAGAATCTGTTCGTCAGTGCAATTCATATACAGTATTCTCGCTTTGAAAACAAACTCGTATTCCTACACAGATCACAACTGTTATTTGGAAGAACAACAGTGAGCACAATCATCTACCCTCAGCTGGACTTCATCTCGTGAAGATGGTTCATACACAACCGCCGTGTTTGGACCAACTTGAATGCCTCCTTGTATGTGACGTTGAGTGTTTCCATCACGTATACGACGACGAAAGCGGGGACACATTACATTAGTGCACGGGCACTCTCCCACCAGCCTGCAGTGCTTTGTCGCAAAAGTCTTTCGCTGATGGGAAGCACGGGATCAAAGAGTGTAATGGTAATCTGACACCTCACTACAAATGCCCCACATATAAGGTTGATGAGACTCTGGATACACGGTTTAATAATCCTCTTTCGTGAGACTTAAATGACCCGATAGTGGTATTGCCCGAGACGAAAGTCCTTTACGAATGGTTCCTCGCCATTCCCTTGAATACGCGGTCCCGGCATTGTCTTACGCTCGCGCATCGGCTCTTCCTCCCCACTCGTTGATCCCCTTCGCTTGTTCCTCCGCTTGTTCCTCCGCTTCCTCTCATCCGTCCACCACTAACTCCCCTAACTCGATCTCGAAAACACGACAAGCTCCGTCTCGAGTGTCGAGTGGCGGCTGTCCCCGATGATGACGACGACGACGACGACAAGCTCATTCCCATCCTCCAACGACTTCCACATTTCTCATCACTCGATCGCGACCTCGACCGCCGACCTTTCCGTCTGTGTGTTCGACCCTCTTTGTCACTCGACCCTCCTGAACTCGACGAACTCGCAGTCCGACTCCGCTTCCGTCTCCGTGAATCCGTCGACACGCGCTTCCGCTTCCCGCGCGGGCTGATCGAGGACACGAGCGAGATGAAGATCGGGAGCAGATGGCGTTGCTCCTTTTTCTCGCGCGAACACGATCGTGAACGCGACGCGATAGACTTTGAAGATGTAGCAAGTCCCGCCTACCCGCGCTCGGGTTCCTCCCAGTCGTCCCCTTTTGGACGTCCAAACGACGGTGGAGAGATCTCGTACCCCGCTCGTGTCTCAACGACCGCTTGCGCACGGCGAGATCCCATATCACCAAATACCCGATCTGCCACACATCATGGTCGTACTTTTACCGTCTCCTGCTCCGGAACCACCGCCGCATCCTCCTTTGCTTCTGAACCACCGCCGCCGCATCCTCCTTTGCTTCTGCTGCGTCATGATCGGCCAGCTCAACAAAACTGGCCTTTTGCTTTTGGGGCTGGAAAGGCGAGCGCAGAACGGCGAGTCCGGCGTAAAAGTCGTACACTGCTGCAAGACGCGAGGGTGTTCTGAGGCTTTGATGAGCGCAGATTTGATCGGTGTTTACGGGAGAGCATCGACCTAGACCGGTTATTGCAAACAAAACATCAGAAAATGGGATGGGTCAAGTCACGGCAGAGCTTACAGATTGGGCCGTCACTGTCCCCAGTTATTTTTTATCTGCCACTTGCATCGGTGGCAGTCCCAACACTGGTGCGTTGTCGGGCCACCAATCGCAGGGCTAACCTGCACTGGGATCGATAATAAATGTGTTGACGTCGATGGGAATTTTTGTGGAATTTGGGGAGGAAGTGAACTGGGCGGTTGAGCGTGAAAAGCAGCGATGGAACGTGGGGCAGATTGCTGTATTGGTGGAGGATGAGGTCTCGGTAGTGGTGGCCGCACCTGCATTGTAAGAGATTGGGGATGCACTGGAGCAGGAGAAGCAGGTGGTCTAAATGGAGGTGGTTGGGCCATATTCACTTAGAGGTGGGTTGGGTTGAGAAAGACTTGCAAGACTGTTTGGGTTAAGGAGCGCCCTTTCTGTCCGCCGATTTCGAGATATCACGAACTTCCATTCATGATATCATTCATCGGATTCAAGAACCACGGCGTTCAATGGATTTTCCTGTGTTACGAAGATCGGACATGATTCAAAGGTTTTACGTTTTTACGTTGTCAGTAATCTTGGTGAGAAATCTGTCAACTTAACGAGAGTCGATCAAGTTCTTGTCTTTCCAGATCTGAAGGATCCTCATACTTTCCCTTCAGAGACGTCGTTGTTTCCTGATGTGCGGTAGACGATTTGAACAAGCGAAGCGAGATGTGGGAAGATTGCGCTTGGATCCATTGAACGTTTTATTGCTCAAGAAGACAAGTAAATCAAACGAATTTGAATTCTTATGTACAAAAGAATACCTATGATAGATCACGTCGTTTAGGACGAACGGCTCGTGCAATCGCTCCTCGAAAGTGTATCGGCTCTTGCGCTCCTCACCAAAAAAATTAGTTTGCACGGGCGTCTTGCAATTATCAAGCAACCACAGGTTTCCCGCCTTGTCCGTATCAAAACCTCATATGAAGGCAAAGGTCAACCTCTCCTCAACCCACCACCCGGATCATATTCCCCTGGGCAAGACGTCCAAGTGGCCAAATTCAGTCCCACTCATGCCTACTGACTAGGTGCTAGGTGCACATCCGGAACGGGAGATATCCGCTTTGCGGGTTACCAAGTCCAGGACACTCAGCCTACGTTTTCGGCCAGATGCGGCATCCAGCCAGCGTTCCCTACCTGATCCAGGTGTGATCCACGTTAGAGATCTTTATCAATTTTGTTGACCTTCTTTCCTGTTATGATAGACCCTTACAAACACTGCCGAAGTCTCCATGGTCGGTCACGAGTGCGCAGAGGCTCTCGGATCCATTGCGACACCAGAATGCATGGATGCCCTTGAAGAAGTACACTAAAGATCCAGAGCACGTAGTGAGTGAGTCGTGTGTGGTGTGACACAGAGCAGTTTCAATACGCAGACGGTTTGGTCAAGGCTTGATCTCTTATGTAATTTGTGTTCATTAGCGCTACTTAGCGCTAGTGAGCTCAATAATAATGATGTGCGGTACGTCAGATTCTCCGTGTTTTGTTTTTGGGCTCGATTGTAAAAATTTTGCATTTTGTGCAATGGTCAGAAATGAAAGGGTCCAACAAGCAGAAGCAGGCGTTCCTCGAACGGCAGATGGATACACGATCGACGAGCTCGAGACGCTCGACAAGAAAAAGCTGAAGAAAGCCCGCGAGGCATTCAATGCCGCAATGAAACCAAGCAGCAGCAAATCAAGCGAACCAGGCAAAAAATCCAAAAAGAAATCCGGCGCACAAGACAGGCGGACAACAAGGGACGACTTTTCAGCAGACACTGGTTTTCGAACCATCGCCGAGACTGTGGACCGGCATGAAGTTTACCACAAAGCCGTGCAGCTGCCCGAAGAGGATGTCAGAAACTTGCAGACTTTTTATAAACGTGCGCATGAGGAGGTGTCGAGGATGGGTCGGCGGCGCGTGAAGAAAAGCGGTGGCGAAGATGACGATGATTTAGGGGAGAGGGTGCAGGCTACGCTGTTGAGAGAGGATTTTTGCGGAACAGCAATCGTATGCAGTTGAGTTTATATACGATCTGGAACACAAAGTTTCGATGGTGTTACTAAATCACGTATTCCAGGAGAGTGGAGCAAACTGTCACCGGAGAATATTGCGTACGGGGTGGATCTGGATGCCGCCGTTCTGGATTATGCAGATAAAGTCACTCGTGGCACAAAAGGCGGGACAGAGTCTGAGAGAGTCAAACTCTATTGGGGAGACGTACTTGTTGATCAGCATAAGCCAGTTGCTCCATCAGATCAAAATGTTCGCATTGTGGAGGATGACGACACTCCGACTGCTGATAAGCGTGGGTCGCTTGGAGCGCTCCCAAAGGTCGACATCATTGCGGGACTTAATTATGGCGTATGCTACTTTGGTGACAGAACAACGCTCGTAAAATACCTGCGGGCTTCTCGTTCGCGTCTGAGAGATGGAGGGGTCCTCGTTGTCGACGTGTTTGGGGGCGGCAATGTGACGAGCGGAAAGGGACGGATTGTTGAGCGTCGATTCGAAGATTTCACAGTGAGTGTCACGGAAACGCTAAAATGTCTCATCGCTCATGGCATTTTCTTGAAAAGTATTACTTTGAGCAGCGTGGCTACGACGTGTACACAAACTGCTGTGAAATACACCTCCACTTCCGTTTTCCGAAGGACGGATCATGGCTTCGTTCGGTGTTCAGATACACTTTCCGCGCTTACACGATCCCCGAGATCAGAGAGGCGATGATCGAGGCAGGGTTCTCGGAGACAATGGTTTGGTGGGCCCCTTCTGGTAGCTCTGTGGACGAAGATGATGACGAGGAAGACGAGTACGACGTGGATGAGGAGGGTGATGATTGTGGCAGTGATAAGAAGAGCGAGGCAGGGGACGAGGAGGGATCAGACGAGGAAAGGACAAGAGAAAGGACAAGGGAAAGTGATGAGCAAGATGGTGTAGGCATCCATGAGTACACATTGGTAACAGACCGACACATACCTCAAGTGCCATCATGGAACGGTACGATGTTAATGATATTTGAGGCACATATTATATTGTTTTGCTTACTTTTAGCATTCACCAGCGTACATTGTGGGCATCTTGTGAATAGAAAACCGATTTATGTTTCTTATTGATAGTCCCCAGACGGTTAACCTTACATACAGTCCCTCAAAGATAATAATATGTCATGAAAGGATGATCATTTCTTTATACCCTTTTAAACACTCTGAACTATGTATATAAGAAAGAGGACAACGTTGAAGCAATTGATTGGCAAATAACAAATCAATAATTGAGTCACCATTGCGAGCAGAAAATGTGGGGTTATGACAGGAAGGGTGCTTAACTGGAGAGAAACTAGCGGCAGAAATAAAATTGCTCAAACAACCTACCCCTACGATTTCAAGAATGATCACCAGTAGCCAAAGTGAGGAGAAGTAAAACTGCGTGATTTGCGTGCATAGAACAAAACAAAGAATCAAGAACTCCAAAGCTCAAATTTCAACAATTGAAGGTACCAATCGAACACTAATTATTGACGATGATGGGTAGAGTGAGGCTGACGCGCATTCACACCAGCACTGTCCAGCACAGTTTCCTGAGCATCCATGGGGATCTGACCACAGATATACATAAAATAGCAGGATCAGTAACTGAGCTGAGGATATGTGCACACTGTGGATCACTTCGCTGAGCGCAGCTTCACACTGCTCCATTTCTGAATTTCATAATATGTATTAACTCATTAAAAATCAATACATATCCCCCGCTTGTGCATAATCCAAAATACAAATGTTAGTAAAAACATGTACACTTGTAGCACATGGGGAGCCAAGCGTGCAGGTGGAAGTGTGGTGGGTAACTAATGCAAAAAAGGATTATGAAAACTTAACCTATCAGGAATTCCTTTTTAAACAATATTATTTATTTATTTTGCACATACAATGCATAACAAAAACAACACCCAAAGTGCCTTACAAGATGGTCATGGACCAGCACACATGGAGGCGCGCACAGAATAAGGAAAAGCAACAAAGAAAAACAGAGAAAGTAAACTCAAACCTGTGGCTACCCGTCAGATACTGCTAAGGTGCCAAAAAAACAGGTGAGTAATAAATAATGAAGAAAGAAAACGTGAAAGATCCACAAATGCAGGGCCAAAGAGGGAGTCTGGAGGAGAAACTTCTAACGGCAGACCTATAAAGTGAAGCCAAATCTTATGAAGACAACAAAAAACAAGATACCACAGTGCGAGATTCGCTTGGACAATGCGAAGTGAACAAAGGCTAACAATTGCAACATCAAGCGGAAGCTGTAAAACAGGAACAGGAACAGGAGGCAACAATAGGTCAAGGCGCAAACATTCTGAAACATGAGATCTAGAGAGAGTTGCAGCGCGGCAGCAACAACACTGCTTGTGGGGGTGATAAAACAAACGTCCCAGACGATACTGGTGAAGCCTCAAGATTGACGAAATAGGGAAGCACAGAGGAGCAATTGCTAGCGCATGAGGGTGGGCAGATGCAAGGGGAGCAAAGCTAGCAGCTATAGAACCATAGGCAGATGAGGCTAGTTGTGAACGTGATTTGCAATAACATCAGGAGGTTTGGGAACTATAACATTTGCTGCTGGGAAGAGGAAGGGATTGATGAAAGGAACAGGAGAACAATGAAAATGCTTTCCCTGGTGAAGAAAGAATGACAACATGAACCATATCAGGGGCATCATTATCCAACCAATGCTGAAACATCTGAAACTGCAGATGGAAACTTAAAAAACAGCAAAACCCCAGCAATTGAAGTGGAAAATGAAAGGCGAAGAAATCTACACAAACTTTGGTGAATAAAAGTCCGAACTGGTTTGCAAACAGCAAGAGGGGTCGAATAAAAGACAAAAACAAATGACGAACCACAACCAGAGAATGAGAACCAAACATCCTTGAAAAAGAAAGCAAAGCAAAAGAAGTTGCACGTGCTTTAGCAAGTCGATGGGAAACAGTCAGTTGCACGCGCTTTAGCAAGTCGATGGGAAACAGTCAGTGAAACATCAAATCCAGTATCCGTAAAAAATGTTATAACATGTATTGACAATGCTTAATCAGTACATGTCACCCACGTGTACTTCAACCAAGATTTGGAATCTTCAGTACTTGGGGAGCCGTGCGAGCCGTAGGAAAGAGGAGCGAAGGTAACGGCGAATCGAAGGAGGTGTGGCGCGGTACCTGCACATGACACGATATTGCGAGAGATATATTTCATAGGAAATTCGAATCCGGTCCCCTATAGGATTCGAACCGTGGAGTTTAGCTTCGAAAAGTCGCATTTGTACCGACTGAGCCTGTTATTTTTATAGTTTTTTACGGATACTGGATTTGATCTTTCACTGACTGTTTCCCATCGACTTGGTAAAGCGCGTGCAACTATATAGAAATTTTTTTTTTGGAACTTTATAATATGAATTTATTGTCCAACCAATGCATATCACCCGCTGGTGCAAAATCCAAATACAAGTGTAAAAATACACGTAAATTGGCAGCACATGGGGAGCCGTGCGAGCCATAGGAAAAGTAAAATGTTTCAAAACACTAAGGCATATCCAAATCAACAAAGCAGGAGCTGGAGACAAAACTAACTCATAACCAAGACAGTTTGACCAAATGCGGTTAAGTGCACGAAGAACAAGAACCCACTGGGAAAAAGCAGGCAAAGGATAAAAAGGCCGTGGTGAAAGCATATCAATTGCAATGTCAAGAGGTAGGCGGGGATCGTCAGGCGGGCCTAAATCAAAACTAGCAGACAAACTAGCACGCAAATGTAGACACACAGAGACATGGGCACGCGACACTTCTGGGGCATCATGACAGTTCCTACAATAAGGTCGGGGGTTTGGAAACAGGCGGCCAAGCCGATATAGCAGGAACAAACGAAGACATACTGTTGGGAGATGTTGGTGTGGGGGTAGCAACAAAGGGTGGCGAAGTTTCAAATTGCGGACAGGGGCAGCTGGTAACAGAGGGCTGGAATCACTAGACCAGCGAGCAAACATACGTGCTTGAAGGTATTTCAGCCTGAACTCAAAAGTAGGAATTTGCGCTAACAGCAACAAACCAACACGCGAAGTGGTATGGGCTATCGAAAACAGACGACACAGTGCATGATAACAAAAACGCTCGAGTACCTGAAGCTGAGCAGTGGAAGGCCGAATAAGTGCTAAACCAAACTCAAGTGAAGGTCTAATAAAAGACAAAAACAACAACCTGGCAACACGAGGAGCAGACCCACCAAAGTACGAGACATAAGGTGCAAAAAGATACAATGAGGCACGAGCTTTCTCTAAGCGATGATCAATAGTTGCAGCAAGATCAAACCCTTCAATAGTAAAATAGTGACCAAGGTATCTAAATGAAACCTCTACAGGGAGGGCAGAGCCATGAAGCTTCAAGGGGGTGGGTAACCGTTGAGAAGATAACACAGCACACTTTGAAGGTGAAAACACAAAATGAGAAGCTAAAGCAAAATCTTCACAAATTTTCAATGCACGTTGGGCTTGCTCAGGGGTGGCAGAAAACAAAGCTATGTCATCAGCAAAAAACAACGAATTGAAAACAGGAGTGTTATAAGAAAACCTAGCAAGATGAGAAGATTCACGACGAAGGAGCTGTGCTAAAGGATTGATGAAAACTGAGTACAAGAACGGAGACAAAACAGAACCTTGAAAAAGACCTCGTGGAAGCGAAAACAAATCAGAAGAACGATTCTCTATAACAACCTGAGAAGAACAACGATCAAACATACTCATCAAAACAGAGATCAAACGGTTTGGAATTCTGGGAAATTGACGAAGATGTTCCCACAAAAGAGGCCTATGCACAGTATCATACGCTGCTTTAATATCTAAGAAAGTAACACAATAAGGCAGAGCAGTGCGGGAAGCCCGTCGAAGGGTAGCATCTAATGCAAAAACACAATCAACACCTGAACGATTGGCCTGGAAACCAGCTTGGGCGGGATCAAGTTTACCAACGTGAGCTACAAGCATAGGAAGCAGGGTACGCTCAAAGATTTTTCTATCAACATTGGTTAAAGTAATGGGGCGGTACTGACTAATATCACCTATGGAGCCCTTATTCTTCCAAACAGGTAACAACAAGCCAGCATTCCAGGCAGAGGGCGACAAACCTGAACGGAAAATAGCGTTTGAAAGTTGAACAAAAAGGATAGCAACATCAGAAGCTAACGGCTTAAATAACTCAGCTGGAATATGGTTTGGGCCAGGAGCAGAGTTGTTTGGGGAAGAACGAATAGCACAAACAAAGTCACTAACACTAACTGACACAGAATCATTCAGCGCATGTAGATGAACGTGTTCTGCACTGGCAGAGGATTGTGCAAACTGAGTCTGATAAACGGAGGCAAAGTGATTGCGATAATGAGATAAAGAGGCAGGATCAGACAATAAACCACTTGCAGCTGAGCGCCGTTGATGACACCTACGCGCGGTGGAAAGAACTTTGCTAACCTCGGTTAAAGAACTAGGAGAAGAACTAAACATATTGTCGCCAGAAGCCTCTCGAGCTCGCTGAGAAAGAGACCAAGTACGAAAAGCTTTGACACGCTCACGCGATAGCCGGTCACGCTCCAAGCGGCAATACTCAACTAAACCAGGATCAGGATCATCACAGGAAGAAACAGCTAAATAGTGCTTATGAGCAAGTAAGTAGCTCCGTCGCAAGGCCACTAAATGCGGCGGCAACAATGGCAGGGCAGGGCGACGGCGAACTAAACTGGGGGGTCCAATGACACAAGCAGCACACGAAGTAACAAAGGACAAAATAATATCCAATGCAGAGTCAATAAATCCCTGTGCAACATCCACAGACATTTGGGCAAAGGGCTTCTAAAATTGGACTGAGCGCAGCATTGACATCAGCAAGGGTGGGATCAAAAAACAAATGTCCCACATCCTCCATTGCTTGAAAGACAGCAGGTTCACGCAACAGATGAGCAGCCCAGCGCTTGTGGGGGGTGCAGCAGAGGGAGCGCTGGCATTGGGAGGAGCAAAAGAAAAAACAGCTGTAACCGGAAAATGGTCAGAAGCCCAAGGCATAAACTCGCTGTCGGCTAGACGACTATGAACTATGTAAGAAATAGGATCACATTGAAGCAGAGGATTGACAAACAACAAATCGATAATGGAGTCACCATTGCGAGAAGAAAATGTGGGGTTATGACAGGAAGGGTGCTTAACTAGAGAGAAACTAGCGGCAGAATTAAATTGCTCAAACAACCTACCCCTATGATTTGAAGAATGATCACCAGTAGCTAAAAAACGGGCATTGAAATCGCCTAACAAAAGAACAGGGCACGGAGACGACGGGACATGTTGAGGAAGTGAAGCAATAAACTCTTCAAGGAAGGGGTCCTGAGCAATATCACACGGAGGCAAATAATACCCTCCAACCAAAAGCCCACGAAATGTAAACCATAGAGAGGTGCCACCATAACTAGAAACGAGACGGAAATCAGAAGCTCTACAAAGACTGCGATTGATCAAGACTCCCACACCAGCCCGTCGTGTACCCGATGACCCAGGAGAAAAACGAGTGTCAAAAATCAAATCCGGAGAAGGCAGCGGGTCTAAAGGAAAAAGGTGTGTTTCAGTCAGGAGCAGAAAAACAATGTGATTTGTGCGCATAAAACGAAACAGTGAATCAAGAACTCCAAAGCTCAAATTGCGACAATTGAAGGTACCAACTCGAACACTAATCATTGATGAAGATGGGTTGAGCGAGGCTGACACGCAATCCCGCGGGCACTGTCCAGCACAGTTTCCTGAGCATCCATGGGGAGCTGACCACGGACATACAGGAAAATAGCAGGATCAGTAACTGAACTGAGGATATGTGCATATCTCTTGTGGACAACTTCCCTGACCGCAGCCTCCCGCTGCTCCAAAGGCAGAGTAGAGGCTCGGCGAAGAAAGTCAGGGTTTGATTCGTCAGTGGAAGCTTCCTGGGTGGAGAAGTGCGCACGGAGAGCAATTGCGGTTGAGCGAATACAGATAAAGGAAGCAATGTTGCGACCAACGAAACTGATGTGGCGGATACCACGCACCACCTCATCGCCCAAGAGGGCCCACACCATGGTCCGCACAAAGCCGAGCCGCTGTCTCATGATGTCCTTGATGTACACAGTGGTCAAATCATCCACACGGGCCTGAAGATCAGCAGGTGGGGAGACCAGCAGCGGAGAGGTCGGAGGATAGAATACGACAGGCCGAGGGCCACGAAGGCTGACATTCGAAGTGGGGTCACGACCAGCAAGGGCAGTCCTGACAGCTTCTGTACGAGATTCAGCACTCAGTGTGGGGAGACTCTCAAGCACACGGGCACGGGCATTGGCAGCAGCAGCGGCATAAGTGCGTGGACCACGATGTCCACGTGGGGCAGGTCGACTAGACGGGGGGCGAGGGCCAGGAGCACCAGAGTTCCCAAGATCGTCCTGAATTGAAGGATTACCATGCAGTTGTCTAGGGGGAAGGCACACAGCATCATCATGGCGGGAGACAGGGGCAACCGGAGGTGAAGGCGAAGGCAGCGGCCTCCCAAAGCGACCCACCAGATCCTCGGCCATATCACGACAAACACTAAAAAATTCAGCAGGAGTGTCCCTCGGCAAGTGTGCAAGCATAGGATCCAGCATCGCCAACGGATCAAAGGTTGCACAAACAGATCGCATCTGAGTGAGAACGACACGGAGATCGGCCAGAGATGCAACACTCGAGGGAGCAGCCACAGCAGCAAGAATCCGGACACCCGGCAGATGTGATCGGGAACGAGAACGGGAGCGACCACGGGGCAATTCATGTTCAGCAGGTCTTTTGGCGCGTCGGTCACGTGATCGGAAGTCACGTGATTCGGCATTTTCATCCTCCCCCATATTCACATCATCGGCCCAGTGAATTGGAGAGGCAGGAGCGGAGAATGGAAGCTGTGGAGCGGAATTTTCAACAGAGGAGGCACGGGGGTGCGAACGGGCCTCAAAAATCACGGTGCCACCAGAAAGTCCATCAGGGGGCACAGCGGGGGGTGCGGCATTGATTTTTGAGAGAGAGAGAGAGGGAGAGAGAGAGAAAGAGAGAGAGGGCGTGTAAGTTCAACAGTTTTTTTTTTTTTTTGAATGTTATAACATGTATTGACAATGCTTAATCAGTACATGTCACCCACGTGTACTTCAACCAAGATTTGGAATCTTCAGTACTTGGGGAGCCGTGCGAGCCGTAGGAAAGAGGAGCGAAGGCAATGGCGAATCGAAGGAGGTGTGGCGCGGTACTTGCACGTGACACGATATTGCGAGAGATATATTTCGTAGGAAATTCGAATCCAGTCCCTATAGGATTCGAACCGCGGAGTTTAGCTTCGAAAAGTCGCATTCGTAGCGACTGAGCCACTATGAGGTCCAGGAGGGATCCCGCGTGGCGCAATTGGCTAGCGCGTTTGGCTGTTAACCAGGAGGTTGGAAGTTCGAGCCTTCCCGCGGGAGAAAGATTGCAGTAATACTGATACTTTTTGTCATGACCCCAGATAGGAATCTGAAGGTGTGATTGGACTATATACGATCTATAAATCTTGAGTAGTGACCGGACTATTTTGATTTCGAAACGACTGGTGGGCGGAACATGATTGTCGTGCAGTGGTCCCGAACGCTCGATCCAACCCTCTGTGATCGACGGATGCAAGATATTTTTCACTGATGATAGATATTTTTACAGCAATCCCATAACAAATCACCTCAGGGTCCCTTTCCACACCGCATGGTCCCACACCACCGCCATCCTCCTCGCTCCGCATATATACCACCCCCATCGCATCACTTCATCCTTATCACAACAACTTTCACTCAATCTCGACACTCTCAAGCACCGATCGAAGCTCTACTCGCGTTCACGGTTTTGGCCATTCACCATTCCCCAATTTTAAACTCTCTCATTTGCCTCTCGATTTCGCCTTTCCGTGGATGGTTGTGCGACTTCCCGCTCCTTGGACTGCATCTTTCCCTTCGATTGAGCCGGCCGGCCCGGTATTCACACCAATCGTACTGCCATGCAACCCCACAGTAATCGAGGTATGATTTCTTAAGTGTACAACAGAGATCTCCGTTGTTGACTCTCCGTCGCTGCTCAGCTTACTTACCACTTCAAAGTACGCAATGGAACCGCAAGACTATGGATCGGAAAACAAATTCTCGGCAACAGACCATTTCAAGAGCTCGCTCTTAAGAAACAATACGAACAAACATCTCCTGAAACACCATCACTCAACAAAGACGATCTACTCTTTTCGCAGTCTGTATCCTCATCATCCTCTTCCTCACGAGCGAACATTCAGCCTCTTCAACCCGACAACTTCATCGGCATCTCGTGCGAGGCCGCACCATGCGAATCTGTCCGAGTCTCAGTATCTTGGACGTTCCCACTCTACCCAAGGGAATTTAACCAAATCCCAGCACCACCATCACCACCAGCAGTATCGCCATCTCTAGCGCCAGCATCGCCGTCAACATCACCAGCTGAATCCACAAGCTCTGGAGGACTCACGACTGGCGCCATCGCAGGCATCGGCGCCCTCGCCGCCGCTGTCCTGATATCCATTACCATAGCAATCCTGTATCTCGTCCAACGGACGCGTCGCGGGCGCCCCGTTCCCGACGACGAGAGCAAGACCTCCATGGACTTGCACCGGCGTCCGCAACGTCTTACGCTCCAAAGCATCTCAATGAGCGTGAGCACTTCAGAGCAAGTCGAGCCGGACACTGCGATCGGGACGCCGATACACGACGGCGGTGGGCCGTGGAAACACTCCAACAATTCCACGTCGACGCTCTCGGTGTTACGGCACGAATCTGATATCCGGACGCCGACGAGCCAAGACGGGCCATGGCGGGACGGGAACACGTCGACGCTGTCGATCGGACAGGGGAGCTCGTTGCCGAGGCTGACAGGCATGTGGACCAAATCCAAGACGTCGCTCGGACGGAGCTCGGAGCGGTCGGAAGGCGAGAGCGACTATTTTGGCAAGACGGTGAGTGCGCAGGTCGCGCCTGGGGCTAGCGAGAGCACGCTTCGGAACCCGTCGACGCCGATGTCTTTTGGACGGTACTTTGAGGACGAGTCGCTTCCGCGGAATGCGAGGCGGAGCGAGGGACGGAGACGGTCTGGGACGAGCGAGAATTCGGGACGATCTGTGACTTCGATGTTTTCGTGGAGACGGTTTGGGGAGGAGGAAACGCCGAGACGGAGGTCGGAGGTGCAGGTCACTGTGTCAAAGTTTGTGGACGATGATGTGCCGCCTGCGGACGTGGTGAGCGTGGCGTCGGGGTCTGCAGGTGTGGATCCGAACGAGGTGTTTGTGGTTGCGACGCCACCGAGGAGGGGGAGGACGGCGTCGTTGCCGGGTGGGAGATCGAGGGGCGTTCGGCTGGTACGAGCGCTTTCGGTGCCTCCTGCATTGGGTCGGCCGCCGTCGACGAGGAACTCGTCGTCTGGGGAGGAAAGTCGGCCCACGACGTTGCCGCGATCATCGTTCCATTCATCGATGGTTGGGGAGCATGGGTCCATGAGTCGCTCGTCCTTCACGACACAGCCGTCGTTGGGGCGAGCGTCGTTCTCGACCCAGCCTTCTCCGCGATTGGGTTGAGTTGATTATGGCTTCGCTTGCTAGCGTGTTTGGCATTTTATGTACTGACGCAACGCGGTCTGGCTGTCTTTTGGTTTGTGGTTAGAGCCTCATGGATCGGCATTTTCAAACTTTCACATCTGTCCTGCTTCTCCAATTTGTTGTTTTCCTTTTCTTTCGCAAAGTGCGTCCAGAGGTTGTTTTCTTGGTTTCCGTGTTAGTTAGCGGCGCACAACCTAGGTCGCTGGTCGACCTCTCGTTTTCCACGGGAGTATTACCTAATTGACAATAAAGTATCTCATTAATAGTAGAGAAAAAAATGAAATGAAACGCAGCAGAATCGAGAACGTATTCACTTGATCGACCCACATCCAACACGAGGTCTTTTGGCATTCAAAATCAAAAAAAAATTAAAAATTGTGTACCACGTGTTCGTTCTCACAGAATGGATTTCCAGGTACCGAGTTTGTTCATAAGCTATGATGTGGAAGGTGTCCTCACTCTGCTGTGTGTTGTAGAACCGTGCGGGTTCGAAGCCAGGCTCGGCTGGCGTTGCTGGTGCTTCAGAGTCGAATGTTGACAGGAGAGAGCGCTTGCGGAAGCTCGCCCTCGAGACCATCGACCTCGCAAAAGACCCGTACTTTATGAAAAATCACCTCGGAAGCTACGAGTGCAAACTCTGTCTCACCCTTCACAACAACGAAGGCTCGTATCTCGCTCACACCCAAGGGAAAAAGCACCAAACAAATCTGGCAAGGCGTGCAGCGAGGGATGCAAAAGACACTACAGCGGTGCAGCCTCTGGTCGCCGCTGCTGGTGGTGTGAAACGAACTGCGGCGGGTATGCCGGTGCCGAGAAAGGTGGTTGTGAAGATTGGGCGACCGGGATACAAAGTCACAAAGATCAGGGACCCCGCGACCCGCCAGTTTGGGCTGCTGTTCCAAATCCAGTACCCCGAAATCGAAGCAGATCCTTCCGGTACAAACTCGGTCCGTCCGCGCCATCGATTCATGTCCGCGTACGAGCAGAAAGTTGAAGAACACAACAAAGCATACCAGTATCTCTTGTTTGCGTGCGATCCGTATGAGACAATCGGGTTCCGTGTGCAGAGTCGTGAGATTGATCGTGGAGAGGGCAAGTTTTGGACGCACTGGGATCCGGTTTCAAAGACTTTCTCGCTGCAGTTCTTTTTTAAGGGAACCCGTGGGTTTGGGGAACCTACGGCGACACACATGTTGCCGAGTCAGACTGTAGCTGGACAAGCTCCTGGCATTGGTGTTTAATGGGAAAAAAAGACAGATCACAGTGATATGGCGTTGGCTTTTGGTTTGTGCCGCCAGTTTGATCCATGTGTGGTCTGAGAGATTTACTCAAGTGTTGTAGTTTATGACTGGACGTAGTGTCCCAACAAAGAAACTAAGAAAACGATGTATTTAATCCTCAATTATGAATCTTTAAGGGGCACCACAAGTTACCGTGGCTTGAGTGGGACTCTGTTGACATCGCTGGACGGGATTTTTGTACCCAGAGAAACCAAGAAAAGAAAAAGCCTTGCTTGCCTGTGTGTGCTGGTGAAGCTGCATCTGTCTGCTGCTGCCGCTGTCCGTCGATCGCCCTGCCCTCGCTTCTGTGGTCTGTCGGGGAGTCCGGGTATTTCTGGATTGAAAGTGTGTGTGTTAAGCGGTGACCTCACACTCAAACCATATCAACTGAACCATCTCATTTTCTTTCCAGCATTCTGAGTTTACTTTGGGCAGACTCATGCTGAATACTGGTTGGAATTGATACGTTGCTGTCGGCTGAAAGTAAAAAGTGACACGAGCATTTGGACGCACCTCATTTCGACGAAGGTGAGCACCAGCGATTCGCCAGAAAATACTTGTTTGCTAATCGAGATTGATTTATGCAGCTATGCCCACTTCACCACGCTCTAGCACTCAGCCGGCAGTTCCCGACGTTCCCTCGCCGTCACCAACCCCTTCATCTACCTCTTCTCAGTCATCTGGCCCCAGCTCTCCTGCGCAAAATCATGCAGCATTACCTACATCCACGGTAACACAACAGCACCCAGTGCTCCCCGCCGTAGAAAAAACTCGTTCAGTTCAGAAACTGGAGAGGAAGCTGTCACCTCTCAACCCGCTGGCATCTCAGTCGAGCTCCCAACCCCATTCACCTGAAATCCTATCCGTCATCGGGCATGCTGCCACTCGTTCTGGGGCAGAAGGTCATGATGCACCACCACCCATGTCCCATTCTCCATCATCCGGATCTGCTATTGCGAACGCTGCTTCGCACCCCTCTGGCGTTCCAGGCGGCTCAGCGTCCCCTGGACATGCCAAAGTTATTCCAATTCCAACCCCGCTCGCCCTTCGGCGACTCAGCAGATCTTCTTTCGGCTCTGGTTCCGACAGCGACCACTCCTCAACCGAAATTGTTCCAAACTCTCCCAAATACGGTATCGCGCACGCGCTCCCGATCAATTATACACCTTTGAGCAACCCAGCACCCTCTTCTGTTGTGAATGTTCCACTAATGACTCCAGCGCACCTACCCAGTGCCGGCACCGCTTCGACTGCTGTTCGCAAAGCCGGTAGCAGGCGCGGATCTATGCTTGAAACCAGGCCTTTTGGATCGACGACGGGCCTCCATGGCTCGTCGCCAGTCGCAACTTCACCCCTTGCTGCGGGATGGTCGGCCACGTCACCGCCACCCACATTCGGACCATCCTCCCGTGCAACTTCATCCCTAGGATCGGCGACGACCTCCAACTTTGCACACTCGCACGACGGCGATGCAGATAACTCCTCCGGAGGTCTCGAGCCGTCCGGTTCCCTTTTCATACGTACACACACCCCTGCAAACGTAACTCCGAATCCAACTCCCATTTCAACACCCGATACTGCGTCGCCTGCCACGCATGTGGGTGCGACGCTGGTGTTCGCGCGTGGGTCACAGTCGGATGTCACCGGACTCGGTCTCGACCGAGACGTCGTAAGCGATATTTCCGCTGCGTTATCTGTGGGTGCTTATCCGCATCATTTATCGGCGAGAAATCTGGTGCATGCCGATACCCCACCAAACTCTACCATTTCGTCGTTGCCAATGTCCAGTCGATTGACGTCGTATTGGGAGGAGATGCAGCGGAGCGGCACGCCGATTGCAGTTGACGTGGAAGAGTTCTTTGGGGTTCCGAGGCATATGTTGAGACATTCGCCTTCACTTCCGGATATGCCGAGGTGGTTTGGGACGCAGCTTCGGTCGGAGTCTAGGGCCGAACGAACCGGGGAGATGAAGTCATCTTTTGGCGGCGCGATATTTGGATCTGTTGGAAGCCGACCAGGGTCAGAAGGAGTATTTGGCAGCGTGGGCGGACGTGAGGTTGGCGACGACTCTGCTTTAAAGCAACGCAGAGTGTCCGCTGGTAGGTTATAAAGTTTGGAATTCTGTGCCGCAGAAATTTGATGAAGATTATGGTTATACAGCTACAGAAGTATATGCTCGACGGCCACGAACTCGAGCACACTCCTCGGCGGTAGAAGCACCGTCATCGAGTACTCTTCCATCAACAAAGCGGCGTAGTTCTCGTGCGGGTTACTTGCTCTCCCCACGGTCTTCTACCGGGAGCACATTTTACCAGGTGAATCGGGCGAGCATGGAACCCGAGAACAGCGAAATGTCGCGAATCTTCACGGCTGCAGATTCGGAGATGCTTATCATCCTGGTCGAGCGGAGTCGCGAGATCAAGAATTTGCTGTGGAGAAAGGACGATCCGATTGGTTTTTGGCCAACGTGGGACGAAGGTGTGGTGATCCAGCGGGAAGAACGCGGGAAGGTCGCCCCATCTGGAGCATCATCGCCCGTGCGCACCGTGTCTCGTGCTTCGTCGTTCGTTGACTCCCCGATCATTTTCCCAATCAACTCGATTGGAGACGCGTTGAGGTCGCAGAGCCCGCTGTTCTCGTTTGAGGATGAAGGGCTGGAAGCCACGACGTTTGGAGAGACGGACGAGGATGAGATGAGCGTGGCAAAGGGGACGTGGAGCCGACGCGTGAGGACTAGGCCGAGCTTTGGGGTACAGTATGGACGGAGGGATTTGGAAGATTCAGGAGGTGCGAGTGACTCTGCGGCGTCGATGTCTAGTCGGAGCAACTTACATTCTCGAAGGAGCAGAGCGGCACTTGCACGGCGAGCGAGCAGGATGGTGCTTGCTGGTAGCTCACCCAGTATCGCTGCTGCCGCCGCTATGGCAGCTCGCGGGTCCCCACAGCCTTCCAGTGGCAGCAGGTCTAACGCTAACATGGATACGGGGGTGGGACTTGCGCGGTCGCTCAGTGATGGCGACATGACGGATTACCTGAAAGGGTTCGCTGAAATGCGGTACTCACTCCGACTTGCGAAAACGATTTGTAACGCAGAGGTTCAGAGGATGATTCAGGAGCTGAGTGGATACGTTGAACGTGCCATCGCGTTACGAGACGAAGAGCAGAGCCGCAACGAAGAGGAGGGAGGACTCGCGCGACGGATCAGGTCTCGTGGAGACTCGTCAAAGTCGCTGAGTGCTATCCCCGACGTCGACGAGAATGGGAAGGGTATCTCTGGATCGCTGCAGAGCACGTGGTCCCTGGAGAAAGAGCCGATGCAGAAAATGGCGTCGACTTCCGTGCTGGATCCTGCAGAGATTGTTCAGTCTGAAAGGCGGAGGTCACGGCCTGCGTCAATGATTGGAGGGCCGAATGTCCGTGCTCTCAGTGTGTATGGAATGTCTCCGTCCGCCGTGGGATCGCTCGGATCAATGACTGCTGAGGACTTTGAGGCTGCGGCCACAACCGCAAAGCTCATCGCGGAGTCCACAGAAGAACGTAATGCCAGCGAAAAAGAGGATTCTTGTGACGTAGAGGAGTGTGGGGACCCGAACTATCCGAGCGAATCAAAAGACAATGGATTTGTGAAGGCCCTGACGGATATGATTGCGGTTGCGCAGCACATTGTAGATACCGACTCGTTCATTGAGCTCCTGAGTCCAGGTACATGTAAAATCATCATCTCACGCATCCTGGAGCTGCAGATGCGGTGGAAAGCACACAGTGGAGATTATGTGACTGTACAGAAAGACGACGGGGAATCCGTGTGGCCGAGCTTTGGACAGACCTATCTTGTGCGATTGTTGATGGTGTTCTCGAGTGTTGCGCGGCTTGTAGAGTATTTTGAGGAAGATACCCAGATGATGTGGTGGCATTTGGCTTCGAACCGGCAACGGTATATTCAGGAGCAGCACCAGCAACAGATCGTTGCGGCTGCTACGGCCGCGATAGTTGCTGCGCAGAACGCGTCTGGAGCTTCGGATCTGGAGAAGCAGAGAAGGAGTTCGTATAGTAGTGCGAGTGGTCGGATGGTCCCGAATCGGCGGAAGAGAGCTAGTCGGGGAGTTCTGTTGTCTGATCCTGAGGAGGCTGACTGGGAGGGTAGCTCACCTGGAGAGCCGTCGAGAAGGAACTTGAGTATGACGAGCTCTGTGGGAGATGGTACACGATTGCGTGCGGGGACGACACCTGTGTCGGTGCTGTCATCTAGTAGCAGCGGGCCTAGTGGTAGTGATAAGGGGCCTGTGTCGGTGCTGTCATCTAGTAGCAGCGGGCCTAGTGGTAGTGATAAGGGGTCGTCGGTGTCAGCTCGAAAGCAAATCCAGGTTTCGCCAACTCTTCAGATGGTCCTCAGTGCTAATGCGGCGGCGGCGGCGGCAGCTGCGGCCGCTGCGAATACAGGCACGCCGCCACTGACACCTGTTGGAGCGGTGCCGCCCGGAATTCCCACAAGGCAATCATCGATCGCTTCCATGGCGAGCACGAATTCTGGTGTTTCTGTAGGCATAGGCTCCCCACTGAGCGAAGGAGTCGTATCGCCTCGACATTCGGGCCGCTTTGGCGCAGTACGTGGAGCTGAAAGCGGCACTAGTACAAATTCACCTCGCGGAAGCGTACCTACAGCCCTTACTGAGAAGCGAGGCATCGGACGCATCGATTCCCATGAGAGTGGGATGGGGTATGTGTCGAGTGCGAGCGAGAGCAACGGTGAGGAAGCCGATGAGGAAGAAGTCGCTTCTGATGCACCCTCATGCAAGACATGTGCGAGCGAAGCACCTTCGACCCAAAGACGCAAGCATCGACGGCACCACCATCATCATCACCGCCACCGGTCTAGGGGTGGAGAGGGAGGACTATCGAGACGGTCAAGCGTTGCGCGCGGGAGCGGGCAACGGAGCCGTGCTGGGTCGTTCAGCGCTTGGACCACGCAGGATTTGCGAGCTGCGGCTGATGAGGGGCAGTCTCTAAATGTGCTGATGGAGATGAGCTTGGATGGAGCCGTTTGGTACATTTCACCCGCATGCCGAACAGTGTTTGGATACGAGCCGCGGGTTATTATTGAGAGCTCACGGGTGGAGGAAGGGAGCAATGCGCCGCCGCAGGTGTTGTTTTGTCCACCGGGACATCCGGATTCGGAAGTGTTTCGTGGGGCAACGCAGACGCTGCTGTTACAGGATGGTGTCACGGTTGAGATTCGCTACAGAGCGCGACGGGAGGACGGGCGGTGGCTTGAGATGGAAGGGAAGGGGATGCTGGTGTATGATAAAGGAACCGGGGAGAAGAGGAGTACCATTTGGGTGACTCGGCCTGTGGGACTTGTCGGGGAGGGATGGGAGGATATTCTTGGGGAGGAAGAAGTTGAGGAAGAAGTTGAGATTGAGGTGGATGATGAAGAAGACGAGGAGTCGGAGCAGTTGCCCGAGTTGAATTTAGGACGAGAGGGAGTTATTAGCCAGCAAGTAGTCGACGACGATAACGGTGACGAGTCTGTTGTCATTGGTTTTGGGGAAGGTGTGAGTGGTGTGTCTCAAGAGCCTAAGAAGCGACTTCGACGGTTCGGGAAGATGCGGCTGAACACTGGATCTGGATCTGGAGATTGGAAAGACGGTGTGCCTGGAGAGCAGTCTGCTGGATCGGGTAACGATATGTACTTCCCACCGCTCGACCCAGGTAAGCTAACACAAGCAGTTTTAACAAGCTTTAAATTGACATATTGCGACTCAGGTGCGCTGACGGATGAGCTGAATAACCTGAATGCCAGCGAAAGCAGGGACAGGCTTGCCGGGGCTCTCCAGGCACGTTCACCTAGACGCCTGAAAAAGGTCGCATCAGGGTCCACAATCAGAGACGAAGACTTGTTTTCTGGAGTTTTGAATCCTCCTCCACCGGGATGGATGGGCCTCGGGGATGACGGGTCGGATCATAATCTGCGAGGAATGAGAAGTTTCTCGTCGTCAACGAGCGTAAGAGACTACGGATCCCTGGGAAGCAGAGCGCTCAAACGCCGGAGCGTGTCTATGGGCGAATTCCGAGACACAAACATTCATCGGATGGGATCTCTTTCTGTTACTGATGAGTCAGTCAGGTCGGATGTGGCTGAAGATCTTGGAGACGAAGCAGACGAAGATGCCGAAGTTGATGAGGTCGCACAGCAAGCAGCTGCAGCATATGCGGCGGCAACTTTGGCGGACATTTGCGCGGACGTAGTTGTATGCCACATTTGTGAAAAGTCGATTCCCGCTGTCTTGTTTGAGGAGCACACCAGGGTGTGTTCCGATGTTCATCGAGTGGAAATGGACGTGGTTCTTGTGAACGATGCGTTGAAAGATGCAAAGAGTCAATGTGCAGAGCGTATCAAGATTCTTGAGACAGATCTAGCAGAAGGAGGGGAGCTTGCAGCGGCAACTGCGGCTGCAGCTGCAGTCGTCATTGCTGCGGTAGGGGGGGCACCAGCTGTCACAGAAGGGGATACAGAGAGTACCTCATCGAGAACTCCACGGGGTACACTTCAGAGGAACAATAACTCGAACAGTGATGGGGCAATAGTTCCAGCTGGCCCGACGGACCAACCGAAACAGAAGATGTACTCGCGCTACATCAAGAAGCTGCTTGATTTGATGCGCGGGGTGTCGGAGGTTCTGGACGAAGCAATTGTCCTCCCAATGCCAAAGTACATGTCTGACGATGAGGATGACCATACAGATGTGCCTGATGAGCGTCCACCTTCTTCGGCGAGCACTGGAAGTGCACATGGACAACCCTTCGGTGTAACATCTCCTTCAACACCTTCTACAATTTCACCAGGCCTCCATCCCACAAGAATTGCAACATCACCTGCTGTAGCCGCGATACGGCGGTCATCATTGTCATCTGCGGGAACCTGGAGCTCTTCGCCTGCAGTGAACACCCCGTACCAAGCCATCGCAAATGTCATTGGTGACAGCTCGAACATTTCAAAATCTGACGGCGGAACTTTGAATGCACAGTCTGGTCGTTTGTCTGCTGGACCGTCGTCGAGGCGTGGATCGGCAGCGTCTGCAACGAGCGTGAGGCTGAACCGTCTCTCCTCCTGGTCTGCTCCTGATCGAGCGGAATTCTATCCACCAGGGATGACATATGGAGCCGCTGCGGCTGCAATTGCATCAACAGTTACGGCAGTCAAAGCCCTTATGTCTCCAGCAACCTTGTCGCTGGCAGGGGCAGTCCCAGGAAGCTTTGGTGGTGTATCAATCCTTGGTAGCATCGGATCTCGTCCAGTATCGCCGACACAGGGACAACTCGTACCTGGTTCTCAACCCGGATCGGTATGTTTAATGATTTACCAGAAGACTGGATCAATAGTCTCACTCACATTACCCCTTTTCTCGCAGTTTCCACCAGAACTTGAGTATCTCGGTCGACCAGAATCTCCCATGGTGCATAGCTACTTGATGGGGACACCTCCATTCCCAGCGCCACTCTCGTTGGGTTCAATACCTGGTACACCCACCTCCCTTTCTTTCGGTGTTGGACCCATGTCACCTGCCGGTGCACCGACGACTTCTGCCGCCGCGGCCGTTGCGGCAGCTGCTGTCGTGGATACTGCGTTGGTTGGACTTGGGCTTGGGTTGTACGAGCTAGCGTCCAATATTGAGCACTTGATAAAATCAAAGTGCGACCACATCAACAGGATGCGTGACTGCGCGCGTGCTTTCCGTGAAGCGGCGCAAGGAGAGGACAAGGTTCGAGTCGAGATCGAGATGCGTCAGACAAAGGTAAAGGAAAGCGAGGCTACTCAATCAAAGTATATTCCGGAAACTGGAAAAGTTGGGGAACCTGCCGAGGAGCACGGGGTGGTGAAAGATGGAGAGAAGGAGAGTGCTGCCAAGAGCTCAACAGATATTCATGCAATGTCAGCATCAACTGCATCACTGCTGTCAAGTTATTCGGCCACCTCGATAAAGTCCTCAACGAGTTCTTTAACTCCCACCCAAACTCCCACGCGTGGACCGACACCAGCAGCGGATGAAGTGTTCCTCGCCCAATTTAGGGTTGACACAAACGATACACCAGCGTTGGCTCAAAGTGGAAGCGGGCCAGTGACCCCGTCACGTCAGACTTCACATGGGCTTGAGGACGAGTTCCGAATTCCAAAGCGTGAAGCTTCTCTCCAACCTCTCGTTCCCAAGCGGGACGCGTCTTTGCGTGGCCGCCCTGAAGGGTATAACCCCTCGAAGTTTTCTGGAGTGTTGATGGAAAAGTCTGGAGGCTCACACGGGTCTATATACCCTGGGGTGCTTTTGGAGAAGTCTGAGAGTTTTAAGAAGAAAGAGCCGTTCCCACCATTGCAACAACCTATACCTCCGCCACGATTCGCTACTCCACCGCCTCCACCGCTTAGCGATATTATTTCGAAAGGAGGACATTCGCAACGACGAGCAACAGCCCCTGTTTTGCCATTCGCGCAGACCTACGCGCAAGTGGCATCAGCTTCAGCATCTGCGAGCACTGGTAATCTAGCAAAGCAAGGATCTCGGCGCGAGCCAAAGAAGTCACATGGTTCCTCGAAAACTAAGGATAAGCACAAGGATAAGGATCACAAAGACAACAATGTGCGGGGTTTCTTCGCATCCATTGCGAATGCGATCAGCGGTTCGGCAACCCTATTTCGTCGATCTTCCAATCCGTCACTCACCAGTAATCATTCCGTCGAGTCGCCATCCTCCGCAGGACCACCAAGTGCGGGACTCGGCAGGAGGATGTCTATTCTCACGTCCAGCAAGGATGGTGAAAGCCATAATCGACGAACTAGATCGGAGCGCCGAGGCAAAAAGGTGGTCCGCTCTTCGAGTCCATCTCCTCCTCCATCACCAAGATCGACGCGCCCCTCCTGGTCTGCATTCAAGTCGAATTCCCCATTCAGCCGGAGCCCAGCGAACAGTACCACAAGTTTACCGAAAGTGCACGACAGTGCGGAAACATCTCCGTTGGCTAGCAATGAGCAAATCGGGAAGAAATCTTCATTTAAAACCCCGTCCAGCGGTCGCGAACGTTTCTATACCGAGCCAAAGTTTGGTGGACCTAGTGGTTATTCGGACCCTCTGCCCAGTGAAGATCCTCCTACTATTCCAGTGAAGTCCGAAAAATCTCCAGAGAAGTCGGAGACAGTGAAGAGAACGAAACGTACGACCACAAAACGGAAGAAGAAGGTGGAATCAAGGATGTTGACTGGGGCAGAGATGGCTATGGTTTTGAATATGGGGCACGATTCTTTGGACAATCAGGACAAGATTGGTGACCGAGAACCTGAACCAAAGCAAAAGTCCACCCCTGCACGGTTGATGAGTGCTCGTCCGCGCGTGTTTACTGATCGTCAACATACGATGGAAGTGGAGATGATTTCTTCACCAGTCATTCAAACGCCAAGCACCTCGGTTCTTTCGGCTTCGGACGTTGGAACAGTCACGGAAAACAACCTAAGCAATACCTTGACCGATTTGAACAACAAGAGGAACTCATCCCCTGAACGCCCGGCTGATGAAAAGTCTGATAGTAGTGCTTTCCCTCAAGCCTTGACATTGCCAAGCTCAGCTGTATCTGGTACGACGTCGCAACAAGGTGGAGATACAGCTGTTGCATTGTCTTCTGCATCACCAGGTTCGGGGCTGTCTCTGCCGCGTAGTATGCCAAGCATCAAGGACTTTGATTTGATCAAGCCCATCTCTAAAGGTGCATTTGGATCCGTTTTCCTAGCGAAGAAGCATACGACTGGCGACTACTACGCTATCAAGGTCCTCAAAAAGGCTGATATGATTGCGAAGAACCAAGTTATGAATATCAAGGCGGAGCGTATGATTCTTACACAGATCGACTCCCCGTACGTGGTCAAACTCTACTTCTCGTTCCAGACAAAAGAGAACTTGTACCTCGTTATGGAGTATCTCAACGGTGGTGATTGCGGAGCTCTTGTTAAAGCCGTTGGTCAGCTTGATGAGAAGTGGGCTAAGCAGTATATTGCGGAGGTAGTTCTTGGGTTGGAGTTCCTGCACGCCCGCAATATCGTCCACAGGTGAGTGCTTACAATTTTTTGTCGCGTATCTCTTGGTAATTCTCTCATAGGGACTTGAAACCTGATAACCTTCTGATCGACCAAAACGGTCATGTGAAGCTCACTGATTTCGGTTTGTCTCGAGTCGGTTTCCTGGGTCGACGTGCACGCGGTGCATGGGACTTCCTTCTGCCCGCAGGAACGCCAGTTCCGGGAATGTCTGGTGCATCATCTGCAGCCGCGGCCGCAGCTGCTGCTGTTCGGTGGGTGGCTGCTGCCGCCAATAGTACATCCGGAAGCCCAATTACTCCGGCTACTAGTAACATGCAATCGTTGTCGAATTACCCTTCGGCACTGAAGCTGGCATCCGACGTGGGATCTCTGCGAATTGGGAATGTCAGTAGACGACCTTCAATTGCTTCGACTGTATCGAATCACTCGACTGACAACATACCGCCTCCGTCAGCGACCAGTTTAACCAGTTTGTCTCCCGCTACATTAAATGCTGCAACTGCAGTTGCAGCAGCTGCTGCTGCCGCTGCTGCTGCTGTAGCCGTAACGGGATCCGTTGCTAGCCCTAGTGGTCTTGGTGTTGGACCTGTTGCAACGCCGTTGCCATCAGTAGCTGCACGGAATGCTGAGGAACCGGAGTCGGCAGAACCACACTTCGTTGGGACACCTGACTACTTAGCACCGGAGAGTATTCTTGGGCTTGGACAGGATGCAGGAGTGGATTGGGTATGTACATTTTTTTTGGTTTTCGGTCATCTCTTAATTGTTTTTTGATGTTTAGTGGGCACTTGGGGTAATTCTTTACGAATTCCTTTTCGGAATACCGCCATTCCATGCCGATACGCCGCAGGAGGTGTTTGAAAACATCCTGGCCAGGAAAATTGATTGGCACAAGGACGAAATGCAGATCTCACCGGAAGCGATGGATCTGATGGAGCGCTTGATGTGCTATTCAACCGAGGACCGACTCGGAGCGAATGGAGCATGGGAAGTTAAAAGTCATCCCTGGTTTGCAGACGTGGCATGGGATTCACTAGAGCAAGCGGAGGCGTCTTTCGTCCCTAAGACGACAAGCGTGGAAGATACGGATTACTTTGACAATCGTGGGCTGCAGGAAATTCAGATTACCGAAAATGAACTCCGCACACCAGTCGATCACCCCGAAGCTACTGCCGAGACCTTGCATGCTTCTCCTGGTGAACTTCCGCCCGAGATGACCGGAAGCCCTTCGAGACAAAGCAACGCTGACACGCTACCGCCTAAAGAAGGTGGAGATATCCCTGAAAGGTTCCAAGACGATTCACAGCCAATTGACGAGAATGCCGACTTTGGTGATTTCGTCTACAAGAATCTTCCACTGCTTGAGCGTGCAAACAACGAAATGGTAAGAAAGCTGCGGACCGAAATCGAATCCAATCGCGCGCGACATCGGTCACTACCTCCAGGAATCACCAGCCTAAGCGCGCTAGGTGCGGCGCTGAAAACCTCGTCCATTAGTTCATTGAACACGAATGCGACAACCAGTAGTTCCAATCCTGCGCGGAGATCCCGCATTCATTCAATGGCTGATGCTCTACATGGATCGGTTGGAATGTTCCACACCGGATCAGCCGGTGGTTTGAGTGAAGGCGACCACGACGTTGTCACAGAAGATCCACGCCTGAGCAAAGAGAGCAGGAAGCGTTTGAAGGATCAAATTGATGAGCACGACGCTCGCCGAAGCTCTATGCCTACTCGCTTGCGGACAAGGTCATTAAGTTTTGCGCTTGCCGATGGACAGATCAGTGCAGGTACCGGGAGTAGCATATCGCCGTCTTCAGTTCCCCCGTCTCCCGTTGGTCCCTCAAGAGATGCTTCATTTATGGGGACCACTCCTCCAGGAACAGCGGCCAGCTACTTACAAACTGCCAAACAGCAGATTAAGGGTCATCACTCGCGTAGTCAAAGCTTCCATTCAACTGCCGCGACAATTGGGTTAGAGTCAAATGCTGCCACAACGAACACAACACAAGCCAAACCTCCGATTGCTGAAAGTTCACTAATTGGGGCCACACGAGCTTCGATCATTCCTCGTCCATCGGGCAGCGTGCTTGGCATTGCACCAGCGATGTTAGCTGGTCGACCACTTGATGTCATGGTTGCCGATGACAACCCATTATCTTCCAAGATCCTTGAGACGATGCTGACAAAGATGAACTGTCGGTGCGTTGTTCTGCACAATGGTGCGGAAGCTATCCGATGCGCAATGGGAGACGTCAAGTTTGACGTGATCTTTATGGATATTCGAATGCCAATCGGTAAGGAATAAGATTCACCAGTTCTGTGGACTTGATATTCATCACGTTCTTATTTTAGTGGATGGTGAGGTCGCGGCTCGTATGATTAAATCAACCAAAAACATCAACCAACATACACCCATCATCGCCGTTACCGCGTATGAGCAAACTCATGAGCAGATGCAACAATTTGACGACGTGATATCGAAACCTGTTATGCGTGACGTAATGCACAAGATTCTTTTGACGGTCTCGGCGGCGGCAGCTGCAGCAACGGCAAACGCAGGTGGTGAACCGATCCCGTGGGCAGCAGCTTCAGCAACGACCTCTCCGCTTGGCCTTCCCACCACCAACCTGCTCGGCAGTGATCGCGTTAGTTTGGACAGGCTTCCTCGAAGTAGGACATCCTCCATCATTCCTTCCGGATCTGTCCCGTCGCTTGGTCCAAATCAGACACCGAAGCAACCGTCCCTAAACAGACCTCAGCACCGACGAGGACCTTCGTTTTCACGGCTGGGGTAGTTGGCTCTGAAATGAACAACAGTTGTTTGGCAAACCCACTCTTTCTTTATTATGTCATTTGTTCTCATTTATTTTTTCCAATCCACCTAACGACTCCTTAATGACAATTCCTTTTTCTGCTCCTGTTTTGTCCTTATTTCCCGTTCCATACATTGGTCTTGTTTTTTTTCTCTTTTTTTCACTAACTTTATGCAATGCGTGAACTCAAGATTGCGATGAACCAAATATTCTTTGGATTAAGCTGTACTTTCTTGATATATGTACGATTGTATCCTTTTGTGTGGTTCAAGCTTTAAGAAAGAAGAAAGGAAGAAAGATCTTGTCGGCAAATGGTGCATTATTCTGTACTTAATTTAGGGTACACCAGTTCATCTTGATCGTCATCCAATTTGCGTGGAAATCCGTGAGTCGCTTCCGTTCATCAGCAAGTGTTCCAACACGAACTCAAACCCTCTCGATGCCTGCCCGACTTGAAGATTCCAGGCAGGCTCTGCTGCCAGACCCACCATCTCACCGGGACTCGTCGTCGGATGACGTCCTCGCGACAACCCCGCTCACTGCATCCGCCTCCGATCCTGATATCCCACCACTGCTCTACAACCATGCAAAGATGCACATGCATCGCAATCGTAGGAACGACCGCTCCGTGAACTCACTGCGCTACTTCCCCATGGCAGCTGGTGTAGCTCTCCTGCTTCTTCTTGCTGCGACACTGGTAGCGTTTCTCCGCGTGCATCGCGCTATCTTGCCCCCATCCAAAGACAATGGAATTCGAGAAGTTGGATGGGACGTTTTCGGGCAGGCTGTGATACTCATCAGCCTCGATGGCTTCCGTGCGGAGTACCTCCAGCGCGGTCTGACTCCCAATCTCTACCGAATGGGTGAGTTTAGCGAACATCAGTAATTCTGACGACATAGTTTCTTATTCGATTTATCTGGATCAGCGAAGAGCGGAGTTGCTGCTAAACAAATGTCGTCTGTGTTTCCTTCGGTGACTTTCCCGAATCATTATACCTTGGTTACGGGACTGTACCCGGAGTCTCACGGAATGGTTGCTAATGTCTTCTACGACCCCGTCTTAAATGACACATTCGATTATGGAAGCGTAGAGAAGAATACGCAGGGGAAATGGTGGCTAGGCGAACCGGTATGGAAGTAGAATACTTTTGATGGTGTGTATTGACTTTGTAGACGTAGATATGGGTAACTCTGGTTAAACAAGGAAAAAAGTCCGCGACTTGCATGTGGCCAGGATCAGAGGCAGCTATCCAGGGGATTCGACCGACGTACTGGCTCACGTTTGACTACAGCATGACACCAAACATGAAAGTAGATCAGATCCTTACATGGCTTGATCTTCCGTCATCTCAGCGTCCACACCTTGTCACAATGTACACTCCTGAAATCGATTCGGCGGGTCATCGATCGGGAGTTTATTCAAAGGAGGTGGTTTGAGATTGAAATTCACATTTTACCAGAATACGGTTCTAATTGCACGTTTTAGGTCAATGATACACTCGTGAACGTCGACCGAGCTCTGGGGAGGTTAATGGATGAGCTTGATACCCGAAACCTCACATCTTACGTGAATGTGATTGTTGTGTCGGACCACGGGATGACGGACTTGTCTCACTCTCGTGTAATCTTCATGGATGACTACGTTGATTTTTCGAATGATATTGTACAGCGTATCGACGCCGGCAGTATTGTCGGCATATACCCAGTGGATGAGCAGCGGGTTTACGAAGCATTCAAAAACGCGAGTGATGCCGGCGCTAACGCCGGAAAGCGTGTGTTTTGGGTCTGGAAACGAGATGAAGTTCCGGCAGAGTTTCACTACTCCAACAGCCAGCGAATTGCCCCGATATTGCTTGTAGCTGAATTGGTGAGCTCTTGAGCCAGGTTTTGTAGACTAAGCTCCTGATTTCTTCCCATTTAGGGATGGCACTTCACACTCAGAGCGTCTTATGACCCAACGAAACCTCTCGTACCTGTTGGTACTCATGGGTTCGACCCTCGTTATGACGATATGAAAGCTCTGTTTGTTGCAACAGGCCCTTCATTCGTTCGATCCAATCTCTCGCTGAGTGCGAATATAGATGGTAACTTTAGCACCGTCGATGAGAGTGCTGGGAGTGTTCCGGTGGAAAGAGTTCACAAAGTCGTTACTCACGGTGGTGTCGCCGTGCCCACACCATCCCCCGCAAACATCATTAAGGAAGAGCGTGCGGAAGAGGTTGATGACTTGGAATTGATTTCGACCGCCTCGACCGTTGTTGAAGATGGATGGATTCCCAACATCGAAAATAGGGACATCTATGGGTTGATAGCAAAGATTCTCGGAGTCGTCCCTGCTCCGAACAATGGTACAAAGAGTATGGAGGAGATCTTTGAAAAGTTTTTAAAGATACCTACCGCTCCGCGAGAAGACGAGCTGTTTTAACGAGATATCGTTTTGGTGCTGTTCAACAAATTATCCCAGTACGATTCTTTTGAATCCCTTGTTTTCTTCGAGTGATATAATTGCAACTACTCAAAATTGCTTTCTGTTTGCCATGACCGTTCCGTTCCCACACTGTTGCTGCGCCTGATGGGATCTTCCAAGCGCAAATCGACCGGGACATCCACACCCGCTTCGTCGGCAAAGGCAAAGGCAACTCCGGCCTCAAAGAAGCGAGATAGATCTGCGTTAGAAAGAGATGGGAGCAGTATACCTGGCACCCCCGTTTCTACGAGTGACACACCTGTGACCAAGAAAGCAAAGAAGCAATCTTCGAGCTCAAAGCGTGAAGATTCTCAGCTTGCGGGAGCGGGAGAGAGGATTCCGGGCGCAAAATCGGGCGAACGACCGTTCTCGAGTATCTCAGTATACTCACCGATTATGAGTGCTCTCAAAACGGTCACCTCGACCTTCATGAAGAGCGGGGTGTCGCGATTGATCGGGCCTGCTATGGACATCAAAGCCGGGAAGGCTGCTGCTGCGGCCGCCGCAGCGAAGCCCTTGGACGAAATAGGTGGTCTTGCAAGTACCGCATCTGATGACATTGATTCGGAGATTAAGGCGGTGGAAGAACATGCAGAGTCTGGGCAGAAAGTTGGTGAACTGCACTCGACTCCAGCAAACTTGCTCCCAAACGTGAGTGGATCGGATGTCGCGTTTAAATGTATGTCTGAACTTCTTGTGATCATGTTTTGAAATAGCCCGCGAAAGCATTCGGGGATGTTATTGTGATTCATCCTGGATCACGAAACTTGCGAATTGGTCGTGCTTCGGATCCGTTTCCTGTCGAGGTTCCACATCTCATTGTGCGGCATATTCTGGTACCACAAAGCAAGGCACCTGCAGCGTCGCAAAGCAATAATGCAGCTGTATATGACGAAAATGTCATGGACGTTGACACACAAGAGGATGGAAAGGAGCCGAAGACCAACGCGGTGGGTGAGCAGAGCCAAAGGCAAGATGGCAAACTCAACTTTTTTAGGTGGGGTATTCAGGGCCGTCTGTGGAGCCTTCCAAGGCTGATCCGCTGGTTAATCTCAATCCCGAATCCGTTGAGCCCATAGCTCAGGACCTGAAAGCTCGAATGAGAGCTGTAAAGATACGCACATTACCGAACGGTGCAACATTGGCGTCTTCATATAATTCCCAAGTTCGACCGGAGGTCATCATGGACCACAATGATCCGTACAAAATTGAATGGACAGACGGGTCCAAGTGCACAGCCGCTATGACAGGTCTAAAGGTTTGAGATCATGGGCTGTTTGGGTTTCAAATTGTTTATTGCTCTTGAAAGGCTTTGAGGATTCCAAATTTGAGTCCCCCCGCAGCTTCAAGCGAAATGCCCCCTAATGCAAATAAACGATTCGTGGGGCCAGGAGGCTCAAATAACTATTTCACGCCAGTCGAAATCAATGGAAGTTACAATTATCGCACATACTGGCCGATTCAGCATGGTCTGCTTAACGTGGAGGACTACAGTTCTCTTCGAGCTTGTCTTGGGGATATCGAGTATATCTGGAGCAAAACTTTGGAAGAGGAGCTAGGGATTCTGCAATCTGAATTCAAAGATCACAATGTCGTTCTTGTTGTGCCGGATTTGTTTCATCGCCGAATGGTTAAAGAGTTGATATCAATGCTTCTGGTAGACATGGGCTTCAAAGGTGTCGTGGTTCAGCAGGTGAATGACTCTTGATGCTGATCTTGAAATTCTACTAATTTGGGCTAAAGGAGTCTGTATGCGCAGCACTCGGCGCAGGTATCTCCTCGGTTTGTGTGGTCGATATAGGAGCTCAGACAACGAGTGTCAGCTGCGTCGAGGATGGGATGTGCTTGTGTGACACACGGATCAACCTCCGCTACGGCGGTGATGATCTCACTCGTTTTTTCACGTCTCTTATGAAGAAAGCTGACTTCCCTTATCGAGAACTGAACGTTGAAAAGCGTCTTGCGGACTGGCTTCTCGTAGATGAACTAAAAGAGCGAATCTGTACAGTGAATGAGGTATTGTTTACGTACTTTCCTTTGTCCTCAGGTTCATTTTTCTGTTAGGTTGACTTCACGTTAAATGTATTCGACTTCTGGGTAAGGGCCCCGAATCGACCCACAACGCTCTATAAAGTCAAGATTTTTGATGAAAGCGTTCTCGCGCCAATGGTATGTACAGCGGAGCCACATTTGTCTGCCGCTGTCCTCACTCTCGCGAGTTAGATTTTCTTCTATCCCCAAGTCATAAACATGCCAGCAAAATTGTGGCCCCTTCTCATGGGGGAAACGTATTTTGACGAGTCCGCATACGACCCAACGGAAAGTCTTTATGATTTCTCGTCGGATCTCGGTACTCAAGCGACAATTGCGGCAGCATCTTACGGCGATCTTCTGGCCGCGATTGCCGTCGGGAAAACATTCAATTTCCTTCCCATTTCATTGACAACCCCTCCAAAGATCCCAACAAAACCGGAAAAGAGTACCGGAAAGCAAGCAGCAGCCGAAGAGGAAATTGACCCAGAAGAGATTGCGGACGCGGATGCAGACGACGGAGCTGAAATGGATCAGGACGGAGCTGAGAATCATGACATCCAGGACATCTTGGATGGAATTACGCCACTGAAAGATTCTGGGAAAAGGAGGCGGCGACCTGGTGCTCCGATACCAGTGCCAATGGTGACCACACGACCGGCTGTCACAGCTGAAGAACTTGCCAATGCATCGGCTGGTTACTTCCCGCCAACGAGTGACCGAGCGAAGGAGAATGTATTTGCTCCGAAGAATTCCGTATCAGCGCAGGAAATCTTGAAATCTGCATCGATGCCCTTAGACGTGGCCATCGCCACTTCAATTTCCCGCTACGCTCGCCTCGTTTCGTTCACCTCATCCAAGGACAAGGATGGAGACGAGCGGGTGAAAAAGATGGTTTCTTGTGTGCTGGTGGTGGGTGGTTCGTCGCTTGTCAACGGGTTTCCAAAGCTTCTCCAGGATCGAGTACAGCGAGCTCTAGGAACGCAACTGGTTATGCCGTCGATTCAGAGGCACATTATGCACGGTGTTAGCGATTACCTGCGAAAGGCGAACGAGTGGGAGCGTACAATCAAAGACAAAAAGCTGAGGGCGAAAGCCCGTGACCAAGCGCGTGCGAGCTTGCTGAGCTCGACTCGCGAGGACAGAGCTCGCAAAAGGGGGGACAAGCGAAAGGGTGGGAGCAAGTCGAAGAAGAAGAAATCGAAAGGGAGGAGGGACGACGATGACGATGATGACGATTTTGACGACGAAGACGAGCTTGATGAGTTTAATGAGGATAGTTTTGCGTCTGGACAGCTTCCCGAGGACGTTGTCGCTGCTTTGGCAGAGTTGGATGCCCAGGCTGAAGCGGATGCAAGTGCGCCTCGAACGGCGGAGCCTAAACCGTACACAGAAGCATTGCAGGAGATCGTGCGAAAGGCATTGACGCCAGACACTTCTGCTGCAAATAGTTCGGGGGCTGCTGCTGGAACCGGTGGCACGACGAGTGAGAAGGGGAACGTAATTCCGCCTGTTAAGGTGGTTACTTCGCCGCGTGAGCTGGATCCCCGGGTATTGGTGTGGAAGGGCGCAAGTGTGCTGGCGCGGCTGGACATGACCGCCGAGATGTGGATTGGGAAGAGGGAGTGGTATCTTGGGGGCATTGAAAGGGTGCTTGGCAAGATGTTCTTTACCTTATAATCAACCAGACTTCTGCGATTTCACTCACCGTAAACTTGCCAAACGGCTGCGGGTACATCACAACGTGATGTACTGAATCCCTGAGAACGCATGTCAGCCCGGCATAAACGTTTATTCCGCCGAAGAAAGTTTACATTTTCAAACCTTGTGCCTGGCTTGGAAATTGAAAACTCGATTGCTGATTTAACATGCATCCAACTCCAGAGCTCTCTTTCCACCGAACGCGATTGAGTTTTCCAGATCTCGCATCAATACCTATCCCTAACTCCCTGGCTCGGTTGTTCTTATTGTTACGAGTAGGGGTTTTGCTTCAATAGAGATCCGTATTCATGCTAACAACCCTTTTATACTTTTAGAACATAGGCAGACGACAGATAGTAGCGAAAATTCAATCACAATCGCCAATGCCTCTAAGTCCACTCCATTATCAACCAACCAAATCAACGAGGTGGAACCACCGATGAACATTACTCTGCACCAGTATCTGCTTTTGTAAAGTCGAAAATGAGAACAATATGCGACGGGTTTTGTTCGAAGTGGCTCACCTATGGAGATGAGCCTATCGTGGCATACACGGCAACAATGCAGCACTGCACTCGGCCTGCAATCGATTCCACCTCTTTTCAGCCTTCTTTTCGACAAAGCAAGGTGATAACAACGGTACTACTGTACTCATATTGCAATTGTGAGCACACCGACCATGAAACAAAATGTCCAGGAGACATGGCCCAAATTTATTGCATCGATCCGCTCACATGGCCGTGAGGAAGTCCTTCATAGGTCAAAGTGAAATCGAAATGAATCCATTGCTGACCTTGGATGCAAAGCTTTTGAGAATCAATATATTAGTTAAATGATGACTCTAGCTCCGAATGCTTTCTTATTCTGGTGTCTCTTCCATGTTTCTCTTGACGCTATTTTTTAACAGGTCCGTGGCTTGATTGTTCTGAACACCTGAAAGATAAAGAACAAAAATGCGGATCGTCCGCAGAGAAGCGAAACCACTTCCGCCCCTCCCGGACAATGTCCTCTCAGATATCCTCTTCCAAGTCGGTCACCAGCGTCGCGCACTCCTCCTCCCAACACTCCTCGTCTCCCGAACATGGTTCAAACTCACGGTCTCCGCACTCTACCGCGACCTTCGCTTCACAAAAGAATCAGGCAGGCGACTGCAGAAACTCATCGATTGCCTCGCATTCTCGCCCACAGAGCTCGTCACATACTCCCATCATGTGCGATCGATCCACATTACGCAGATTGTGCAGGATGGTGTGGAGAGCACGAAAGCACAGCCGTGGGAGCTAGTTTTGGAATTGCTCGCAAAATGCTCGATGTACATCGAATCGTTGCATTTGGGGACCGGCGATGATCGATTCTTAAAGTTTGAGGATTGCGGGTTGCCACCGACAATTCATTTCCCGAATATGCGGGAGCTTTCGATCCAGCCGCACTGTGTCAAGTTTCCGCAGCTGTTTTTGATCGATTTGGTGCGAAGATCGTGTCCTCAGACTAACTCGCTGAAGGTGTTGAGGCTTCCTGGTTGTCTAGGAGGACTTGATGGGACAGGTGCGTTCTAAGACATTTTAGAGAGATACCTAGCTCATTATATCCGAAGGTTGGTGGTTGATTGCTGAGCGTGGAAGCGGTACTCCAAAAGCTTCCGATAGGAGCTATCGGCCCACAATCGGAATGGAGGAACTTGTTCTCACACCTGCCGCGTCCTCCGATGATCCCGCAGTAGTCCACGCGGGAAGAAGATGGACCGTCGAAACTGTCAATAACGGCCTCCTCTCACTCCGCGGCCTCGGCTTCCTTCGAAAATTAGACCTATCCCTCCACCAAACAATATCATCCGCTACCGTGCAATCGCTCCTTTTCTCAGATGCCGCACGAACTCTCGAGGACCTCAACTTCACCGACTGCGGATTTTCCGACCCACACTTGCTCGCGATCTGGGAAGCAGTGTCTCAGGGACAGGTACCTGCGCTCAAGCGGCTTGCGGTAGGGTGCAGTTGTCTGGGTCCAGTTGTACCGAGGCCAGCGTCATTGCTGAAGCAGCGATCGAGTTTCCTTGGGAGCTCCTTCCAAGCAGTAGCACAACAACAAGTGAGAGATAAGGCGTCCCCGCAATTCGGAACCGCACCCGGTGCACCGGTGAATCTCGGCTGGGCGTGCGCGATTGGATCATGTGGACGATATAGCGATCTGGTTGTTCGTCGACTTTTGGATGCCGTCGCTGGTCGCTCGCCGAAAGGTCCCGAGGCTACGTCGCTGTACATTGAAAGTGGGGGCAGAAAGGTGCCCACTGGTGTCACAATTATATTGCCGCGATTTATTATGGACATGAAGACAAGCAAACGCACCCCAACTTTGGCATGGAGCCTGACGCTCCCGTCGGGAAAGCAGGCATGGTATGACGCGGAGCGGGTTATGTATTTGGATGTGGCAATTGTGATTCCTGATGGGAGAATGGTGATGTAGAAATCAGAGACGATGGATTGAGCATCTTCCAAATGTTATGATTAAATAAGTGTTCCACCGCCCGTGCCATCATCGTGCGATAAAAAGTGTCACTATTTCATGTGTGTGTGAGGGGTGCAATACATTTCCGGGGGCACCGCAAAGTAATGATCCACACCAATCGTACAATGTCTTCAGCAGATGATTTGATATTTGTTGGGGCTAGCGGCCATGTGCATGCTCTTCAAAAGCGGTCCGGAGAGGTTGCTTGGACTGTCACTTTCAAACGGTCCAATAATAATCCCTCAGTTATCCACCCGCATCCACCGACGTCTTCGCTCCTCGTCTCTTGCGGGCCATATCTCCAATGCCTTTCCGGTGAGCAAGTCAGGCAATTTTGATCGAGTTCTTCTAATCGCACGAAATTATTACCAAGCTTCATCTGGGAGGTTGAAATGGGCGAACCCATTGACAGGAATCGGGGGAACTGGATACTCGATGGTAGCATTGGAGCCTTCACCAACCACAGATATGGTGCCGGCAGGTGTTTCAGTGGAAGTAGACTCTACAAAAGTCGTTCCACTCTCGAACTACGTATTTGTGGGTTGCAATAGGACTGTGCGTGCCATAAGGCTCTCTGACGGTGCAGACCTTTGGGAGTTTGAAACACCCCTAACTGGATCTTGCTCCTCCCTCCCAGCTCTGCTGATCGAAGATGGGATGCTTTATGTATCAGGGAACCGACATGTATGGGCTTTGGATCCATACAAGGGACAAACAGTAGGCATTAATTGATCCTCTAAATTGTTCCTCAATCTTATACTCTTCAGATTTGGCAGACCAAAATACCATCAGGCGACGGCTACCATATTCTCTCAACCATGCGCTCGAGCGCACTTTGCCGACCCCTCAATTTTGACCCATCTTCACACTCTCCATACGAACCTTCCAAATCACTCCTGCAAAGTGTTCTGTATGCATGTGCAAACGGCTACATAACGCGTATCGAGCGTGAGCGCGGGTTTCCCGAGCTCATGGATCAAAAGACCTGCCATGTACCGATCAGTGGAGCAGGCTTTACCGAAGTTCACAAAATTCCGCTCCCATCGTCCAACACCGCCATCGTTGCATCCGGCGCGAACGTCCGTCTGATCTCACTCGAGAGCGGCAAGGCGCTCTGGGAGAACGGGCTGAAAGGAATGGGGTTTGGTGTGGTCTCCGTTCTCGTCGGTGGCGGGGTTGCACCAGTTGAAAACACGCCATCGTACAGCAGCAAATCGACGCCGGATGCGGTTATCAACGCGACCTGGAACGACCGCGCCTTTGTCGCTGTGCATGGCAAGATTCACGCTGTGAGGGTCTCGGACGGGGAAACACTTTGGAAATACAGACCGCCGTTCTTCAAGCGCATTCTGAGACCTGCGCATTTGTTGCCTGATTTGAATGGGAGGGTCTACGTCGCTGGGGCGGGGAAGATGCATTGCGTGGACGCGGAGTCGGGAACGAAGGTGTGGGTGTCGAAGGAGCTGCATGGATCTTTCGCGACGCTGGCATCGTATGCGACCGGGAACGGGGAGACGAATAGGAGCTCTGTGTATTTGCCAATTATCAAGAGAACGAAGGAGGACGACGACAGACAGAGGGCAATAGCTGCAGGTGCTGCAGGGGGCAGTGGATAGTGACAAAGCTGCTTGCTGTATGTTTAGTGGTTTTGCAACAATTGCAGACTTTCTTAAATAATATTGATCTGATTAATCGCTGGAAACCTTTGTTTCAACGGAGTTTTGTGATCTATTTTCTGGTGCTAGGTGCCATAAACTAAACCATTCTATTCAGTTTTGAGGGGCATTCTGAGCTAGGTCAACACTCAGGCTAACCAAATGAACGCATGGCATTCCATCCGATAACATATTCTAACGCTGCTCCATTTTTTAATTTAGATTACAAAGCAAAACGGCAACCCGGTGTTCCGAAATGCAGTGCTCAGACAATTTAGAGTGCCAGTATCATCACCACAAGACGCACAACAGCGACTGAAAGATTCAGGACCTTCTCACTTACTTGAAATCATCGAGAGAATATGAAGTTAGGAATGACCACGCGTCGACATTCGTAATGGAATTGAATTGAGCGGAAATGAGGAAACAAGATTTGCCGAGGCGTAATATCGCACTGTTGCAGCAGAATGCACTCATTCCAGCCAGCACGCGGACCATTCAGCGAATTGTTAACGAAGCAATGAGTATTTTTAAACAGCGTGGAACGTTTTAGATCCAATATAGAGATTGGCATGACCAAAAGCAAAATGCAGACAAACAGCAACGAAACAAAAAACACAGAAACATAATTGGCAAACTCGGGAAAATTCTGGATTTTCCGTTCGACCCCACTTCACAGTTAAAACACCATCTAGATGGTCTTTTTCGTTTCACTCGCTGTTTGTGTCATCGTAATCTCCTTCAATGTCTTGACCATCACATCCCTGGTCTGCTTCATCAGATCTTCTACGTCATCCAGAGTCTTTCCAACGGTCGAAATTGGTGGGAGGACTGAGCATGACAAGTTAGATTTGTTTAGAAAGTGTCTGCCAGACAAAAAGGTTCACCTTTCACTGGAATAACACCGCCTGCGAATCGCTTGTATTTGCTGGAGTAAGCTTCGGAGTACGTTGCAACGACGACGGGCACAATGGGAATCTGACCCTGGATGGCAACATGGAATGCACCTTTCTTGAAGGACAGCATTTCGTTGTTGTTTTGACGGGATCGGGTGCCTTCTGGAAACATGAAAAGTCGGAGCTGCCAACGCAATTATCGTAATGCCATAATATCGAAAAGTGAAACTGAATGAAGCATACCTTGCCCTGAACCAAGAGGCGGCCGACTTCAGCCATGGTCTCCCAAGCGCTGGCACGGTTGCTACGGTTGATGAAGATATTCTTGGCCAAGTAGGCTAATCGTGCTTGTTAGAATCACACAAGAAAAAATGCAGTTTTGGTTACTGTATTGACCCAAGATCGGCGCATAAATAAGCTCCTTCTTTGCCAAAATTACAGACTCGGTAGGGAACACGCAGCCACTGAAAAAAGGAACACCGCATCAGCAAATCCATCGTCCAAGATATCTGCGTTGACTCACACTGCAGCCATGTCCAATGACGCTTGGTGGTTGACACAAATAACTGCGGGGGTGGTCTTCTCAAGGTAACCCGCCGGATCGTCAGCAACAAACCGGGTGCCAAGCATGTACGTGGTGAGGATATTGAAGGTACGACCGACGTATTTGTTCGTCTTGTATCCCCAGCCGATCACCGAGAAAACTACGGCGAGGATGCAGCCCACAAACGCCGCGATACCGACAGCATTGAGCAAAACGAGTGCCCGAACAAAGAACTGCAGTTTTCCTTTCGTGTTGTAGCCGAGCTAGTTGCATAGAAAAGTAGGATCATCAAATTGATGTGCGACACGACGATATGTTTTCCAATCCACAGCAGAGTTCTTCGATCGCTCCTGTCATTCCCATGACCACAAGCGCAAAACATACCGCGACTGAGCTCGCAGTCGATCCAAGCCAAAACAGGAACAATCCGTACACAGACATATTTTGTCCCGATTGCTGTCTTAGTTTCAGATGTCTTCTAAACAGCAAGAACGCAGCGGCAGCAATTGCAGACGCGCCGGTAGACTTCCCAGAGATAGATCCAATGAGGCGTTTAGTATGCGATGACGACGACACGCCAGCTGGAGATATTTTTGTATTTTCCGACGTGATGCGGGCAGTATGGTTGAGCCCGGGAGCAGTTTCGGAGGCCAGCTTTGCGACGGCGGCAGAGGAGGGTGCGAATGCTTGCGACGGCAGAATGGAGAAATCACAGAATTTGAAGGACAATTTTTGGGAGTGACACGGAGGGGCTTAACTTTGCGGGTTTGAAATTTTGAGGAATATTGAAAGTCAGTGCAGATCACCGATCATCGGGATTAGGAATGGTGGTGTGTAAGTTCTGGCTGGAGGGCAGATGCAGGTTTGGGAACGAATGCAGGTTCGATCACTCGGGCGGCGGGGGTGCTGCAAGTCCAGGTGGAAGTAAGTGTCTGTTTCATTCAAATGCCCTATGTCTCCACACTAATTATTGCGTCTGCGAAGGAGGTGGCGGTAGAGGTGGACATTCGCGAAATCCATCCTTTGGTGCTGTGAGAGGAGATACCGGAAATGTATTCTCCAATCTCAATAACTTCGACGATGGCTCGAGCTTCAAAAATAGCGGATTCGGGCGTGGTGCAGGCGGTAACCGCAATTCATGGGGTGGAGATAATCGAGGTGGTGGCGGAAGAGGCGGATTCAATGATGCTGACTCGTTCGGTAACCCAACGTTAAACGTGGACATGGGACATGGTGGCAACGGCCATGGTGGATTCGGTCGTGGCAGTGGGGGTGGTGGCGGAGGCGGCGGCGGCGGTGGTGGTCGCGGAAGAGGAGGTAACGGTGGAGGAAGAGGACGAGGCCTCAATGACGGTGGTCGTGACGGAGGCAGTAACCCACACAGCGATCGCGACATAGAGACGTACGGGCGCTGCAATCTTCCATACAAACTGATCCTTACCTTCAACTAAAACAGTGCTATAAAGATCGATTTGGAATCTACAAATGGCAGTGGGATGTGGCCAATATCTTCCTACGGACTTTTCGACAACTACATCCTGAGTGGCACTGATGCTTCCCCAGAAGAAATGAGGCTCATTTTTGTCGCTGAACAGCGCAAGACGGGGGCCGTCACAAACTATGTAAATAATCCCATTCATAATCTTGTCTGGTTAGTCTCCCCTCAATTCGTTTACCTTTAGGTTAACCTGTACGGACAACTTCGGACAAACGTGAACCAAGAACTTGCGAATTGCTACCAGAACCCTCGAACCGCTCTACAAAGATCACAAGAAGAATGGGACCGGTTCCGCGAAAGCAGACCACCTTCGCAGGCCGTCATGGCTGTATGCAATGCGATCGATCAAGTTACCGCGGGAGGTGTGCCGCCACCACAGAACATACCGAACGCGAACCAGTTCAACATGGCGGGTGTCGGAGGTACGGCGTTCAACAGTGGAACGTCAGGTGCATTTCAAAGTGGCGGGTTTGGACAACCAGGATTTCCGATGGGCGGCGCAGGAGGGGCCGCTCCAACACCAACCCCGTTCCTACTGTCACAACTCCAGCAGCAAACACCACCACAACCTTCATTTTCATTTTTGTCGTCGGGTCAACCGCAGCCGAGCGTTTTCGGAGTACACCTTAAAATGCCGTCGAATCCAGCAAACTCGTTTTTGTTCTTGAATTCTCAGCAAAGTTCATTCACTGGCGGAGGTCCATCGAATGGGGTTTCCGGTGGTGGGGCCTGGGGGGTTGGGGGAGCATATGATGAGGACGAGCCGATGGAGCCACAATATGAAGAACAATTTCGGGCGACTGAGTTCGCCGTGGGCAAAATACCAGAGACCAGCCCTCCGCCTGCTTTGCGATTTGCTTGATTTTGAGAATACACAAATCGATTCGACAAGGTCCACAGCATGGAATCGTTGGTAAGAGCCTTACATGGGTGTGGGGCTGTTGTTGGTGGGGATCACTATTCGACCCCATTGTGTATTAAATTCAATGACTATGCAGTGGTCAGGATTGTAACGAGGTGGGGAAGAGTCGGTGCTTGCACATATGCGCTCAATTTCTGCCCTTGAGTATCGTTGGTAACACCCACAGTCCCATCCTGGGAGTTCTCACGCAGAGTCACGTTCAACTTCCAGCGGTTCAAGTCGTACACTCCAGCTTGCGGGAAGCAAGCTGTTAACAACAACTCAACTTCTTGCTCCGGTCCCACTTGACCAACATGCAGGGTCTGTCCAAGCCAGTAAAAGTCGGAAGCAGTAGGCGGCTTCTCGGCTCTTAACACATTACAAGTGATTAGACGACATGTACAAAAACGAAACCGCAGTATTTCCACTTACCCAGCTGCTGCTAATGAAGTTCCTGGTGTGATCTCAAGGGTATATTCCGCATTGTTCATCCACGAACTGTTCCTAAGCTTCACCGTAACAGGTAACATGCAAGCCCTTTAAAAATCAGCCGCGTTGGTCAAAATCAAAGTCTCTCTAGCCGGGCACACCTCCAAGAACTCACCCCTCATTCTGGAAATCATGCGAGTGCAAGTTCTTCGCTCTCAACACCACCCGAATCGGACAATTATCCTTCCCCCTCGACTTCAACAACGAGTTTATCAACGCCTTTTTCTCCCGCACCGTCGACGCAAACAACGCCTTCCCAAACATCTGCTTCCCGACTGCCCCGCCGTCACCCCCCTCCGTCCCACCACCGGCCCTCGCCGCCGCACTCGTCGTCATCTTTACAATCCGCTGCAACTGAAGCGGCGACTGCAGCGCAAGGTTGATCCCGATAATGTAGTGATGTCCGGTCTTTACCCCCTTTCCAGCGGTATCCGTGTCCCAGTGCAGCGCGAGGTCTACGTCGTCCGTGAAGTAGAGCGAGAACAACTGGCCGAGTTGCTCCGGGAGGAGCATCGGGTACTGCGTTGCGAGCGTCGCCATTCGCCACTGGAGACGAGAGTTGTAGGTGAGGTTGCTGAAGGGAACACGGGAGCATGAGAGCGGGCGGGAGGACGCGAGCGTGTCGGGGTTTGCTAAGCACGCCATCTGGAGGTCGATGGGGAGTGCAGGAAGCGCGGGAGGGAGGTCTTCGCGGAAGATGAGCTTGCGGACTGCTTCGGCAGTAAGGGACTCGGGGCACTTGCTGATGTCTTCACTCGGGTGGATGACGCGTACAAAACGAAAGTACATGAATAAGGTTTGGCGGGCGGGAAGGTGGAGTTGCGAGCTGTCACGCCAAAGTCTGGAACAACAAACAAGTCATTCAGGAGCTCTTAGTGACGGTTCTCAGCACTAAACGTACTCATCATCAATTGGAATTAGCATCCAGCTCGGACTCAGGGATGATATCTGCTTCAACCGAATCACATTCGATTGTTGTAGGTTCTCAATCTGTACAAGGATTACGGTCAAACTAAGCACTAGAGCCACAGTGGAAATACCTCGATGCCAAGAATAAACTCATCCAAGCTCCGCGTGCTCGGCCGAGTAAACGCATTGATTCTTAAAGACGGCAGCACCTGTACGCCCATGCTGATCTTCAGCGTCCGGTAGTTGTTCTTTTCTGCAGTCTGAAAGCAACTTGAGCACCCCGCCAGTCGCAACCCCCAAACCTTCCACCTTACCTCTGATTGATATCCAAACATGAATCGGAACACATGCCGGCCCATTCTATCCCCGCGAATCCACACAGGCAGTAGCATCGAGCTACCCGCACCAAGCAAAGGCAGCTCGCCCCCCTTGTCCGGAAGTTCCAATCCAATCACACTCGAGTTCACAAGAATATTATCCGTCCGCACCGTTTCCATGACTCTCCCTTCCTGATAGTCGACCTCACAATGATCTACACAAACCACCTATTTAACCCCTGCGTTCCCCTCTTCCCTACAACTCCATGAACTCACCGTAAACAGGAACACCTTCGCTCTCGAACCCTCCAAAGCAAAAGAACGACGGATGGCTCATCTTCACAAACAGGTTCTTCATCGCACGATTCCCGCGATTCCGTACCTCCAGCACCGCCTTCGCGACCTCGCCGCTCCACAAAAACTCGGGGAAATCACGGAACGTCAAGTCGAGGACCGGCATCGGAGGGGTCACGATGAGGTTGAGCGAATTGTCCGCCGCGTACAATTCCATCTGACGCTGCTCGGCGGTAGCGTTGAGACGCTTCCCTCGCTTGTTGAAGGGTCGGAAGGTTGGCACGGTGTCGCAGAGGTAGTAACGCAGACCGAGGACTTTAAGCGAACCCTCTTGCTTTGGGAACACCTTAATCTGCATCTGTTTCGGGTGGGTTATTAGAAAAAATCTTAAGGTGCAAACAAGTGCGGGTAAAGTACCTGACGACGTTCCAGTGCTCCAAGAGTAATTTCATGGATATACTCAACATCAAACGCATTGTACACAAGCTTGTCCACGCCTATACCTCCACCATCCAACCCCGCATTCGTTTCCTCGCCAGCATTCCCATCTTTGTCCTTGGTAGAAGAAGAGTACGCACAAACAATCGACAATCGGTTGAGCTGCATCGTGATCTGCATCTGATTCGCAAGTTCAAACGTCACGAACACGGGCTCTAAATACCCATCGTCAAAAATTCACCAAAGATCAATATTTCCGAATCCAAAAAACGTACCACCCACTGCACAGCTCGTTCGGCCGTTGTCCCGCGAGCTCAGCAACGAAGATTTCTGCTTCTTGCTCCCATATGGCCCGCTTCCCGTCATGACGCCCGCCTGCAACGCACTTCCGCCCCTGCTGAACCCATATTCGACCAGATCGGTCTCAAACTCGTCCCACATATCGTCTTCGCCTTGCTGCTCGCCGCCAAGAAGCCCGCCACCAGCACCAGGACCGAAGTTTTGGTTGATACCGCCGTGAGACTCGACGATTGCGACTTTGACTGTGTCGTTAGGTAGAGCTGGGATGGGGAGTGGGGGCAAGCTGTCCATCTTCAATCCAGGATTCTGTGCTGAAAAAGTCTGCAAACGACGCATGAGCCCGAAAAACAGCAATTACATTTCTACCCGCTGTTACTACCTTGTACACTTGCAAGAATTCTTTCAAATACGAACTCTGTTGAAGTGCGCTTTGCCTGCTGCTCCTCAGAAGCCTGTAGAAGTACTCGATAGCCGATCTGTTGTCCGAAAGATGGTACGAGAGCCGACCAAGCGTGAAATGCATGTGATCCTCCACGAGAGACCAGTTGTGCTCGTGGTACACGTCCATGGCCGTTACGTAGCACCTGAACGCCTGCTCTTTCTGAAATCAAAATGGCGACATGTAAACATTGCGAAAGTTCAGCGTGATCCCAGAAAAACAGTATACCTGATTGCATCTGCTGAATCGGTGTCCTGCAAGCACAAAGTTGAATGCAAACTTTCGTATCATGACAGGGTCCGTGCGAAGATAACTCAGCCCAGCTTGCTCCAAAAACAGTGCGCTACGCAAATCAAGATCCTTCCCAGACTAAATCAGTCAAAAGACAAAAACAATCCATTAACAACATACATCTGCTGTGAGGCGAACAAGAACGGCTGGTGCATCCTTGAACTGCTCCCGGTGTCTCAGCATCTCGTAAAACAGCATTGCGGCCCGCGCACCATAATGCATCGACTTGGCCTCAACATGTGCGTTAAGTGCGGTCAGCATGGAGTCGACTCCGCCTTTCAGCCCGTCGGCCATGAGTCCACATAATGCGGACATTTCCTGTACACCGATGTTTTGATAAATATGATTGGGATAATTAATTTTTGCATAAGCGTATACCTGCGCGGATGCGTAATAACGCATCATTCGATCAGCCTGGAAATCCTTCTTGACCGAGTCATAAACCGAGAGTGCGAATTTGTAGTCTCTAAGCATGAACGCGTAGTCGGCCAGTTTGCGCATGAGCATCTCTGGCGTGTTGTACGCGTATCTACAGATTCGGGTTCAGGGCGATTTGGATATAAGGTTTGAGCTGAGGGCTTTTTTCAAATTTACATGGAGGAGGTTGAGCCATCTGGATTCTGAATCGAAGTGAGACTCGAAGTCTGCCTCGACGCGCCTAGAAACTTTCTGCTCGCGCTGAAAAACCTCCCAGTCAACCCACGCCTCGAACTCGCAACCTACAATTGGGTTAGCGGTGGTGCGACGAGACCACCGCTCATTCACATTACCTGCTCGTTCAGATGCTGCATGTTCCTCTCCAAGAACGGTACGAGGCCCTGCACCAGAAACTCCCTCACTACCGAATCGAAAGCATTCACATCCCCCTCCGATATGTACCGTCCACACCCCCAGGGCGGCACGCTTAGCGACAATTTCGGCTTTTCGTCCACTTCCAAATCACTCTCCATGTCGGCTGTCGTCGACCCGTCCGAAAGCACGCTCGGCGCGGCGACGCCGCCAGAACCGGCCACAGCGGTCGCCGACACGTCGGAAAGGAACCCGGTCGGACCCGCGACGGTCGTGTTGCTGCCCGTAGACGCGATGGATTCGACTGACGCTCTGGAGGCGTTCGGGATGGGTTGCGAGGGCGAGACGACGAGGGACGGTGGGATGGAGAGGAGGGTGGAGAGCTCTGCGACGGTGTTGGCCCAGAGATCGGGGACTGCGCGGGGTGGGTTTTCTGGGTCGGATTGGTTGAAGGGGACCGGGGTTAGGCGGATGAGGTGGCAGCTTAGACCGAATGTCTTTTTCATTTGTGTGAGAATGGCATCTGGGCTGGCAGGAACATGTTTGTTCAGCAGAGAGCGATGAAGCCGATGCCGTGTCGTTTTACGTACTCTACGGGAATCTGTGAGCTCGAATCGTGGAGCAGCAAGTAGTGTTTCAAGAAATTTGGGTCGAGGTATCCGCGCTCGTACACAGGCGGCAGTGCAGATGGAGCTGAGAGAGCCGAGAGGGCCGCAATCGGGTCCGGATTGTTAGTCGTTGTCACATACCAGCCTGGAGTGGGAACAGTCGATGAGAGCCTGGCAGGCAACAATACAATTCTTGTTTGGATCTTACATGCAACGGGGTGATTGAACGTCTCGTGCTCCACAACGGGCAAATTTCGACAGAACAGGTCCCTGTACACGATATACCAAGGCGAAGCTTCCAAAGTCGTTGCTGGAATGCCAAAATTTCAACAAAACTTGGCACCAACCCCCCGAGAATTCTGGACCGGACCTTTCCCAAACACATCTCTGACGTCATCTTTGGACCTGATCCCAAGACCCCCAAGGACCCTCGCGTCCGGATGGGACATCACCAGATCCGAAGCCACCTTGTGAATTCCGGTCGGATCGAACCTGTCGAGGAGCGGCAAGTTGACGAAACGCAGGGTAAAAAGCTCATGCAGCTGGGCGTGCAGCTGGGAATCACGGACTTGGACTACAAGGATCAACACAAGGTGAACAGAGCGGGGATGAGCGGAATCGACCGACCTTTTCCAGCGATCCTCTCGCCGAAGGGACGCAAGAGGTCTGCGAAAGAAGGCAGGGCATTAGCGCGGGCGACGTCGTCGGCATCCTTTGACGCGACGACGGCGACAGACGGAGCGAGCAGGCGAAGGATGAAATGAGTGCCCTCCATTGCATATGCCACAGTATGATACTAGCCACACAGCCACGTGATGAGGTGCGCTTGGTGGGGTGCTCCACCACGTGATGCGCTGGTTGGCTGCATGTTCAATCTGCCTGGCACATTATTATTGCGTCCCGCAGTCGGTCACGTGGGCTGGTGTCGCTGCCATGTCGTCCCTCCTCAAGGCACGGAGTGTTATTAGCACCGCTCCCTCTCCACTTTCTAACCCTACTTGCCGTTCAGAGTACAGTACTGACGGTCACTTCCGTGCTCGAGTTCTACAAGGCTGTCAACCCTGCTACCCTCTCCGGCGCGATCGACATCATCGTCGTCGAACGCGAAGACGGCTCCTTTGCTTGCTCGCCGTTCCACGTCCGCTTTGGGAAACTGAAGCTGCTCAGACCACAGGAGAAAGTCGTGCGTACTTTATTCTTCGTTCGCCACTGTGGTAACAAGGACTGTAGGTCGAGATTACCGTCAATGGCGACGTCGTGCCTTTCGTTATGAAGCTGGGTGATGCTGGCGAAGCCTTCTTTGTCGTTGAAACTGATGTGCGTCTTTGCCATCATCTAAATCTGATTCCATGAACTTACTGTGAGCAGAATCCCGTGCCGTCTGAGTACGCAACTTCTCCAATCCCAAAGCCTGAACCCGACGTCGTGTCGGAAGCAAACCCCCTTGAACTGCTCGAGCTTGGTGAAGCCGAGGATGTTCCCAGTATGTATACCACAACACACCTCCCTGGACCTTGCTTACTTGTTTCCGCAGGCGGTGTGGGTGGTTATGTGAGCGCCCCGGCATCAGGTACCCACGTTGAGCTTTGGATCGTTGCTTTGCTAATTTGAATCAACATTAGATATCGCCCCAGAGGACTTTCCATATGATGAACTGGATCCCAGCACTGAACTGCCGAGCGATATACCTCTGCAACTCAATCTGGTACCCGATGACCCCACGCAGTCTAATCACGTTCCCGCCGAGTCTGCAATTGGGTCGGAAAAACCTGCAGCTTTCAAAGTCGTGGCTCTGGTGGATAAACTCTCCGATCCGCCGCAGGAATCCTCGCTGGATCCTACTGATTCCAAATTACTCTTTCAAACCACACAGCAATATCCCATTGCAACAGAAGCTCCTCCAGGACGTCCCCCCTTATCCTTTCCAGACGCAACCCCCATCTCCGAAGACGAGGACGCGCTGATGGTAACCCCCGCTGTCTCCTCCTCCAACATTCCCGCCCTCCCAACCTCCTCGATTAACTACACCTCCGCACTCCAAACCGCCATCGATATCAGCGAGGAAACCGACCCCATCTCGGACGAGCTCCCGCCGCATGCATCCGACGTCGTCGCACTGGCTATCGAAGGCGGAACCGATGACGAGGAAGTGCTCTTCGGTGCACCGGCAGACTTGGCGCTGGAGAGCGAGGAGTTTGGGGGTCGATTCGTTGAGATTCCTGGAGGAGAAGGTAAAAATGCGCAACTTTCGGATAATGGGCTATTTGTCGACAGGATTTTTGTATATTGTTAGGCGTCCCTGGAATGGCGATCTCGCAGTCTCTGCCGGGACATTCAACACTGTCCGGTTTCCGCCAGTCAGAGTATCTCGGGATTCCACCGCGTCGTATACGCTCCAGTTCCGTCGAGGTCTTCGGAAGCTCCGCACCCGAAAAAGGTAATCGCTAATCTCATCCTCCTTGACCCACCACTCACAACCTACCCAGAAATCACAACGTTATCTCCCCCTGGTGACGACGAAGGCTACCCGTTCAGCGACACCGAAGTTGAACTTCCCAACAAAGCGTAAGTCTCTCCGAAACACAGACTCCCCAACCTTCTGAACCGCTTCCAGCATCCGCGGCCCGGCCTCAGACCCCGATTTATCCTTCCAAGATCCCACAAAGCGCACCACAAAATCCTCCAGCGCAACGAGCATTTGGAGCTGGACCTGGGGAGCGCTCCCGGTTGTCAGCGGGAGAGGCTCCAAACAGCCCACTGAGGCAGTACCGACTCCACCACCTGCGGAGCTGACGGAGACGATGACGGTGGATGAGAAGGTTGACAGTTACTTGGCGAGTATTCGGGAGGACGCGAAAGTCACGGAGGAGGCGGAGGCTGAGGATGTGACGGTTGGGGAGGTGAAGATTGAGATGTCGAGTTGCGGGTTTAAAGAGATTTCAAAACTTGGTGGAGAGGTGAGTGAAATGGGCCGAGAGATTTTCTAAAACAGAAGCTGATCATTCTTCAAGGCTGCCGAGGATCTCTTTAGAAAGCATCTTGTGCCATATGAATCATACATAGAAAACCCAGCGATCGTGATGGACCCGAACATGGTGTTCTTCGTCAACGGGGGGCAAGTTTAGACACTGACTCTATCTTTTCGGCGCAAGGCTTACGTCTCCGCTTTTAGCTACCACAACTGGACGACTGCGGCGCCAATGGTCTTTGCCGCAGCACTCTACAACAAAAAGCTCCCGTCACAATCTATGAAGAAGCTCATCAAAACCGAAGAGGAGCAGCGCGGCCGAGGAGGCTGGGGACTCTGGTGGGGCTCCAGTAGCCCCTCGGGAACCGTCCGCAAGCTCGACGAGGTAAAACCATCCAACGCGAAACCAATGTACCTTACCGCCTCCCCCAGTCCAAACCCGACACCCCCACAACGCCCCTCCCAAGCAAACCCTCTACCCCAGCCCCGCTCGCCTCCCCGCCCCTCTCCCCTCCACCTCCAACACCAACCCAACCCCCGCAGTCCAACTACGTCAAATCTCTCCGTCTGACCTCTGACCAGCTCCGCATGCTCAACCTTCACCAGGGCTGCAACACGATCTCCTTTAGCGTGCAGTCCCGACTCCAAGGCACCGCGACCACGAGCGCACGGATCTTCCTTTGGCGCCACGATGCGCGCGTGGTGATTTCGGACGTCGATGGCACGATCACGAAGAGCGATGTGCTGGGACACGTGTTTACTATGGTCGGGAGGGATTGGACGCACATTGGTGTTGCGAGCTTGTACACGAACATTAGAAAGAATGGGTACGAGATTATGTATTTGACCGCCAGGGCGCTCGGGCAGGTGAGTGAGATGAAAGAAAAAGAACGTTGCGAGAATCTTGATTTTTGCGGGGCTGGTTGCTTTTTGATAGGCCGAGTCGACGAGGGACTATTTGAAGAAAGTGCAGCAGGCGAAAGCGCAGCTGCCTGAGGGACCCGTGATCATGTCTCCCGACCGTCTCTTCAGAGCTCTTCATCGGTACATGGAGCTACTTTGTAAGGTGTTTATTTTTCTGACTGGGGTTTGTCACACACACAGAGAGGTCGTCATGCGCAAACCGGAAGAGTTCAAGATTGCGTGCTTGAGGGATATCAAGAGACTCTGGGGCGACGAGTGGAATCCCTTCTACGCCGGTTTCGGCAATCGCATAACCGTGAGTTTCCAAAAAAAAAAGCAGAAACACTGGTTCCCACTAGATTTGTCACAATGTATGGATGGTAGGACGCGCTATCGTATCGGAGCGTTGATGTCCCAGCATCGAGAATTTTCACGATCGATCCGAGCGGAGAAGTTAAGCTCGAGCTCATGGCGGACTACAAGTCATCGTGAGTTTCAAACCACACGGCAGCCATCCCACACTCCCCCTGATCTTTCGATTGCCATTTCAGGTACATAAAGTTGAACGATATCGTAGACCAGATTTTCCGTAAGTTGACTGCCCACAGTGGAATGGATCGTTACCGAGATCTCATCGTTTTACATAACAGCACCTCTTGGTAAAGCTCTGGACACCGAGTTCAACGACTTTCACTTTTGGCGACCGCCCTTGCCAGAGGTAGCAGCATCAACTCTGAGCGCGGGAGCGACCCCACCAGCCGGATCAAGCGCAGCAACGGCAGGGTCTTCAGACGAGGAGTATGAAGATGATGATGAGGAGTATGATGACGAAGAGGAGGAGGAAGATTTTGAGGGGACGGGCGGGGATGAAGATGCGGTCGCGGCGCAGATTGTACATGAGGTGATGAGTGCACCGTACCTCTGATATTGATAAAAAAAATAAGAAATCCGAGGGTGTAAAGGTTGGCGATCCCACGTGACGGTTTGGATGATCCCATCCCAGAGTACAGCCACAGTTAACAGCCACACACATAGATGTGCCGATCAGGGTGTCAGTGAAAATATGTGAGGCAGTAAGTAGAATGTGAGAGTGAGAGTGACTATCAGTGAGTCAGTCAGTCAGTGCGTCTCACGGTTACCTGCGAATGGTCGCGTAGTACGTAGTAATAATTATTACAAAATAATGCCCTGCTTTATCCGAACATCCGTGTCCCTCCACTAGCCACATCTTCACTGCTTCTCATTTTTGTTTTTCTTCAAAATTGTTTTTTTGTTGTTTAAAATTCCTCCTCGCTGCTAGCGTCCGATCTGTTTGCGTTTCCTAATACCGTGTCGTACTGATCCCACCCAAGTCGTCGCTGCTAATCCACTATGTGCAAGCCCGAGTCGAGATCCACTGCTGGTACTTGTGTGTGGTGGTGATACATCCTTCGTCCCCTCTCACGCTTATCTTTGCACTTCAGTCCGCAAGTTCACCTGGGCCGAGATCGAGGGCTCCGTCGGAAAGACCTTGTCCATGACTTCGGTGTCCAAGGGTGGCCCCGCTTACACAGTCATCCACGGCAAGGTCTATGACCTCAGCGGTGACTTCCTTGCGTGGCACCCCGGCTCGGCTGTTGCACTCTCCCAGCTCGGAAAAGATGCCTCTGGTACGTCATGGGTCTTCACCGCTCCCGTACAATCCTCTCATGTGTTCCCGAAACAGGTGCTTTCGAGGTTTTCCACTCCTCGGCCGCATACGAGGTTCTGGGCAACTACTATGTCGGCGACCTCGCCGAAGGCGAAGTCCGCAAGCCCAACGGTACAAACCTCCCGCATCGCTCTCTAAGACTCTACTAAATTGAGATTGTGCTAATAGCATTTGCGGAAGACGTCCAAGAGCTGCGTGCAGCTTTGGACAAGATGAACATTTACGAGTCCAGCTTGCTGTACTACTCGCTCAAGGTCCTCTCCAACATTGCAATGATGACCGCCTCCCTCGCCATCCTGTTCCGTTACGGGAACAGCCCGTTTGCGGTCATTCTTAGCGGTGTGATCATGGCCGTCTTTTTCCAGCAGAGCGGTATGTGTCAAGCTTGTTTCTGGCATGCCCCTGCAAGCGGATTTTAACTTTTTGATTCAAAAGGCTGGCTTGCGCACGATTTCTTGCACCACCAGGTGTTCAAGAACCGTACCCTCAACACTTTGAGCGGTTACATTATCGGTAACCTTTGGCAGGGCTTCTCCGTCACCTGGTACGACTCACTGAACTTCAAGGTCTTCCACTTTGTCTAATTCTTTTATAAGGTGGAAGGTCAAGCATTCGACCCACCACAGCACACCCAACATCCACACAGAAGACCCCGACATCAGCACCATGCCCATTCTCGCCTGGTAACTTAAACACTCCCCTTTCCACACTTTCGACCCCTGAAATCAACCAACAAAAAAAACAGGTCCGAGCACGCTCTCGAGCTCTTCAACGACATCCCCGACGACAAGCTCGCGCACTTTATGATCGAGAACCAAAACGTTCTTTTCTTCCCGATCCTCGCTTTCGCGCGTCTCTCTTGGTGCTGGGGCTCGATCAAGACCGTCCTCCCCGTCGCCGCCAAGCAGCTCATGATTCCCGATCGCGCGCTCCTGATCGAGCGGATCACCCTCGCGCTGCACTGGGTATGGTACCTTGGTGCCGCGTTCGGGGCCACCGGGAGCATCGGGTTGGCGCTGTTGTGGATCACGGTGAGCCAGACGGTGTGCGGCCTGTTGCTCGCCTTTGTGTTTGTGCTAAACCACGTAAGTGATTGGATTTGTAATGTACTGGGTTTGTTGATGTTCATGGGGCGGTTTTCAAAGAACGGGATGCCGATCTTCACGGTTGAAGAGAGCAAGGATTACGGGTTCTATGAGCTCCAAGTTGTGACCGGTCGCGACGTTAAGCCCACCTGGTTCTCGGACTGGTTCACCGGTGGTCTCAACTACCAGATCGAACACCACATGTTCCCAAACATCCCCCGCCACAACTTCCACAAGGTCGCTCCCTTGGTCGAATCTCTGTGCCGTAAGCACGGCGTCGTTTACCACCGCACCGGGATGCTCTCTGGTATGAGCGAGGTCATTGGCCGTCTGGCGAATGTTGCGCAGGTGGCGAGGAAGAAGGCTGCTGAAAAGAAGTAGATGAGGCAACGAATAAAGTTTCAAGGGAGAGGATCGTGAGTTTGACGAGGTTGATCGCACGGATACCCGATATAAACCTGTTAATCGGTTCTGCGTTGGGTGGCGGATGGGAAATTACGGAACTTACAAAAAAATATCAATGATTGTGTGATTGTGACGCTTTTGTTGTCCTTCATTATGGTCGTGGATTAAATTGGTATTGTTCGTCAAAAGAACAAGACAAGATCGAAGGCAGCGCAGACAAGTCCTATCCTTGAGTCCTCCCTCACCGAGACTTCTCAAGCTCCCCCGTGAGGATCGGGGGAACTCCTTCCCTCGGCAGCAACTGCATCGCCGACTTTCTCGAAAGCTGCACAAGCAACGTACTAACAAAGCAAATCTCAGAACCTGGCTTTCCCACGTTAAAACTACTTACTCCATCACCACGAGCGTGGCCATGGCTTCGACGATGGGCACGGCGCGCGGGAGCACAGAGGGGTCGTGTCTGCCCTTTGCCGCGAGCACGCCGTCTGTTCCACCGTACGTCGTGGTCTCCTGGGGCTGCCCGATCGTCGCGGCGGGTTTGAATGCGACTTTGAAGTAAACATTCTCGCCGTTCGAAATCCCGCCCTTTTAAAAAACACACACAAAAGGATCGGTATCAAAACTAAGGAATAAACAAAAAAAGATCGGGCGAGACAACACAAACCTGAATTCCGCCCGAGAAGTTGGTCTTTGTCCCCAAACTCCCGTCCTCCTTCTTCACAAACGGATCGTTGTGAATGTGTCCGGGCACCGTGGTCCCCGCGAACCCGCTCCCGATCTCAAAGCCCTTGGTCGCGGGGATCGACAGCATCGCGTGCGCGAGCTTGGCCTCCAACTTGTCGAACGCGGGCTCACCGAGACCGCGCGGGAGGTTCCTGATCACGCACACGACCGTCCCGCCGATCGAGTCGCTGGCCTCTTTTGCCTCCACGATGCGCTGCACCAAAAATGTTTAGACCCATCCAATTGCGTGACTGGTCGGTTGTGTTGGCTTACGGCGCGCATTTGTTGGGCGACGTTCGGGTCGGGACACCGCACTTCCGTCGCGTCGACTTGGGCCCGGGTCACGTTCGCGAGCGTCGACCACCAGGTTTGCCAGCTACGCATCCAAGACACTGCGTCCGCGGGGACCGTATAGTTTGTCGTGGGGTCGAGCGAGACATTGCCGATCGAGTTTACAAAGGCGACGATCTCGATCCCGTGGGTGAGCCTGAGATACTTTTCCGCGACGGCCGCGGCCGCAACTCGTCCTAAACCACATCGTTCAACTGCTGTGATAGAACACCAGCTTCTTTTTTGGCTTATCTACCAATCGTCTCGCGAGCAGAAGAGCGCCCTCCTCCGCTCGACGCTTTGATCCCGTACTTTTCGAGGTACGTGTAATCCGCATGCGATGGCCGAGGGTAGTAATCCATCTCGCCGTAATCATGCGGTCGCTGGTCGAGGTTGGGAACCTGCATTGCGATAGGCGTGCCCAGACTGAATCCCTTTTCTGTTCCGGAAAGGATGACCACCTTGTCCTTCTCGTCGCGCTGTGTATGGAGTATGCATATATCAGCGTTGACGGAATCTGTTCGTGCAGGATGAGAACTCACGGGAGTGGTGAGATTGCTTTGGCCGGGCCTTCTGCGGTTCAGTTGCGGCTGGACGTCGTCTTCGGTGAGATGGAGGCCCGGCGGGCACCCGTCGACGATGACTCCAACGGCTTTGCAATGCGACTCGCCAAAGGTTGTTACTCTGTAGAGAGAGCCGAATGTGCTCATCTTCGTGAAGGGAATTGAAGAAAGGCGAGAATCGCTGGACTGACTAATGTTGGATCAGAACAAAATTTTCTTCCCAGAGTTGTGCAGATCGGATCCACGAGAGTAATTATGCCTCTCGCCGGTAGAAGACTAAAATGGGCTACACAACTGAATTTTCGGGCGTTTTTCAACTGTACAGTTCTCACTAAAGAGCAAAGAAGCTATCTGCAACAGTTTTCGAAAACTCGCCGTTACCAGAAACACAGAATCGTCGACGACGATTCTGAAACCCTTCGAGTGGGAGTTGGCTCCCAGTCGGCCCAGAATGATCACCAAGAGTCGATCAAAAGATACAACGGGCGTACCAAAGGGAGCCAGGGCGACGGTGTGACTGGGGACCGAATGATTCTGGCAACTGGATTCAGTGGGATGGCATGGAGGAATCGTATTTCGCCGTAGATTGGCTGAAGTACTTGATCGAACATTGTTTGAAACCATGGGGCTATGTAGGGAATTGGTGGGTGAGTTGGCAGGGAGAGTGTGAAGAGGATACGGAGCGTTTGATGAGGACAGAGGAAATGCTGATTCTTATCTTCAATCGCAATAATTTGAGAAGTTTGTTATTTGTCATTGCACTTATGAATTGTATAGTTTTTTGTGTTTTGAACGACCAGTTTGGGCTGCTCGATTACACAGCTGCCAATGAGTTTACAGCAGAAAAAGCTGTTATCTCCGGTTTATTTTTGCGGTGCTTGATTAGCAAAAGTGGGTTGCTTAGTTCTTTTTGTAACACAAACATAACCAGCTATTGTTTCTGCAACTTCCTCAATCGTCATGGCTTTCCTTATGCATCGACATGCCCGAGATATTCATAAATCGCACTTTGTCATCAGACTGCTTCCCCCCCTCAAGTTTGATATTGATCTGCTTCTCAATATCGTCATTCTTCCGTTTTTCTCTCACATTCAAGCTTATCAACCCATCCCGCTTTGTCGCCCACTCCATCAACGACTTCACGTTCTGAAGTAGCTCTGGCGGGATCATGAACAGCATCACAGCGAACCGGTGCGTGTCGTCATGTAACGATTTTATCATGGGCCGAATGACAAACATAAAGATGAGCGCGAGGATCGATACGTACACACACGTTGTAACGAGATGGAACACCATGATCGAGTCCGCTCTGTCGAACAGTGGTATCTTGTACAGCTGTGCGCTATGGTGGAAGGCCATTGGGAAGTGGAAAATGGCCGCCATCCATACCCGTCCGAGTCGGCGGATGATGTCGGGAGGCAATGTTGTTATGTTGAGTGGGATACTGTGGTCTGCGAGCGGCGTCAGGATCCCGTTAAGGTCGTCTGCCGTTGAGAGAAACCATTGCACCCCAGCATGGAGTCCCCGGCTCATGGCTCCATCAGCCCAAGTTGCGCATGTTTCTCCCAAATAGTCTGTCGAGTTGTCGTTGTAAGTACATCCATTGGAGATCACTTAAAAAAAGAATAAAAGTCAGGCCCGAACTCCGTTTTACACACACATTAGCTCGTACATAGATAGTTTTCTTCTTCGTTGACTTGCTGCAAGACGCCACCCACACCCATCGCGGCATTCCCGTAGATCAACGCGTTGTCCAATGTCCGTAAGCTCGTTATCGCTACCGAGGTATTCCAAATTGTTTCTAGCCTCTGTGGCCGACCAAGCGTTCGATTTAGAAACGAGACGTATTTGGTTCTCAGTGAATGGCTGATCTGTATGGACAAGATCGCCCTCTGCTGTGCCCAGAACGAATTTGACGCAGCGTAGTTGGTGAACCAGTCGTATACAAGCGATCCGAAAGTGAGAAAGTATGCGGAAGTGATAATGAAGATAATGAACCATTTGATGTTTATGTGGTACTGATCAGAGACTTCAAAGTATGCACGAAAAAATCCTTGGATGGTGCGGTAGCCCTGAAGAGAAGACCCTCCCCGAGAATCTTTATTTGAGTCAGTGGACAGTTTGTCCATGGACAAAGCTGCTGCTGCGAGCTCGTCGTCTTCTTCGTCGCTTTCATCTTCGTTTGAAAACAATCGTTCTAAAAAGATTTCACAGTGTAAGACTAATCGATAGTACTATTTGGCTTTCGGCAACGTACGATGATTTGCTTCGTATATCCCCTTAATGACTTCCTATTGATAGTGTGATAGTGTAAGCGTCGGAAACAAAGTGCTTTCGTTGTCAAAAAATACTCACTTTCGGTATGTCTAGGAAAATATGAATGAACTCTTCTCTTGCTGCCTCGATACCCGTGTATATTGGGCGTGCTAGAATGAAGCAGATGATGCATAGTAGCGGGCCAAGTGCGGTTTGAAGCATGAAGGGAAGCCCCTGATTTTCCATCACAGTCGCAACGTTGTCTCTTGATTCTTCCCCCGTATGGTTCAGAGCTTGTACAAGTAGAATCCCCATTTTCGATCCGAGCATTGTGTACAGAGCCGTCCTGAAAGGTGCAAAGTTCTCTTCTGGCATAACAGTGTTATTCGAAGCATCGGACACAGCATATCCAGCTGTAACGAAAGCTTCCAACACATCGAGTAATCGAACGACAGGGGAAGAGAATCCTGTACCCTGTAACTGCTCCAATGTCAGCTCGTCAGAGAGAATTTTCTGTCCAGAGTTCATTTTGAATTGGACAAGCTCGGCAAGGTTTTGTCTGCACCTGCAGTAGAACCATTAGTGATGGTAGAAAACATTTGTTTGTATCCGGAACTCACTCTGTGGCAGCTCTAGCGCGATCAATGAGCATCGGGGCCATCGGCGCAACGGTCTGATCAAAGCTAAGATCGATCGTCCTTGAACACTCCATTATTTTAGCAGCGGCTCGGGCGGCATCTTCAATCTCTGTCGCCTTGTCGTAAAACTCGGCCACGGTTCCAAGCTGCATGCTGTAGTACTCATGATTGAAGATTCCAAGTGCTGACAACAGTAGGAAACAAAGTAGAAACGAGTTGTAAAGAAAGAATAGGCGTCGCTCTGCAAACGCGTTCTTTTTGTATACTACGCTCTTTACGTAGCCATGTCCAGAGCTGGATTGTCCTGTCGCGCTCGTAGTTTCCGATCGCGCCTCCGATGCCGCGCCAAGACTGCCCCTACGTCCAGCTCTATGAATTGCGTGCAATGGAGAATGTAGAACGGGGGTGTTATCGTTGCTCAAAGTCAAGGGGCTCATCGGCGTTTGCATTTGGAGTCCCTGACGGTTGGGAATCTCCAAAAAGCTTGACCTGCGTGACTCGAAAGGGTGTGGGAACGGTTGTGGGCGTGGAAAGCCGTCTGTACTCTTTTGATGTCGAGGAGGGTCATAGGAAGGTGAACGTTCGCCGATTTGTCTCGGAGGTTCAACAGATGGCGAGCGTTCAGCAAGCTTTGGAGGGCGTCCAACCACACTCGACCGAGTATTGTCGTTTCTCGCCAGCGCCGCTATTTTGCCTTTGGGAATGGGATGGTCTCGTCTGGAGTCAACACTTTTGAGATCAGATGAGCCGTACGGACTAAATTTCATTGGCATGAGGTCAGAGCCTGAATCATCGTCGTCGTCTACGTCATAGTCGTGCGCGTTGTTGTCGCCCTTTCTGGACACCGGGCACCCTGTGGCCTGGTCTGCCATCATTGCAGAGTTCTGTCTTGATCTTGTTGAATCATCTGCATTTCTCGCTCGTAAGCGGCAGACGTAGTAGATCTTCCCTGCCACAGCGATCTCTTCGGACCCAAATTGAATCACAAGCTTTCGATTGTCGCTTTCCAGTTCAAATCTCGCCCCTGCTCTGGACAAGTATTGTTCGTGATGTTCTTCAAAATCTGGTATCCACTCCGTAATCGGAACCTGTTCAGCGTTATCCCTAACTGCATTTCAAAAGTATGAATGGGAAGCTGTGAATGAATCGATTTGATTTCACCTTTTGAAACAACTGATGCCCGGCCATTGTTCACATGGTCATTGTTTTTGAACAGTGAATTGCAGCCGGCGGTGGAATGGAGAACTCTGAACGCACTGTCCAAAATGATGAATTCTTCCCCTGCTTTAATAGGAAGCTGCTTTATGAATGCGAGGTACGATGTCCCGCCTTCAGTTCCAGCCTGCTTGACAGCAAGTGAGATCATAATCAAGTGACCATCCTTATGAACTCCAAGGACATGGCGAAGCCGATCCACAACCTTTTTCAAGTTAGTGGATATTTGAAGAGAACAAGATCAGTTTACAAACCTTGGCCATTCCAGTTTCGAGATAATTAGTCAGGAATGAATCGTGATGATCACTGAAAGGATGCGGAATGATTTTGTTGATATTGAAGCCTGAATATAAAAGCTTGTTGAAAACTTTGTCCACGGTCGGAATCATCAACACTTACCAACCAGTTCAGCCTTCCGGAAACCAAAGATTTTGGTCATCAGAGCATTTGCCTCCAACACCTGTTAACACAACAGTTACAAATATCGTACGCGAAAATTTGAGAAACGCACCCTTCCGATGGAACCTGGATTTCCTGACACTGTAACTGTCGCACAATCTCCCGACATTAGCTGGATCACGTTCAATTCGCCTTCAGCATCCTCCGGAGAATCAGTGACCTCTTCAAGCTCCTCCGCATGTTGAAGCATGGCCATCCCAGTCTTTTTGTCATTTAGAACGTTAATGAGAAATGATCCATCTGTGATTCGATCGTTAATGCATTCCATAAGCCAATTGCACAAACTTACAAAGCCTATAGCTCTTGGGATTATCTGGGCTGAGTTTGATGATTGCCAGGTACTTTTCTCGAGCAATTCCGACTGCGTTACTGATCTGGGCAGCAGAGTCATGAAGTCTTCTATAATTAGGGTGCTTCCGAAGCAATTCTCCCCAAAACTTAATAACTCCGATAAGTGCCTTTTTCTCATTTTTCTTTGCCATCTTTATGTTTTGTTCAAAAGCTGGAGTGTTATTCTTAGCAAAATGTTGCCCATGAAGAGAAAGGCTTGCTTACCGATGAAATCAATAACATCACCTCCTGAGAACCTCTCATGAAGAAGCCTCTCACGACGGAAAATCAAGAATGCTTCGTCAAGTTTAGGCGACATTGTTTTTGCGCGAGTGTGAGAAGCGAGACATTGGGAGCGATTTCCAAGATGGAGCAAATAGAATTGCCCAATGAAGAGGTTGATGAAGCATGAGTGTGGGAACTTCCGCACACCGTACATGTATATGTCGTTGACCTCATTCAGAAGCGCCATAGTGTCACTCTCATCTCTGTCTCGATTAGCTTGCTGTTTAGACGAGGTCTCTTGTTCGCGAAAATCCAGTCCAGTTTGCTTATTCGGGGAACTTGTAAACGAAAATGCTTCAACATGGGTACGACCAAAGAGGAGGTTTGCGTTCTCGAGTTTAAAGCGAACTTTGAGCTCGATTACAAACTGATTGGAGCAACTCTCTACTGGCACGCTGATTATCATGGCTCTTCGCCATCGTGTGATGAACACGGAGAGAAGCATTATGACAGGACTGATCATGAGAAACACGATGCCGATGTCGGATTGCGGCCTCAAGGTTGTGAAAACCATACAGATGGATGCCCAAACAAAGTTTGCCATCAGCTGCGAGAGAAACACAGATCATTAGCAAGTTTGTGGAACGTCGGGGACAATCTGTTCTGACCATTGCCCGAACACAAGCATAACGGAAATGATAATATGGAATGTACTAATTTTGTGAAAGGGTTAGTTTGAACGAGTTGTAATCCAAAGTGTCATTGTTGACTACCCAAGTGTACGATGCGAAAAGGAGAATCGAGGAAATCAGGCAAACAACAATCAGAACCCATCGTGTTTGTAAGTATACGTCGCTCAGATGTTGGAAAACGATAAATAAAATTGACAGGACTGTACGGCAGCCGACGTATCTATTTACAGCCATCGGAGTAAGTCAGCGCAGGCTGACCCAAATAATTGCACAGCACACTCACAAGAGCTCGATTCGTGAATGTGGCCGGGAAAGGGCGACTCTTTCTTTCGGATCTGGCTCGAAGAATGTAAGCGTTACGCAAATGACGAGCAGGATGAACACAATCATCACAACTCCAACGCCGATGGTGCGGACCAAGTAGATTCCATTCCAGCAATTAACGAGCGTATCAAGTTGATGTTCGCCTTCATGGTCTCCACATCCTGTCATAATCCTCGTGAAAACTGACAAGATTGGGATATAGAGAATTGTGGCAAATAGTCCGAGCGTTGATCGAAGAAGACGGAGAGTCCTATCAATCCACCATGAGACACGTATTTTGATTTCCAGTTTGACTCAAGTATACCACATGAACCGAAACTTGTTTCTGCTGAACATATAGCCAACCTAAACGAGGTGAATAGGTCAGAACTTCGAGCGACCCGTCCCCACAAAAGTTCTATTCACCCAGAAAGCATTGAGAAGAAGTGCTCCAAGGCTTGCAAGCTCTGCAAAAAATACCGAGTTCAGGGTAGTTGTATCTCTTATCAGATGCTCTGGGTTCACGAAGCGAAGAAAGTATTGAAACCACTCGATATCTGTTTGCCAAGGGATGCTCGGGTACAGGAGGCAGAACGACAAGTCCTTCAAGCCTTGTCAGGGTTATAATCAGGGATTCACTAATCAAACAAACCTGGAAGTGATCAATAAGCATCTCTAACCACTCGAAGATAGCATGATGCTCTTGATTCTTGTTGCAGATAAAAAGGACACCGAACAGTCCATTTGACAAACGTCGCAACCAAGCGTCTATGCCTCCTTCTGACGAGTCTTTAGTGTCCATAATTGAAAACAAAGAGCTTAATGGATGATCTGTCCCACACCTGCCGATTGATTTGCACGGGTGATTGGATGAATAGCATAAATAGATGCTGTTCATTTGTGCTCCCTTTCATTGGTTAGGTTTATATTTCTTGGCGACCCATTGATGTGGATCGTCTGGGATACGGAGTTGAATATTGCCAAAGCCATTGTGAAAACGTTTCACTAGGATTAGTATCAGTGCCCGACTGTGCATACAAATACACCGAAGCTGAACAACACTGCACGCAAGCGCAGTCCAGTCCCATCACCTAGCAATACCCTCGCAGTCACCCGTAAATGGCTGCTATTTAAAGCTGTGATCTGATCAGATCTGTGCTGTGGCTTGATCATCAACATGGTGCACAACTTCTCTGCTGGTCCTGGCGTGCTGCCCAGAAAGGTGCTGGAGCGTGCCCAGCGCGAGCTCGTTGCCTTCGGGAACTCCGGCGTTTCTGTGCTGGAGATGTCGCATCGAAGCCCAGAGTTTGAAGGCATCATTGGGAAGGCCGAGGCTGACTATCGCGCTTTGCTCAACATTCCATCCAACTACAAAGTGCTGTTCATGCAAGGCGGCGCTACTGCCCAGTTCTCAGCGATTGTCTACAATCTCATCGGCTCAGGGAAGGGAGATCTGACGCAGAAACCAGTCGACTTTGTCGTTACCGGTGGTTGGAGTGAGAGATGTGCACAAGAAGCTGCTTTGCTCGGTGCGAAAATTAACTACGTGATCAACACCAAGCCTACCAAGCATGACGGCTCGATTCCACCGCACTCTGAATGGCGTTTCAGTGGACCAGATGCCGCGTTCGTATTTTACTGCGAGAACGAGACAGTGCACGGTGTCGAGTTCGATGCACTGAACACAGCTAATACCACTTCAACCTCAACATCTTCTCAATTCCCATTCCATCTCGTACCAAAGGGTGTCCCATTGGTGTGCGATATGAGTTCGAACATGCTGTCTCGACCTTTCGATGTGACAAAGTTTGCATGCATCTTTGCTGGTGCACAGAAAAATATGGGTCCAGCTGGTGTGACGGTTGTGATCGTGCGGGACGACATGCTGGCTCGTAGGATCACCGACATGCCAGTTCCTACCATCCTCGACTACAAGATTTACGCCGAAAATCAGTCTCTCTACAACACGCCTCCCGCATACTCGATCTACATTTGCGGTCTTGTGTATGATTGGCTTAGAAATGAAGTTGGTGGCGTGGAGGCCATGGAGAAGCTGAACAAAAAAAAAGCGACATTGCTGTACGACACGATCGAGCAGAGTGGAGGTTTCTATCGGTGCGCTGTGAAGCCTGGATATCGTTCCAACATGAATGTACCGTTCCGGATTTACGGAGCTGATGGAAAACCCTCTGAGGAGGTGGAGAAGAAATTTGCAAAGGAATCGGAAGCGGCTGGTCTGTTGCAACTGAAGGGGCACCGCTCTGTTGGGGGAATCAGAGCTTCGCTCTACAATGCGTTGACAATCGAGGCTGTCCGTGCGCTTGTTGAGTTCATGGTCAGCTTTAAAGGCCGCAACTGAATAGAAGCAAATTTTATATTCTTTTGTGAGTAGCTTAGATTTGAGAAGAGGCTAAAACCCAATGAAGGTTCTTTTCATAAAGCCTCTCAGTAAGAACGCCGAGGTATCTTTTTTTTCCAAGTCACAACGGATCACAGTATCAAAAACCAAACGCGAAACACGAGCCTTTCAAACTCCAGTTTGCAAGTTTTGCATCCATTGCCAGCTGGCCTCGGTGGGTGGATTCGCTGATGCATCGATGCTTGCAGAAACAGCTGAAATCTACCTTTCAATGCAGCTAATCTGTCCATTCTCTCTCTCGTTAGGCTTTCGAGCACGTTTTGTAATTGCAAGCCGGCAACTTTCAGCGTTGCCGCAATAGTTGCTTGCTTTTCATATTTCAGTCCTCGTCTCTGTCGGACGGAAGAGGATTACGTCGGGTTATTGGCGCCAGTTGTTGACACCGACCGTGAAGCACAAATTATTTTGAACCCGCCAAGAATTCCGGCAAATCACGCTATTAAAGGGCATCAGAATACCTTTGGAATATGGCCAACAATCCTCGCTCATATCCTGACCCGAATCATACACCGTATCACACTTTTGCTCCGCAGGGACAACAGTTCCAGCAAATAGCTCCAATGCATCCTTTGATGATGTTTGGTTCCATTGGAGGGGTACGGGGAGTCTATGAAGTGGAGAATCCAAACGCTGCGTTTGGCGAAAGACATCCGAAATCTCGCCCCTTCCTCCCGCCCCAGAACTTCCCCCAGTCCTCGCCATCGAAGCTCCTACCGGTACGTTTGAAGTACGACATCCATTCGTGGAGCTCGCATTCCGCCAGCTACCATCCCCGCCACATCATGGAGAATCGGCCGACGGATCAGAGCTCGCGATGGTCCAGCGACACCAATAATCAGAGGCAATTCATCCTTATAAAGCTTGATCGCATGTCCGTCGTCCGTAAGTACATGGATCCAAAATGCACCAATTTTTGGCTGATGTCAACGATTTAGACACGATCACGTTTGGGAAGTATCATAAAGTGCATGTCTGCAACCTCAAAGAGTTCAAAGTGTACGGTGGACTTTCGCCGGATAACATGCACGAACTGCTTCATAGTGGTTTGCGCAACGACACAGAGCCAGAAACTTTCACTCTGAAGTACAAAACAAAGGACTTGGTATGTTTTAAAGTGAATGAAGTAAGCTTGAGCACTCATTGGACAATCTTCGGTTCAGGTTTTCCCATGTCTTTATTTCAAGATCGTCCCATTACTTGCTTGGGGTGCAAACTTCAACTTCAGCGTGTGGTACGTCGAGTTTCGAGGTGTCAGCGAGTCCGAAATTGTCGACCGCGTTTACTGGAACTACACTCAGGTGAATATTGTATAAGTGATTAAAGGAAGCGATCGGCTGACTTTGAAAAAGTACCGCGAGAGGGAGGTGATTCGGCTGTGCATGAAACATCTACGACAGAGGAATCTGTTGGAGACTTTTGATTGCATGCAACAGCGAACGGGAATCCAACTTGAGGATCCCCTTTTAACACAATTGCACAAGCAGTTGGTATGAGAAAAACCCTTGTATCCAGCGTTCACCAATGGTTTCATTCAGGTGATGGAAGGAAGTTTCGCAGCGGCAGAGAAGCTGATTGAAGAAGCTGCCGAACGGAATCTATTTGCGGAACATATCAGCGAATGTCCTTATCAACCCGCGTGGAAGAAAGTCGTTACTGAGCGTGGTGCGTAATGCATCTCAGAAATACTCACATGTTCTAATATCAAATCAATTCAAAAAGAAGAGTCGCCAACAATGCGTGGTGGGCACCATATGGAGATCGACATTGATGTAATACCAACGACATCACGAATTCTCGTCTTTATACTTACCATAACTTAACTATGTAGACCGGACGTATTTACATGTTTGGGGGATGGGACGGGTCGAAGAACCTATCCGATTTCTGGATGTTTGATCAAGATACTAGGAAGTGGACTTGTTTAACTGCTGACACCAGAAGGTGCGAATCGTCTCAATAAGCAATACGATCTTTCTGAACTCCAAAATCTAGAGATGGGGGACCTGGACCGCGCTCGTGCCACAAAATGGCATTCGAGCCCACCTCCAAAACAATCTTTACGTTGGGACGCTATGTCGATGCCGAAAATGCTTCACAATCAAACCTTGAGAGCGATTTCTACAAGTATGAGATCCTGACAAACCGGTGGACGTGCTTAAGCGCAAACACAGCGGTAGGCACATGGGGTTTTGTTAGTGACTGACGTTGAACTCATTTCTGGTTGGTTCCAGACGGAAGGTGGTCCGGAACTTATCTTTGATCACCAGATGTGTATCGACGTAGAAACTCAGACCATCTATGTATTTGGTGGCAAGGCGATCCAGTCACAGTCCCTTTCGGGGTTGTACACATATGATATCCCCACCAATACCTGGCGTCTCGTGCGGTCCGATGGTGCGTCCACACCCAATGGGAGCAGCACCGCAGGATCAAACAGCAATGCCAATAGCGGAACGAACAGCAGTGACAACCAGCTCAGGTCCCGCGTGGGCCACTCGATGCTTTTCAACCCCATCTCCCGCGAACTCTACGTCTTCGCCGGCCAAGCTCAGAACAAAGACCACCTTTCCGATTTCTATATCTACGAAATCGACACCGACACCGTGCATGTGTGTTCGCGGGACTTTACAAAGCAGGGCGGTCCCGAAGCCGGGTTCACACAGCGCGCGACAATCGACGTGGACCTTGGGGAAGTGTACATGCTTAGCGGTCTCATGCGGGCCAAGACTGCAGTGCACGAGACGGTGAGGAACTCGTTTTGGGTGTACCAGCTCCGGAAGGACAGGTGGACCAAGGTTTACGAGAACGATCACAGGGGACCGGAGTACTGGGCAAAGATGGCGGATAAGGAGCCGTGCCCGAGGTTTGCGCACCAGATGGTTTATGATTCGAAGAGGAAAGTACAGTTTATGTTTGGAGGCAACCCTGGCGGAGAGAACAACACGCAGCGTTTGGACGACTTTTGGGAGCTCTGGCTATTACGGTAAGCGAGCTCATGCAGAGTAGCTTTGAAGGCTCAATAGTTTCACTCGTATTTGTCAATTTTCACTAGTCCCACTGCGGCAGACACCCTCCGAAGGGCCAAATTCATGATGCGCAGACAGAAGTTCCGGGAGATGTGTATGGGTGGTGGACCTCCCGGAAGACCCGAAGTCGACAGCAACGGAGTTCCCATCGGAAACCGTATGCGCACACCTGACACAGCTCAGGCACTGAGGTACCTTCAGACAGAGGTCCACGCCGTCGTGAATCACGCTGACGCAGGAGAAAGCAAAGAGTTCCGCGAGCTCACGAGCTACCTTTTCAACGGCGGATTTCCGCTCGCAACGCCGAGCACGTCGCCTCCGTATATTGGTCCCAATGGTGCGTACACGTCGGTGGTCTATGGGGATGCAGATATGGACATCGAGACTGAAGAAAAGGCGACGGGGATGGGGTTGGATCTGGCCTCGGGCATTCCGTCACCGGCATCGCCTGGCGTTATCGAGGGGATGGGCGGATTGACTGGATATGGTGGGATGACTTCGAACGCGTGGGGCATCCCCAGAGAAGCTGTTGTCGGTAAGTGTTTGGATGAGCGTTGCTTGTCCGGCCGTAACTGACCTTCGCGCTTGTCAATGAATGAAAGAGGGCGACATTCATCGTCTTCGTGCAGAATTGTACGAACAGCTACTTTCCTTCTTCCCGGAGTGGATGAAGCAACCCACTGGCAACCTCGTGGACATGATTCCTTTCAGTTGATGATCCATAACTTAAGTAAATATGTCCTGCAAGACTTTCTTTTTATTCCTTTCCCTATACTGAAGACTTTCTTTTTATTCCTTTCCCTATACTGAGTCCCATTATTTATGACAACGTTCGATATTCGTTCAGTTCAGTGTTTAAATACACACACTAGAGATATCGGACTGTTGTACTCGGTATTTTTTGCAATGCTCGGCAAAGTGTCGTTCATCTGATCCCCGGAATCAAGACCCAGGTTTTTTCCCTGTACTCCACATACTCTGCTCCGAAGAATCGAACGAGTGTTTCCTCTTCAACTGCAATCCGGTCCCAAAAGAAATACCACAGTCCTGCGGCGTATCCGATCATGCATATCGGGTTGGACAAGACGAGCTGCATCCCAATGCCCCAGTAGAAGAACCCTGTATAAGAGGGATGCCGAAGGATGCTGAATCCTAAAAGTCAGTCGTGCGCGAGATTTCGGGGGATGATCATTCTGTACCTATAGATTCCGCTTTTGACAAGAACATGATCTTTGGATTTGTACTCTTGGATGAGATGGTCAAAGTTGTGGCCAGCGTGGATCTGGGCGGCCGTTCGAGCGATTTGACCGGCGATTAGCAGGAACAACCCTATTTTGTAAAGCAATGAATTGAGTTTAAGATTGGTGCAGGACCATTCTTGAACACACTGTACCAAGATAATTGAACCAACGCCATGACTTCATCCAAGGCAAGACGTAGAGTTCTACCAGGAATTCGACAAAGCCCATGGACATCGCAAACTTGTACTGCCAGCTATGATCCAAAAGGAATGCTTTAAACCAGATGTCTTTAAGTTTTGGGAGAGTGATCGATATATGATGCCAACGTACAATCCAAACCAAGAGCGCTCGGCCTAAACATAGCAGTCGGGATGTATTCCCAAGTGTGAAAAGTTCCAAGTCCCGCAATGAACCACCCAAGTGGAGACCACACTGACGACGTGAATCTCAGTCCTTCGAGTATCCCTCCACCTGCGAGCGCACCGAGCAAGAACGAGTAAAGTGCCACGTTTTGAGGCGTATGCTGTCCATCCAGGATCGGCATTGCACCTTCGGCAGTCGGTCTACGGGTGGTTTTCCAGGGCCGCGGTCTGAGAGGTGGCGGCCTATCCGGCGGTCCGCCTGAATCCTCGTCATCTGAGTCGGAGAGTGAGCCGTTCTTCCGTGCTCGGGACAGACGATCGCGAAGGCGGATGGAAGAGTGTGCCATTTATGGAAAGTGTTGAAAGCCCAGCAGGGAAGAATTTATACAAAAAAGCGATCTTTTTGGATGCAGACAGACCGATGATGATTAAGAGCTGCCAACGGAAATCAAAAATAATGGAAACGTAAATCATTCAATGAAAAACGTCCGAATCTTGAATTAGAGGGGGAGCAATGTGACAAAAGCTATGATCGTAGAGTTGGTGACTTCAGAAGGCTTCATCTTGTGTGACGAAGAAATGGACATAGCCCATAATCGTTCCGTAAATCATCACACCACCCAAGAACGACATAACCATGGCTGGGACAGTAATCTATTCAAACACTCATTAGCGGGGTCATCGTTCATGAAAAATAGTTCGTGCATGCTTACCTTATCGGCATGTGCAAGCACTAGTGGGAGCCCTACAGTATTGTATGCCGGTCGGTGAGACAGCCAGAACGAATCGTCGTGTTAGTACAAACCGAAGCCAGACACCACAAAGAAACTTGTGAGGAAATAGCCAGTCTCCAAAATTCCCCTGAAAGACAATTTTTAAAATTGAACCAAGAAACCATGTCCACCACCAACCTGTTTTCGTCTGCCATAAAGTCACCACCACCCGCTAGACGCTTGCAAATCATATTTGGGAACGGCGCGATAATGTATGTAAGGACAACCAGAAGTGGTAGCCAGTTACTAAAGCCAGACGACCTTCTCAGCATTGATATAGACGAATAAGAATTCGCGGATATACCTGTAGAGAGCGCATGACAAGATGACGGAGAGACATCCACAAGCCAAAAGGAAGGCCAGTCCGATGATGTGGGGCATGCCGGCCACTATCAGCACACAAACGCATTGTTTAGTATTTTAAAGTCGAGTGTTTCTACAATCTCTCACTTTGGGCTGAGGGTTGACGGTCACGTGGGGCACAACGCGCTCCAAAGGAACTGAAGCAAGGAATTCTGGCATGGAAGATCCTCGTATGTATCACCCAGAAGAGAATTCGACGCTAATGATTTCAATGCAGCTGCGGTAGAGGCAGGTCCTCTGCCAGCGACTCACTCCGCCGCGTCCGATCTAAGCTCATCGCTCTCATCGACAGAAACCGCAATGAACACAGCTCCCTCGGGCAGATTCCAGCCTGGCGTTTCGCGCTCCTCTCTCCTCGACGAGATCGAATGCGTTTTCAACACGTATAGATCCGATCAGATTGCTTCGACATCATTCGGAACCACCAATAACTCGACAAGCAGGAATGCGCTCTCGTTTGGACGGAGTGCAGGCGCGAGCGTGATAGCTTCGGCGCAACAGACGCAGGGAGTAGGAGCAAGGAATTTTTCAAACTCTGCAGCAACGGGAGGAGCGAACGCAAACAGCGGAAATTTGCGTAGAGCACGCGGAAGGTCAACCTCAGTGATCAATGCGAACAGAGAGAGTGACGGTGAATCGGACGAGAGGAGCTGGCAATATCCAACTTGGCGGTGAGCAGTGCTAGTGGCCGCTCTGTGCTCGCGCATTGAACAAGATGGAAGGATATGGTTAGGTGCAAAGACTGCCCTGATGGCGGCAATTGAGGGATTCGGCATCTGGGCACTCGTACATGATAGGTATGCCTTTTATATCTGATGTATATGGATCGCTGATTCGCCTCTCTAGTCGCCCGTGCGATACACGGATTGTTGACTACATGATTGCTCAAATGGCATTCTGTGGGACTCAAACATTAGTTTGCTTGGTGATGTTTATTGTATTGCCTTATCAAACCAGAAGATGGACCTGGGAGAATCATTCCAGGTAACAAAACCAAAGCGGGCATTCGATATCAAGCTTATTTTGTTCGTCTCATTAGAATGCGGATCATGGTATTTTTCTGGGGAGCCAGTTTGGTCATTCTTCTTGGACAGCTAATATTAGTCCCCATGGGGATTGCCTTCATTCGGAACTGCAGTTTTGCTTGCGTATGTTAAAAATTTTGTTGATCCCACAAAGAATCTTAACTTTCGTGTTTAGACAATTGCTCCAACAAACACATACACCGTCACATACTACATCGTTCTAATTCAAGCCATCGTCTTCGTGTTGTTCAGCATTCCCGGCTTATGCCTAGTATGGCGGATGTTATGTTAATATAACGTGCATTGTCTCATCCACTTGAATCCATGACAGCCTTGCTTGATCATCATTGTCGACATCCCAACCTACCACGGTGTCTCCAGCCGTGTCGTGCGTCGGATGCCAACGATCACATTCCACCCAACCTCAGGCAACGATCTTCCCAACGCCGAGATCGGGAATTCCAAGCCAGACGAATCACCTCGGCGATCGCTCTCTCCAGACTCGAACGAGCCCGCTGTGACTCTCGAACTCGATGGATCTCCGTCGCCCAACCGTACCTTATGGACATTGATCAGGGGCGTGTTTCGACGTTCACGGACATCTGAGGGCCAAGAATCGCCACCCCAGCAGCATTGCAGCATACTGGACTGTGAGTGCTGTGTGATCTGTATGGAGTCGTGGGACGACGGAGTGAGGCTGAAAAAGTTGCCGTGTGGACATGTGTTTCATAAGGAATGCATTCTGACGTGGTTTGATTCGCACAGTCAGTGGTAAGTTAAGATGAAAGTGTGTGGGTGACTCAATAATGCCGCCATTTCAATTTCATCCAGCCCTTGCTGTAGAGCCCAAGTCGGCAATCGGTGAAGCATCCAAGACGCGAAAGAAAATAACCATTAACCTTTGGGAAACAAGATTCGCACGAGGCAAACTTCGGGTGAAATGGATTGACAAGTTGTCGGAAAGGATCAATGCTTCAGTCATATTCCGTCTTCTGAGGGTTGGATCTTTAAATTATGTTTCTTTTCCCCCCAAATTCATAACAATAGAACATCTTTTCGCCTGCCCCTTCACTTTACCAGGTTTTATTTCTTGTCGACTTAATGGTAACTTGAAGCACTTGATCCTCGAAAATGGATTATAGTCGTCGAAACCGCCCGATGTTTGCAAAATTGAGAAGTCAAACGTTGTAACCTGCTCTTTTGAAAACAGAGGAGGTAATATTCCTCTCCTGAATTTTGCTTTTTAGTTAGTCTCGACGTGACTAGCACAAGTGGAGTAAAAAAGGTGAAGGTTCAGAGTTCATGTCATTAAGAATCACTCCTGTGATTTGTCAGAATTCAAAGAGCCTGACAATGTCGATCCGTCGAGCTACTTGAGAATCAGAATGTTTTCGTTCACTTGAGCTTTGATTATTGATCCGAGTTCACTGATTTGGGTGTCATTGTTTGCCGACTTCTTTTTTCCCCGTGTATGTATGCTATTACTTATCAACACACGTAACATTGACCGGTGAGTTGAGTTTCGAGATCAATTCTGGATTGGCGTCCTGAAACTGGTCACCATCCAAACTCGTATCAAAACATACTAAGGTCGTTCATTCTACTTTTTTATTGCCCTTGACTTTTTTTCTGTCTTCCACCAGTCACACCCACAATTCTTTCAAATCTCTCCGAACACGTTTCAATCTTTCAATCTGACTGCCTTCCGGTTCCGATTCCTGCCGTTGCTGCCATCAAATCACAGCTTTCGATCTCAGCTTTAAGATTTGCCTTTCTACTTTTGCAGTAAGATTTCCACCCCGCACTCCTGCTGTTTTTGCCCTCCAATACACATACCCAGTGCCCATCCCAGCTTGTACGAGGCGTATATGACATTTGAAAACACCATCGTCTCCGCTGCTGGACTGACCCAACCTTTCCGCCAGCACAAAGTCGTTCCCGCTGATAACCCTGCCTTTCGCGGATATTTAGCGACCCCGATAGGAACAACAGCACCCACGGTGGCCGCTGCAGATTATTTCCGCCTCGCCGCCATCACGGCGGCTAAGTACTCCACGGCAATTTTTGACGGGCTGGATTCCCAGAAAGTGCGACGAGTTGCGAAGGATTACGACGACCACGACGATACTGGCGACGCTGCGAGCGACATGGTAGACGACTTTTACGACGATGTGGAGGACTACGCAGCCTTCTTGCTTCCGAACCAATCGCTTTCTGAAGAGGAGTACCGCTCGAGAGGGAGGGAGGTGCTCCGTGCCCTACAAGAGAAGAATAGAGGTGTGCTTTCAATGTTTGGAAAAGGTGTCATCCTACTAACGAAATTGAACGTAGATTTGAGGGTAGCAGCACAAATTGGACAGTCGCTACTAACTGCGAACGCGGCGTTGAAAAAAGCTTATGAGGAATTGCTTTCCGCGAAAGGTTGCGCGCTCCCAGGAGACCTGGTCACAGCAGACCAGGTGCTCCGAAACGCACTGTACCACGTGAACCCATTTGAAGCGCACGAGGACTCGGATTTTGATGACACCCTCGAAAACGAAGAAGATGAGGATAAACCAACCCCGACAATGAACTTTCGTCCAAACTTTGCACAAGTCGAACAGGTGGTAGGGGGTGCACGGGCGTCTGTTCCGATGAGTGGACAGGACATCATGTCGCAGTTGAGCGTGCATATACCGAGTTCAGATCGAAACGTCATGGAAAGCGTTCCTTCTGGTTTGCATGTGGTGGATTATATTTCATCGCTGGAGAAGACAAATGCTGACCAGCAGGCTCAACTGTCACGGCTTGCCGAGCAGGATGCCAACAACGTCCGAACCATCCGTAAGCTCGAGACAGAGCTCGAGGAAGCGCGTAACGAGGCGGGGACCTTGGGGTCGCAACTCACAGAGCTTGAACAAGAGAAGAGGAGGCTGCTTCGGGATATGGTGGACAGGCTGAAAGAAAAGTCACAGACCGAGGTGGATGATCAGAAGATTATTGAGGAGCTGGAGCTAAGGATAAAGAAGCTCGAGCAGGATTATTCAAAGACCATAAGAGAGAGGAAACAGTACGGAATGCAGCTGGAAGGTGCACTGAGCGAGTTAGCGGCATTCAGGAAAAAGTGTTCAGAGTTGGAGGAGCAGTTGGAGGGAACGGAGTACCTCCGCCATCTCTATGACCAACAGTCGCAGTACATTGATGAGCTTAAGACCGTTATCGAGGACCACAGAAATATTATCGCATCGCATATGTCAACGGGTGCAGGATACGGAGATGATTTCGGGTTGATGTCACCTGCAGATTCGACAAAGACGCTAATGGAAGAAGGTGTATCGGAGCAGCGACTTGGTTTCTCAGATGCGCGATCTGGGGATACAGCAAGCGTAGTGTCGTTTGCTCGGCGAACTACACTAAGACGAGATGGTCCCAGTCACATCATTATCGACCCAGCACCACAACCACGGCAAGGAAGGCGATTGAGCACTGGCAGCATCCCTTCGCAGAGCATGGGTCCACAACAATGGGAACGAGCGTTGCCGCCGGAACGTGATCTTAGCCATCAGGCGGACTGGGCAGCCAAGTTGCTTCAGTCTGGTCGGCTACTTGGACACCTTCCCGGGCCTCAAGGGTCCGCCTCTGGGTCCGGCGGTGTTGTACGACCGCTTATTGGGCTTCGCGGCGGGCAACAGGTGTTCACACCCTCCCCACTCAGGTCAGCTGTAAACCCAGGCAGCCGTCGCAACTCCGACGTGCCGGATGTGTCGCGGGAAGACGACACTCAGAGCGTCGACGGTTTCGACACGATGTCTGTGGCGGGTGCACCACCCCGAAACCAGCACGAAATCTATGGGCGATACATACCCAGCGCAACGCGTCCTGGAACCCCGCATCACTACTCCAGCGCACTCAACATTCCGCAGCGCACCGCGACGATCACTGGCACGGGCGTTTCACCCGGATCGCCGGCGGCGGAACCGAGTCTGACTGAACTAGCACGATCGCGGTCGAGGAATGCGGTAACGAACGTCAGCGCTGGAGCTGGGGGAGGGTTGAGGAAGGTGATTGATGGATTTTACAGTTTACTGTACACGGTGTCTTCTGCGCCTGAAGGAGAGGACGACACGCGGTCTGTGATTACAGTGCCACCGACGAACCAGTTCGGTACACGGCGTCGGACGCTGAAGCGTGCATCGGTAGCATTTGAGAAGTGATGTGATGGGGATCTGGAGATTCGGCTTTGTTTATTGCTGTGGATTGATGTGCGGTATCATCATGATTTATTATTTTGTTTTATGTTGTTCGTCTGTGCTTCTTAGGCTTGGTGACGCACATGAGATATGTTTTTTGTGTGGTTTTCTTTGGTTTGGTTTGTTTTTTTGCACAATTGTTTTTGGGCAAACCCTGGCTTCCATATTCACTAGATTTCATGTTTACTAGATTCTCTGCCACCCAGATGTAAAACATCTCAATAAAATACAAAAATAAGCATGGCCTGTGAGCAGTGGCTCGGCCACCTTCAATAGATCAGCACTCAACTCCAACTTCGAGATGTCCAACCAAACAATCGGGATGGGCAAGTTCAAGCGTGAGCTGGGTGGTACGGTATCGGGTTCAACTACCCCAAACATGCCTATGCTTGGCGGATTCGTCGGGGCCCCTCCCGGAACTCCAGCTATGCGATTCGGTGCTGGAACACCAAACATGAAGCCAGCGCCCGCCATTGCACCCATCGGCACTCCAACCCCTCCTCCCGCACCTCACACTACAAACACCTCACCTCGCCCCCTACGACCACGCTACCCGCCACCAATGAACGACTCCTACCAAGAATTCCGCCTAGTAGCTGGCGAATCCGGCGATCTCGAATACCATATCATGAAACTTGGCGCGACCGGCGGCGGGATCGGCTCTACCGCCGCACCTTCAAAGCAGTTCGACCTCTCCGCATTCGCCCCTCCCGTTCGTCTCCTCCGCCAAAACGTCCTCGAAGCGATCCACCAGCAGCGGGAGGAATCGACCAAACTCGGCGTCGAGAGCGGCTCCGACGACGACGCGAAGCAGATCCGTGCTGACGGTTTCGATCCGCGCAAGGTCAGTTCGGTCGGGAACGCCGCCAACGGTGCCAATGGCAAGAAGGCGTTTTTCAAGAAGAAGATGAAGATGTATTCTTTGCCGCGGGATGAGGCTGATGCGGCGGCTGGGATGCAGAACGGGGACGAGGATCCGGACGCGGCGGTCAAGGTTGCTGGGAAACGGGGAAAGGATCGGGATCGGTTCCCGTGGGTGCTGACGGATGGTGCGGAGACGAAGGCGAACACGTGGATTGGGAATGCAGAGGCAGGTGTCACGCAGTCGTCGCAGCACTATTTGTTTGTGCTTTCCGTAAGTCGGGATTGGCAGCGGTGAAAAAAAACAAGGTTTTTCATGCTTTTCTTTGCAAAAAAAGAGCGATGGGTTTAAAGTCATACCGGCTTCGCGGTGGTACAAGTTTACACAGAAACCTACGTACCAGACGCTGACGTTGGAGGAGGCCGAGGCAAAGATGAACAACAAGAGAGGTCCGGTGACGCGGCGGTGGGTGATGAAGGAGAAACAAAAAGGCGATGTAAGTATTTTCACGGCCATCGTTGAGTTCATTTTGTTGATTAGAGAGTTGTTGTCATGCAAGGATGAGGAAGATGGTGTATCAAGCAAAAAGATTAAGCTCGAGGATCTGAAGATGGAAATGCTATCAGAACCAAAGTACATTCCCACCGCTTCTTGCGCTTTTCCCCCGGATTTTCTGATTTCAATATTATAGGGCACCGAAGCCTCCATCGCGACCGGTAAAGCGCGAACGCGACAACGACGGGGAGGAAATCGATTTTGAGGAGAACTTTGAGGATGACGAAGAGATCGACCTTGGTGTCGAGGACGAGGAGGAAAAAAAGGATGCGGAGAAGAGAATGTGGGGCGGGAAAGCTGGAAAGAAAGCTCATTTCGATGATGATGACGATGACGAGTTCTTTGATAGCTTGATCGAAGAAGTTTCGAGAAAGGTAAGGTTTGGACAAAGAATCATTATGAGAAGCACTGACCAACGCAACTCAAACAATCATGTGTTTTTGTAAAAGGTTGAACCAGATTACAAAGAGGTGAGTTTTGACTTCACCAAAAATCTCGAATCATTTAATGATGGGTACCTTTCATATGTTCAGATGAAAACAAAGCTTCGTAAGCTGGAGAAGTACGACAATCTCTCCGACGATGACGAAAACCCATACCTTAGTGAGGTAAAAGCTGAACTTTTCTTCTCTAGTGCAGGTCAAGAGACTAACTACCCTTGGGCTTAGGACGACGAAGAATATGATGTCGAAAAGGAGAAGCAGAAGGAGAAAGAGCGCAGAGAGGCGGCTGGTGCCGCCGCAGTGGCGGCTATTACAGCGACAGTAAATGTATCCGATATGGAACTTGGGGTTCCTTCGGCCGACCCGCCAGGACCAAGCTACCCCCTAGCCCCACCTGCGAACGGAAATCCAGTGGTTAGAACCGTCATGACGCTCTATTATGTATTCCTCAATGCGTCCCTCAATAGGTTGTGAAGTCCGAGCCACTCTTTAAGGCAGAACCCGGTGCCGCATCGCCTACGTCACCTACGAAAAACCTCGAGAACAAGAAGAGGAAAGCCGGTGAAGCTGACGACGTCGTGATCAAGAAGGTTGGCTACTCAGCTTTTCTGCTGATCAGTCTAATATCAATGGTTTTCGCTTTCAATGCAGCAACGATTGGAGAAACACGAGCGTCAATCTTTGCCGTCCAAACCGTCCCCTGCACCTGACGCAAAAGGTTAACAAAAATTGTTTACGTACGGATAATCTGATGCACTTGAAACAGGGCTGCTGCGCGAAGATGACATCGTGCAAGTGTTCCGGGACCGTGCGGCTGCAAACGGGACGAATACATCAGAAGGCCTTGCGTTGTCGGTGAAGGAACTGATATCGGCACTGAAGGGACGGATAAAGGAGCATCCTGATAACAAGGAGCTCGTCAAGACGTTTTTTAAGACGGTTGTGTCGAGGGACAAGGAATCGCAGATGTACACATTGAAGGACACTTACAAATTTTGAAGTTTTGGATTATGGTCCTTGTGAAACGGACAAATATAAATGTGGGCATCGGTTTCTTGAGAAGATTAGGCTGTTACACTTTGGTTGATTGACTTCCCTTCTGTTGGGGTTGTGCGATTTTTGCGCATTGTGCACGTTGACAGCGATCACTTGGCGATCAAATAGATTGGATTCTGCTAATTTCAGCGATTCTACCCAAGCTATGTTTCATTGGCAAAGAAACATAACTATCACACGACAACTCAGCGGCGCTCGCTCCGGCTATGGAGCAAACGAATTGTCTAGAGTGAATAATCCCAGCATCTGCAAAGGAGGCGACCGGGTGGTGAAGCTGCATTGAAAGCTCGATCTTGTTCCCAGAAACAGGAGCCGTTAATATCGTCGCAATCATAACAAAAGTGTCTAAAAAAGAGAGTCAGAAATGAATTTGTGAAGATTCTATTTGGCGTTACATATTCTATTCTACTTTCTTCAACATCAATCAGATCTTGAAATGATTTCAAACCATTGTTACTACGCTGTGTAGCTTTTGAAATTCCAACTCCCTCTATCTGTTGGATAATAAACTAGAATTCTCCCAACATTTTGCGTTTATGGAGGACAAACTATATGAATTCACTATTGATATTTATCAGTAGAAATACTTTCAGTGTAACTGCAATCCTTGCACTCTTCTATTTCAACTCAACCTGTAAATTAAATTGTTTGCTGCATTAGATTATTTGAATAGACGCTCAACTTTCTACCTCTTGCAATACGAGAAGAATATGAAATATGAGATTTATATCTCTCTCACAAACTGTTCTTATTCGATACAGTTGAGTTGTGTGATCCGTTCAAAGTGCTCAACACGATCCCTTAGCCGTATAACCGTATGAAAAGCTGGGGGTGAGTGCGTTTCTGCTCGTGCGCGATCCGGCGAAGGTACTCCTGAAGGCTGGAATCGGGCAAGGGCTCAACCTTTGTCTTTTCACTTGAAATCGAAACGAGATCGGCGGGATTTGACCTGGAGATTCCTTGTCCAGTCACCATGCTAACGCAGACACAACTGTAAATTAATGCTCGTATCCGGTCCACTTGATCAAACGGTTACAGGAATGCAAATTTGACAGTCTGTCGTCCACCACCATCACCAACTATGATTAGAAATGTGAACGACGTAAGATAGACAATTCAGAACGAACTAGATTTCCGCAAACGCTCACATCCGGACACGTCCCCCGTGAAGTTTCCTCCCCTTTATCCTTTGTATTTCCCAGTTCATGGTGCCCAGTATGTGGCTCCACCGGGCGGCATCACTCTCAAAATCAAAGAGCTCTCTGCATGGATTGACGACTTTTCAATCCAAAACTTCCTCACGGGCGACGTGTTGTTCAATGCGAAACACAGCACCTGGACAAAGACGACGAAATTCAACAACCCGCAAGGAAATCGGATCTGCAAGTTCAGCGGGACGAGCTTCAATGTTAACCGACCGGTCGAAGACGCAAACCATAAGAGACTGGTGGGACCCTCAGAGCTCTCAAATATTTCAAACTGAGTTTAGGCTTCGTCGATTCTCGGAAATTCTAGTATAAAGTTTCCTCTTCCGGACTCATGATTGAACGAAAGCTATGGACCGTTGTGACATTCGATGGGCAATTGCGTACTGTACAAATGGAGGCAACGTATGGTGATGCAAATATTTACGTCGTGATTGGAGGCCAGAAACAGCTCGTTGCCGTGAACAATTGCAACGGTATATTCAAAAATTCTCATATCACAAAAATCGCTGAGGGGATGGACATTGTGCTTGTTGCTGTATTCATAATAGCTCTCGATCAAATGAGAGAAGGCAACTGACATGAGTAGATCTTTAAGGTGAATTAACATCAAATAGAAGCTATGTCTGATGTTCCCTCCAAAAACGTTTTACTCCGATATCAACTTAGCAAACACTCACAATCAGCTATGCCTTCCATCTCCTCTCCAACCGTTCTCACAAACATGCGCTTCCGCAAATTTCGTTGCGAAACGGTCAACCCCGCCGATCTCGTTTCGATTTCAAGTGAACAGACAGAGGTGCCCGATCCCAGCCTGCAGGAGTACCTTCGCCGGATCGCGGAAGAGCAGAAACGCACACAGCCCCAGGTGTTCACCTACGGCCACCAAACTTTGGGGTCGCGTGGAGTTCTCTGAAGGAATCGAACCAGCCTGAAATCATATTCGCAGTCAAAATGTTGGCGACCCTCGTCAGAGTCGGCTGCATCTCAAAAACGATGACACAGACACAGAAGATGCAATAAACGGGGGCGGATGAAGTGATACGTCACTGCAGCCAAACTGCCGTGGGATTACATCTCTTCGACCGCTTATTGGAACCAGTCTCCCGTTATTGTTATTGTTCCTCTATTTTTTGGTTATTTTCTATCGCTCTTTTATTTATCCCTGCATTCATCTGAATAAATAAAAACAAAGTTGGCATGGTTTGAAAATGTGTATTTACCCTCATCAGCACGATCTTACTCGCATTGAGGACATTTCATCCTTCTGGCAAAATGAGTGAAGAGGCCCATGCCTGTCACTTTATACCACTACTCCGCCCCGACAGTCAATCATCATTGAACAAGCCAGCGAAAAGGGATTTCTCCACGTCCAACCACCCTTCCCAACCCAAAACACTCCCGGGAATAATTTCAGATCAGCCCATTAAATGAATGGAGATGGGATTTTGGAATATCAAAAATTATGGCCGTGCTGGAAGCTCACAAAGGAGAACCTATCCGGTGGACGTTTTGATGATTATGGAACTCAACCAAAACGATTGTGAATTTCAGAATTCCGACGACAAGAAACGACCCTTAGCATCTCTTGGCTTTAGGTGGTGCCAATGTTCCAATGCCAGTCTAACATTGATTGGCTTTAGCAGCGCCCCCTGAGCAGTTAGGCGCCGAGCCACGGATTGCCGGTGGCAGTGTTAACTGTTAATTTAAAGTATCACAAATCACACTGATCTTAATGCAAATGGCAACTCTCAGAATAACGGCTCTGGCCGTGACTCTCTCGGCGTTTCTTTCCTCTGCATCTGCTCTCGACTTCAACAGATGCTCACCAGAAGCTGCTGCAATCACTGTCTCCTTCAGCACCGCTGACAACAGCGTCCGCTTCTCCACAGTTGGCACCAAAGAAACCTCAAGCTCAAACAGGATCTTCAACCAAGGTCGTGCCCTCCGTGCCTCTTTGATTGCGAGCATCGTGTGTGGTCGCCTCGAGGACACATGTGGTGCATCTGCCGATACCGTTACGGCATGCAAGGCAGCTGCGTCGGTTGTTTCGAAATCAGGCGCGACGGGTGGGAACCCGAGTACCTTGACTGCAGAGGCGTTGGCGACGATTGGGAAGGTGGTAGACCAGTTTAACGCAGCGTTGGGAGTGACGAGCGACAACGAGAAGACGCTTCCCACGAGTGTGCCTGGGATCGCTTCGTCGAGTGGATCTGAATCCTCTTCGGTAGAAGCTGCATCCAGTTCGACTACTGCTGATGCTGCCACAACGGCCGAAACCTCCTCGACGGAGGGTGCTGCGACTACCACCGAAGAGGCAATCACGACAGTCGATGCAACTAGCACCGATGCGGGTTCAACAACGGATATCGCAACCACGACTGAAGACGCTGCAACAACTACCGAACCTGCCGAAACCACCACTACAGCAACTACAAAAAAGTACGTCTGGCAGCATTTCACCGTTTTACATCCCGCTTATCAAACATAATTTGCAGGAAGAAGAACCGGACTCGTCGTAACCGCAATCGCAACAAAAACAAAAACGACAAAGAAAACAAGGCGAAAGCCGCAAAGAACAACAAAGATGTTGCTCCCAACGAAGACGATGGACCCATCGAAGGAAAGGGGCTGATAGAAGAGATCCTGAAGAAAGTCGCCGACCGTGTAAAGAACAGGAAACAGAACAAAGAGAACAAAGAGAACAAAAAGAACAAAGACAAGAACAAGAACAAGAAGACAACGACCACCACGATCACATCTGAAGACACGACGACGACCGAGGATGCTACCACGACCGAGGATGCTGTCACAACTGCGACTGATGCAGCGACGACTGTAGAAGCTACCACCGAAGCGACGACGATCGCTGAGGCAACAACGACAGAAGATGTCGCAACTACGACTGAAGCCCCAGCCGCCACCACTGCAGCTGGATCAGGCGACCCGCCCGTTATTCCGAGCGACCTTGCAATCCTTTCCGTTGACGACGACGAGGAGGACGACGACTAGATGTAGTTCTCGATCACGGAACGCTAGACACACTTTGGGGGTGGAACCCTATTTCATGATCTCTGAGAACGTTTCTTTTACTTCGCTGCTGCCCCAATGCTGGCTCGCTGTTTCCGTCTTTGATTTGCAGCTGCAATCGCATAGGTTTCTGACATTGTATACACAATTTTTTTGAATAAACCCTTTCTTGGAACAGTCGTGCTGTAGGATTTTTGCATTATTGCAGCCTTCAAGCTTACCTGATCCTGCTAACTTTCACCAATTACACCCTGCCTTGGTAATCCACACTGGTCTTCAAAGCTGGCTGCAATGCAACTAAAAGTTCTGGTGAACACGGAAACGATTCGAAGAGCCGTCCTTGGATTTAGGACTGCCATATTTGAACTTTCAGCACCCCACCAATTCTTACTCGGCTTTCGGCCAAGATTAGACGTACGTATTTCACTATTTATAAATAATGAGGTGAGCAAGGAAGAAACACAATAAGAGATAATGGAAAAGCAAAAGCATAAATCTGTGAAAGCAGAAGATATTGGCAGATTAGCACGGTTAACGCTGGATGCCCTCGAGGACTGTGCGATCGATCACATCTTTCAGACTATCGTTCGCGTTTGTTGGCATAAAGATCACTTTTGAGCCGGATGACTTAGCCATCGACGTCAAAGTGTCAAGGTCTGTTCAAAAGTGTTTCATATTAGCAACTCATCGACAGCTTTCAACGTCACAGAAAAAAACTCACATCGAATCTGCATGGCAGCGGGGGTGTTGAGGATATCCGAAGCCTCGCGCATGAGTTTTGCTGCGTCGACTTCCGCGGCAGCAGATATGACCTTGGCTTCACCCACACGCTTCTGCTTTGCAGCTGCAGAGAGCGTCTCCTGAAGCTCTTGGCTGAAAAGGATGTCCTTGATCTGTGCCCAAAAGGAGATCAGAGTTGTGTTCCGGTTAAGGTTTCCTATCTCCGTACCAAGATGCTTTCGACTTTCACACCCCAAGATGCAGCAACTCCCGAGATGATGCTCTCGATCTCGTGGGCGATGACTTCGCGGTTCTCTACACATTCCTGAAGCGTACGACCACCGAGAATCTGTCGGAGAGTGGTCTGAGTGCGCTCGACCAGGGCTCTCTGTACGTCCTGGACGTCGAATGTGGCGGTAACCGGGTCGATGATGTGCCAGTAGACTACACTGTCGATCTGGATGTTGCAGTTGTCTTTCGTCATGACGGATTGCGAGGGGATATCAGAGAGGATGATCTTGATGTCCTGTGGAATCATTAAGGATCACGAATTTGAAAGGGACTTAAAAAAAAAAGTACCACTCTGTGAATGCTCTCGGTGCACGGATTGATCCAGTACAACCCGGGGTCCACGCTGAAACGAAAGTATATCAATTCTGATTATGAAATGGATCTTGTTTTGTAACTCTCACGTCCGATAATACTGGCCCCATCTCTGTACAAGACCAACGTTACCCTGATACACCGTCTTGTAAGGATTCGGGAAGCAGAAGCAACCGGGTATGGAACCTGCGGAGCATTAGGACTGGGTGATCTTTGCAATGAATGGCTATCTCACCGATAGTCCCGAGACATGCTCCAAGCGAGGACATGAGCGATGTGTATGTGCGATCGGCCTGTTGAGGCTCGGGAAGCGTTTTTGCAAACGAACGAGGAACCTGATTCACGCTCATTGGCGCTTCTTGCTGTGGAGCTGAGGAAGATGAACCGAACTTTGGCTCAGTGGCAAGGGGTTGATAGTTTGACATTGGGATCTTTAATTGGAGTTGACGAAGGCCACTTTTAACGAAACTCTCAAATGTACTCCACCGCTGTGCCACAACTCAGACACCGGGATACAATAAAATTTTCTAAGAATTTTGAACTTACCGGCAGATGACGATCGAAGCACCACAAATGCAGTTCCGCGAGTGGATCACTTCCACTTTCCCTTTCTTGCATGGGAGCGGGAAGAATTCCACGTGCAGACCTCCGGAATTGGAGCAAGCAATTGAAACTCCACGCCTTTACGGGCGATGCCATGGAAGAGCTAACCCCAACAGCCACAGCCTGTTCGGTGCCATGAGTGAGTACGGATTCACGTTATGCGATGCCTTGATTAGCGCGTCCATGCGCTGTATTCGCATGACCGAGTAAGTTTCGCTGAGCTTGGCTGCTTCATACCCGCTGAGTTCATCGCCATTGCTCTCTTTGTAATTTTTGAGGGCATGCACTAAGAGATTTGCGAGCAGAGCGGCGCTTTTGATTGCTCCGTTCCCAGCCTGTCCAGAACCCGGTGTGGGCTATTTGAGTCCACGTAACGTATCAGCTCATGCGACATCATGATACAGCATTTCTCACCTTATGTATGGAGTCCCCATTCATGACGATCGTCTTGTGTGCATACTTTATAAAGGCACTCTCCTCCAAGGGCAAGTACGTCTCGGCAATCCGCTTGTTCTAGATATCACCGAGTTTCGTGTCCCCGTTGATCTTGTCGTTCTTATGGCACTCGGCGAAAGCGTTAACTCTGAACTACTGATCCAAGATTCGAAATCCGTTAGGCCAGAGTCCGAAGCTCGCACCAATAGCTCGAGCAGATATCCCCTGCTTCGGAAACAACAAAATCGATTCCGGCGGATTGTATCAGAAGATCGATAGTGAGACACACAACGCTTCCACCGACGATCATGACTTTGAACGGACGCTTGGTAGTTGTCACGCTTTTTTGAATATTTTTTTGAAATTTCTTCCGGATCATAGTTGTTCATCCTCTGTTGAGGGTAAGGTTGAACGTCTAAAAGTGGCTTTGACATAAAACAAAGTGAAGAAACTAGTTCACATATTTTTCAACATCCTGAGCATTCATTGAGGCTGTATACAGCTTATGACTTGCACCCGGGCAGCAGCAGAAATTACTCCTGAAATATCCCAAATGCCATAGCAACAACAAATATTGATGCCTGTTTGACACGATTAGCAACAGCAAAAGCTGATCTTCATCACCTACGTTTTTGTAGCTCGCAGAAGCATACGAGTCTGTTGAAGTGTCCCAAACAGCTCTGGATGCAACACGGATCCCTTGTCCTTTGAACTCGCCAGCGATAACCTGCGTTATGAATTTGTAACGATCAAACTCGAACTCTATTTCTAGAGCATGACAAAGTAATCTAATATAAATTTTGCGCGCCTTTACGTTTCAGCACGGCCATGATCTCATTTGCGAGCAGTTTTGTCAGCTCCGGGACCTTTGCGGGATCGTACTTCACTTTGACCATTCGAGTTTGGAGGACTTCCTCCATAGCGCGTCGGACCGCACCACTCTGGAATCTGACAGATAGACGCACAGTTAATGCACACCACTTCGCCACGAAATTTATCTGACGTACTTCTTGTCGGGCTTCATTTTGTACGTGTTCTCGTACACCAACGCGCTCACAGGCTGCTCCTCAGAATTTCCAGCCCCAGGAGCAAAGAATGTCACAACTTCATTGAAACTTTTCGGTGGAACGTCTGGCAAAGCGGTGGGAGCCTCAGCCGTGCCCTCTGCATCAGGTATTGATGCAGTTTCATGGGCCGGTGTAGCAATCTCTTGGGCAGCAACATTAGAATCATCTGGAGCTGCTGTTGTGGTAGGAGGTGCGTCGCTCGGCAGTTCAGATGGATCAGCGCTCCCATGTTTCTCGTCTTGCATTACTATAAAAGCAACGCGCTTGTCACGTGTTGGGGCGAACCAGCTATCAACAATCGAAGAACTACCAGTGGAATAAGTTTCAAAAGGTTCATACAAGCAACCCTTCACGTATGACAGTACACGAATGCGCAGAGCCGCATCAGCGATTCGGTCATATACACATAAGTAAAATTCTTCGTATGGGTAGTATGCTTGGGATTAAGATGACAAAGTTCAATGATGATGCTGTTGATCTTGCACACAGTTCTGTTCTTGAAGATTGAATCTTATGCAATAAGACAAAAATGATGCAAGAACCTTTTTACAGTTCACAAGGACAAGCTCCAAAGAAGAATTATCACCTCTGTTTAGATGTTGTTCCTTTAGATAGAGGAGGAACGTATTGGATGATTATCATCAATGAGCACACATCCGTCATCTTCATTTACTTCCCATCTGACGCAACAGATTGCATTGTTCGACATGCAGTCAGACCTGGTTACACCCCAGCCCTCTTGACAGCAGACTCGCGTCTGACCAGACAAATTTTTCAAGAACCGACGTGTCCTTCATAAAATTTCCTCTCTGCACCATATTTCTGGTTCTAACGGATCCGGATGCAACAAATGGCGCAAAATCTTGTGGGTTTCCTGGATAGTCAAGACTCGAGAAGCAGTACACTCTAGAGGAAAAGTACACTTGGTGCGAATTGAATGTCAAACATCGGTTGACGATTGCTCAGATCAGTAAGAAGTACAGATCCTCATTTTTGAGGTTTTCCTTTCCTTTGCTAATTTTTGCTTGCTGTTTAGATTGGGTGTCCCCAAGCAAGCCGTCAGCAACGTTTTGCGGAATAAAGAACAATTCTACATGAAGCCTGATGACTTGGCGAGCAAACGGCAGCAGGTGCGGGAAGGAAAGTGGCCAGAACTTGAGAAGGTTCTTCTTGCCTGGTTCCACAGTGCTGAGGACACACGAATTTCCATCAGTGACAAAATCCTGTTTACTCGTGCATGTGAAATTGCCACAGAGTGAGCTCAACATCGAGGGTTTCAATTGCTCCAACGGTTGGTTGGAAGGGTTCAAACTTCTGAATGGGATTGCCTGGCTGCGACTGACGGGCGAGGCAGGCATTGTTCAGATCACTTGGCAGCAGTGCAGTCAGAACTGCGGAATGTGTTGAAGGATTATGATCTTGAGAAAATCTTAAATGCGGACAAGACTGGACTCTTCTGGCGCATGCCACCATACCTATCTTTTTGGCTACGAACGCTTCTGCCACTGAGAAACTGGAGCTGCTTCTGATCAGCATCGAAGAATCCACGCGCCTTTAAGGCCAACTGCGTGGACGTTTCCAACCTTCCTGTCAAATATCACCACAACAAGAAGGCATGGATGAATTCTGACATATTAATTCCGTGGCTCAAGGATCTGGACAGGTGCTGCTGGTTCAAAACCGCTAAATCCTTCTGCTCTTCGACAATTTGTCCACTCAAGTGGTATGGACAGAAACGGAAGATCACTTCTTAGGTAATGCACTTTCTACACAAAAGATTTCAGAAGCGGTACAAATACCAAAGCTGCCAAAACACCAATGTCATTGTCTTATCAATGAAGAGGCAACTCAGTATCTCATGAAAGTCTCGTACTTAGCAACGAAGACCAGACCAGATCTATCATATGCAGTAAGTATTCTTGCACAACATCAGGTAGAACCTCAAATATTTGATAAACATGCATTGAATAGAATCTATCAGTATATCCATAGAACATGGGATCTAGGATTGCTTTACACATGCGATAACATCCCAAAACCAAGTATTCGACAAGACAGAATGTATGAGTTGATGGACTCATGAGATGAGAATTATGAACAGCAGTTTTTACCACAAGGGTACGCTGATGCAGATTCTGCAAACGACCCATCAAGGTATTCACAAACTGGTTACGTCGTAATGTTTGCAAATGCAGCTATTGGCTGGCAATCTACAAGGCAACACATCATTGCTCTGTCTTCATCAGAAGCAGAACTGATTTCACTCAATGAATTGAACAGGGAATGGCCTGGATTAGTCTTATGTTAGACGCCTTCGTGGTCAAATCAAGAAAACCTTTAATTGTTTATCAGGACAACAATTCCGTCAAGGCAATTGCAAACAATATGACTAAAAATTGACGTACCAAACACTTGGATACCAGAGAAAATTCTTTGCTCAATGTATCGAAAAGAAATTAGCTCAAATCAAGCATGAACAGATATGGTTGCGGATATTTTCACAAAACCACCTGAGTCAAACATCGTAATACATTGGGATTAGTAGGTCAATCTTGTCTTAAGACAAAGAAAAACTGAACTAGTAGCTCCTCGATTGTTTCACTTTAACATCGTAAATGTTGCTCAGTCTTTACATTGTTAAGGACTGAGAGGTTGTGTTGGATTATACACGTTATGGGACCCTATTACTGCAGTCTACAGTCACCTTAACAACTTTACACAAAACACACTGCAACATAACAGATAGGCTGGACAACTTCCAGGAGTTCTCAATGCGGGATGAAGAGAGACCTGTCGGTTAATTAATTTAATTGATAACAATCTTTTATTCAAGCAATCGAAGTGACTTGTCAATTACTTGCAACTCAGTGACTGCATGGGCTTATTCTTGCTGTGGCCTCTTGTAACAATTGTTGATCTCGTTCTTATATGGATTTTGATCAATTGCGTCGTTATTGCAGGCCATTCCTTACAATAACAACCGCCAGTTGACGTATTTGAATATATACTTCGTTGAATAGTACCAGGCTGGAGCTTGCCTCGAATGACCAAGTGTAAGTCGTGGCAACTGCCTGTTTCACTTCGAAAATCCTGTGGCGACACTGATGCCCACGGGAGCGGCAGCTTGTCAAAAGGTAACTTCCTGAAACTCCTGTAAGCATCATGCTCCAGAGGAACCCACCAGGAGGATACAGAGGAACAAAAAATTCAATAATTCAAACCCACTCTATCAATGCAACAACAGCCGTTTCGGTTGGAGGAGGAAGGTGCAGCTGGATGAACTTAATCAGCGCCACCGAGCTACACATCAGAAACGATGAGATGAGGAAGTTGAAGTTATCGCAATGCTTTTTTTTTGCTTCATCAAAAAACGGTAACCGCAATGCTTACTGCCCAAAAATACACGAGGCGAACGGATACAAGAGAATGTTTTGCGTGTTCACCACTCAATGCCGAGCAGCGCTCGTCTTCCTCCCCGCCACTCCACTCCTGTCTGAGCTCGTCCCAAACTTCCCTCGTCCAGGCGACAACGCCTTCCTCCCCGGTGACTGTCCCTTCCGACTCCCAGGCGTGCTCGCCGGCGTCATGCTGGGCGTCACACTCGGCGACAGCGCCGTCATCGCCTTCGCCGCCGCGGCCTCGATCCCAACACCTGCCCCCCTCTCAGGCGACCACGCCACCTCTTCGTTGTCCTCTCCTTCAGCCGCCTTCCTCTGCGCAACGATGCTGTTCAACAGCATCTCGAGCCTCTGGTCGCTGGGGACAAGATACCCGCTCTTTTCCTGCGAAGGGTTGGACACGTGCACCTCGGCGGCCCAGGTCGCAGGCCCATTGTCGAGCTCCGACCAACGGCTCCGCGAACCAAAGCGCTCTGTCCCACGATGCTCCTTGGGACTTGTGCTTCTCGCTCTCGGCACGGGTGTGCTCTGTGCGGACTGCTGATTCTGCTGAGATAGCTGGTTCAGCGCCTCCTCCGCGAATCGGATCATCTCGATCGCAGAAGCCGGCACGTCGAAATCGTCCATCTGGTTCCCGCAACCAGGTCGTGTGTTGCTCCGGCGCTTGGTTTCCTCCTCGACGGTCGGGGGTATGAAGCGCACGCCAGGGAGGGAGGTGTACGCTTGGCGGAGCTCGGATTTTGCTGAGTCGTCGAGAGAGAACGTGACCGAACGCGTGCCCTCGCTAAAGTTACGGCCGTGACGAAGGACACTACCACCGATGCTGGTGTTGTCAACGAGGGTGTTTTCCGTATTCGGGGTCGAGATTGGGCCGGAGACGTTTGGAGTGGACGTGATGGCTGTCGTGGTGATTGAGTTCATCGTCGTCGTTGCGGTTGTTTTGCCATCACGCTCGGCAAGGTGAGCTGTTGTCACGGGTGACGCGGTCCGGTGGCGGATATCCCCGGAAGTATCACGTCGGATTTGGCCACCAGTGAGCCCCAGAGAATTCTTGAGGATCAGGGATTTGGTCGTGGTGTAGCTCAGACGAACGAACGTGCTTAGCGCTAATCGAAGTAGAAAGACGAGTGAGCAAAAGTTTCGGCCAGGAGTATCAACAGCTTATTCCTACCAAAAATGTAACTGAAAGCCGGAAGAAAGTTAACAAAAGAAAGCCTGCTTGCAATCCCTGGGGCAGACGCTCCACCAACGACACCCGCAATACCAATCACAAAGTTTCCGACTCCAAAAAGTAGGCCCATCGCAGCGACTACCGCGAGCCGCCATGCATCCACAGAGAACAGCATATCTCTGATTGCCACCTTGGTCATGTTAAGTCCCAATGCCAGCGCTCTCCTGCAAAACACATATGATTTCTTTAGCTACATCTTCGCTGTAGGGGAAAGATTTCCTTACATAAACGCAATGCTCAGAAACACGTCAATGGAAGAGGCCCCGAGTACCATCACAGCGCCTAAGATGTTCATCGGCCCCCTGACCGGCGCATCCATCGTAAGGAAAGTGACCAAGAACCCTACGACGCCTGCACAAAACATCGCCGCGATCGAAAGAAGCACTACAATTGTCACAATGGATCTAAATTTTGACGTCGAGGTGTTCGCACAGCAACCCCTCGGGGCTTTTACTTTAGACAAAGTGCCTCCGCCTTCCTCGGCGTTGTTGAGCGCGTTGACGGCGATAGCGGCGGTGTAGGATGAATTGTAGACGCGCCGGAATCGGATCAAGCCGACTGAGAGGATAGATGCCTGAGTAAAGGCGGAGATGATGTAGAGGGATGCCACGACAGGAGTGTTGGGTCGCTGTCCGTACCAAAGCGACGAAGCAAACATGAGATAGATGCCAATAGTGCCGATATGTGCGACTGTTCCTATAGTAAAAGTTAGCTATTTTGAAGGAGTAACTACATGTACCAAACCGATGACGCTGAGTCGGTAAATGAGGGTCTGTCGTTTTCGCCAAAGGCCCACGAGAACCATGATGATCTGAGAAGTCTCATAGATCCCAAATCCTGCGAGGACACACAATCAGTGGAGCACATCTGCTGAAACGAAGCGTCCTACCAACTGCAAGGCGTAAGCAATTGTGTTTTGGTTCACAGCGGCAGAGTACATACTGATCACAACTGAAAGCGTCTGGATCTGTGGTGCGATGAATGCTGCGACTGACTGGGATCCTTGAGGTTGCTGGGTAGAGTTTGCTCGATCCTGGCCATGGGTGTATCTCCAGTTGTCCATTCTTGACGACTGCAACTTGACAAGCGAGACAGCCCGATGGAAGTGTGGATTTCTTTAGGGATTGCTTGTTGTGCACGGACCATCTTTGGAATGCAGGTTGAAGTGGATTGCTGCCAATCCACTCTAACACGGTTGCCTTTTTAGGTAACAAGAGTCTCGAAATTCTATTGGTTTGGTTTGGCTGTTACATAAGAAAGATTTCAACCGCAAACTACCCTGCGCACACCATCCACTCTCCTTGCTGAAAACCTTCCAAGAAATACTAAAATCATCAAAAATCGCTCTCGAAAAGCCAGAAAAAAACTCAAAAAGTATTTGAAGTTGTATCCGGTGTTTGGTCCATAGTTACATTACTCAGCTTAGTGCGACCTACCATACCGCAGCATATCACTCATACTTGTCTCTTCATTTCCCCAAGGCACACTCGCAAACGTCCCCAAAGTCCCCGTACTCTTCGGCCTTGCTCGCCTCGCACTTCCCCTATCCACATTAACCCTCGTCTCCACCGAAGACACAGGCGAAAGAGGACTAGACGCCGATCCCAATGTACTGGCTCGCTTAGAAGGACTTCCGATACCCGAACCTGCATTCCTGCTCGCATTGATCATCGCTAGCATCGAAATCGGCATGTACGACACTCCACCAAGAGGATGCTCGATCCTCTGGAATCCCTTCAGCGGGTTTGTCTTGATCTCCGGTGATCCAACGGCACTCAGATCTCCGTTTCCCTCCGACCCCCCGGCTGCCCTCCGGTTCAACCACTCCCGACCCCTTTCACTCCCATCGCTTGGCCTGTGACGAAGCTCCCATTTCGCAAGGGACGCACTAGGATCCAAGATTGCCGCCACAGTTTCCTCATAACCGTAGGCCCCGCGATCTGACCTTCCAGTTGAGGTACTAGATCCAACTCCCTCGGCACTTCCACGCACACCGCGGCCAGTCTCGGCTGACTTCATCACAGCGCTAACAAATCCAACCATCTGGATGGCTTCCTCGCTCGTCGTACCAACGCTAACTTCCGGTCGAGGCCGGATGGGTTCTTCGCGTTGCACCACTGTTGGTCGAAGTCCACCTCCCGATCGGCTGCGCTCCTGCATCGAAGATGGGTTCGACAATCGCCTGCCTCTGCGCTCCTCGCTTGCACTTCTGCCTCTCTTGCCCTTGTGAGTCGACGTTGACTCGACAAAGGGAGTCGGTCGGCCGGACATGCCGATCGAGTTCTTTACGAGGACGTTGCGAGTCGTTGTGTAGCTGAGGCGTACGAACGTATGCAAACTGAAGATGTATCTAATGAAGAAGAGTATTAAGTTAATGCGCTCATGTTATCTTGAGTCCACTTACATCCAACCAGGAAGGAACTGGTCGTGTTGAAAGTAATTAGATTGTGGTTAATGACATCATTTCCATGTCCGTGGTAAAGACGTACATTCACAAAGCCGAGGGACGTTCGAAGCGAATTTCCGGAGTCACTTGGAATTAGCAAGGTAACGCCAAGAAGAATTTGTGCGACCGCAAATACTATTGCAAGGATCATAGTGACCACAAGTCGCCAAGCATCAGTTGACAGCGCCAATCGACGAACTGCTGATGCTGACAGATTAAGTCCATTCGATAATGCACGCCTGCAAAGAAAACAGTCAACAAACACACCACAAGAGCAATATAACGCACGAACATGAACGTGATCGACAAAGCTACATCGAGGATGCACGAATATAGGACCACCACAGCCGCAATGAGCTGGACTACTCCTCTAAGTGATGACGAGAGGTCCCGCGTAAACGTGGCCACAACGGCAAATACGCCCGCTATCAGAAGCCACAGAATCGCAATTAAGACGAGGGCAGTCAGGATAGGTCTAAAAAGACTCGTTCTTGGAGGCGAAATGCTCTGATCTGTCGTTGCCGACGTTCCAAAAGCTCTGAACAGCGAATTCTTCTGTGGCTGTTTCTGTAAAGTCGATGCCGGGGCTGCGATGATAGTTGAAGCAGAATTGTAGTATATGGGAGAGTAAACGTTCCTGAACCGAATTAAGCCGACTATAAGGATAATGATTTGGACCCATGAACTGAACACATAGATCATCGAGACAGCTGCGGCCATGTTTACAGAAGTGTTTGGGTATGTGATTACCGCGGTAACGAGGAGAACGTAAAGAGTGAGCGTGATGACGTGGAAAAATGTGCCTAACAGAGTCGGGTGAGATGCCCAATTGAACCATAGGGACAAACTGTACCTGTAGCAGCGAGACAATATATGGCAGAAAATCGTTTCCGCCAGTGACGAGCCAGTAGAGCCAGAGTAAAAGCGGTCTCGTAGATTCCAAAAGACATGATAACGATCGCAATTGTATGCACCAACGGAGCCCCAACAGACGGAGATCCCGCGGTCTGAACCGGAGCATTTGGGCTTGATGCCGACACCGTTGGGGAGGGAGCATTCGTTGATTCCGAGGCAGGCTGGTCCATGGAGGTGGTGCGAATGAATGACAGAAAGTTGGCAGCAGCGACACAGCAACCAAAAGTGAATGAAAAATTCGGCCAACCAATCGCGAAGCAAGCAAAAATGGCGCGAATTGAGCCACCAGCACTCCCGAAGTCAGTAATATTGCATCACAGCGGCAGGTGGGCTGGCACGCTGTATGTATGTGGTTTTGTTTAGGGTCTGTGCTCAACATTCGATATAGCCATATATGGAAAGTGCGCGTTTCCGGAAACTTGGTCTGCCATATCGACGCATCTCCTTTGACGGCTACCATTGTTTTCTCCGTTCAACATAATTTTGCTAGGATGTTTCAGCAATAAGCTGAGTTTTTTCACATCTTAACTAGCTCATCGACGGCTAATTCGATAACGGCGTCCGTTCCGCCATCCAGAGCTAGTCCCGCCGCGCCTCCTGACCGGCTTCGTGAAACTGATCGAAAAAATTCCAACTTTGCACCACCTCCTCGACCACTTTCCTCTCAGACCCACCAGTCTCCACATAAAGCTGCTTCTTAGCTACATGATTTGCGTAGGAGGTAACTCTCTGGTTTGGCGGTACGATTATGCCGGCGAAGAGAAAATAGAACAATGGAAGCGATCGAGTGGTGAAGGATGAATAGAGCCCAATTAAATTTCATGTAATAAAGTTATTCGATGATCGTGTACAATGAGACAGTTATATCAGTGTGACCCACAGATTGTCAGTTCGCGCATTGCCGCCAATGCAGCCTCAGTGTTCCCTTCCAACCGATGATCCGCCTGAGCAGCTGCATTCTCCACATCACCGCTCCCATTCACACCCAAACTGTTAGCAAAGTCGCTCCGGATGACATCGAGTCTTTTGAAGGCCTGCTCATTGAATCGAAGCTGGGATTTCGCGAGGGCCTCAAAGGAGGGGTCCAAAAACGGTACACGTAGATCAATAAGCTTTGGGATTTCTGTGAGTAGCTGGTTGTTCAGGCTTTCGTAAATTTCTCGAGCTTGATTTGTTTCTTGCTCCGCCTTGAGAATAAGTTTTGAGAATGGAGTAGCTGAATAACGCCTAAATGGTGTGATACCTTTGGAAGTTTTTCAGTGTCGTCGGAGGGTTTCTCCACCAAGCGCCGGACTGAACTTCGGGCACGATCGTAGTCGAGTAGTTTCTTCTGCCTTTTCTTAATTGCTTCGTTAACGTCTGGGAACGTTCCCACCATTTTCCCCAACGGATCGAGCACCGCCATTCTGTACACCTCATCCTTGATCGGTTTGTTCAGATCCAATCCGGCTATCCAGAAGTGCTTGTGACCTACCAGTTCTGTTCGTACTTCATCATCCAGTTTCGATATTGCATCTCTGTAATGCATCACTGACTGTGTGAGTGCGGGAGGAGCGTCGTTGTCGTAGAACAAATCCACCGTCTCAGCAATCTGCCTCTGTGCAAGTGTCATTGCTGCCACAATATTAGCTAAGAGGACGAATGTGATATCGAAAGAGTTCCCACCACGAACGGAATCCAGATAACCCTTTGCTTCCTTGTGCAATCGTTCAACTTTTCCTTCAAAGCTTTACATTCGGGGTAAGATGTTTAAATTTGATCCCAAGTGGAATTTAAGCTACTTTCTACTCACTTTTTGAACCGCCGCTCTTCTTCCTCAAAGTCCTTGTCGATGGTTTTGTCCACCGCCCCGGTGCTCTGCATGACCGTCGTGGCGGCACGGTTGACAGCCTTCTTGAATCCAGACCTAATATTCCAATGAAGGAGAGATGAGAGCTGGTCTCATGTCTGGTTATGGACCCTCACCAGCTCATATTCGTTGTTACGCGCGTTTGTGTGAGTGTCTTCTGATATAAAGTTTTTCTGAAGACAGGGAAGCATTTCTATATTCAGTGGAAGTATACTGTGCTGTTACTGGAAACTAACTATAAGAGGGGCAATAATGCTCAAAATCCAAATTAGAAGGTCCAATAAGGAATGCCAGCGTAGTCTCGTCTCTCGAATATGGTTCGAGAGAATGAACTGTACAGATTTCCAATAAACATGGTCGCCAATGTGGCAACTGTCATGTCAAGAATCGCCAGCTCATTTGGGTCCATTGCGGAAACAACTGCCCTGATCTCGGCCGCTAAACTTCTCCTTTGGTTGTGGTCTGGATTGGTTTCATCGTGAGTGTGGTTTGAGATATCCTCATTGAGGTAGAAAAGATCCTCGAAGTAAAGCACCCGATATCGTACCTCCAGCTCCTTGAATTCCGTCCGAGATATTCCGATGTTAGTAGCAATGTATATAGTTGGCCTCCAGAGACCCTTCAGTGCCGATATGCCTACCCGATCTTCAGAAATCTCCTTGGGGTATTCTAGGCGTATTTTACCCCCATCTTCCCCAGTTTTCGCTTCAGGTTCTTTCATATGTAAGCTCTGCTCCATATCGATCAGATTCTCAACTTTCTCGTCAGTTATCACGTCTCCTCTAAGATTAGAAAATGTGCCGAAAGCCTTTGCAGCCAAAGCTTCAATTGCAGCAGGGGATGGATAGCATTTCGCCCGCAGAGAAGGTAAGTTGATATGTTTGCATTTGTTCCAGTAATCTCCCCTTCGTATGTGCATCGCCAAGAACGGTTGTATGTCTTCTGGATCTGGAAACGCACGTTCTGTCGAACTGCGAAGCTCACATCCACCATTCTTCTTACACTCCGAGGACAGTCCAAGATGGCTTTCAAGTGCTCTTCTTGCAACATACAGAAGCCTCTCGCTGAACTCCATTGCGCCAACTATGTTTTTATATGTTGGGTGGTCGATGTAGTTGACGTACTCCGTCAATGGATACGGTTGGAAGCGATCAAATCCATAGATCCAAAAGGCCGCACCGAGTGCAAGCACTCTTTGGGATCCACACCGCGATGTTTCTTCATTCTCGAAGCGTTGCATCAGCTGTGTGTCAGTGAGCTGAGACATCCGCGCTTCTTGTCTCGTCAGCTCTCTCGGCATTCCGTTCGGGTATTCACGCTCGCAGGCAGAATACAGCGCGAACTCTTCATGTGGAAGCTTGAGCACTTCTTCGTAGAATTCGGTCAGCTGTTCGGGCGATGTAGCTTTTGCAACGGGGTTGAATATGAGCTGGCCGATATTGAAGTTCGGTTCTGTTGAATGAAAAGAAATGAAATTGTCCATTGTTATTACTGAACAAGGAAGCTCTGCGACCAGGCGATGTAAATCGAAGTACTTCTCAAACGGCTTCCATTCCATTCCCTTGATCGAGAATGAAAAATCCCATTCTTCACTGGACTTCTTCCTGTAAGATAGCGGAGGGAGTACAAGGGTGCGACCAAGCTGTTTTGCTACTGCGCAAGAGCCTTTGAAGGCAATCAATTGATTGTTTAGCTGTTCCCAGGGCATGAAGATGAGATACTGAATTTCTGATGATGAACGTATAAACTCGATTGCTCTAACAAATGAAGAGAAGTCCTGAGAATTCTCAGACTGATGGTCCTCAATGTAACTCGAGTTTTTTCTGCTGTTTTCATCACTCTCTCCGAATCCATGCTTAGTGCACAACACACAGTGATAGCTTTTCCAAGAGATATAGCGGATGCCGAGAAGACGAGACAGATTCTGATAAGTGACGTCAGTTGGTTTCTGACCAGCTGTCAAATACCGCTCGGGATAATCTGGAATCAACTCAAACAAAGTCGAATTTGGCCTCATGAAGAAAGCTAATGCCAAACGCGGGCTACTTATACCAATTAGGATATTGCAATCATGAACGAGTTGAACCTGATGATGCAGCGAAGCGGCGTCATATTCAAAATCCAAGATATGGACTTTCGCACCGTCGAACTTTGACTGTATCGCAGATACAATTGCTTCATCTTCTTCCTCGACCTTTTCGAAAAACAAAGCTTTCCGACTCAGCTGAGATTCCATGTCGTACGAAGCTGTAGGCTCACTGCTTCTTGACAGATAGCACACGGTCGTCCCCGATCTTTCAGCACTTCGCTGGTCATTTCTCACCTCATCCAAACCCCAGCGGGAATCTCTGTCGTCGTTATAGAACTGTGACCAGCGCTTACTGTGGCCGATGACAGATCTCACTCGGTTGGCGAGTTTCCTGAGGGCGTTTCTACTCATTCCTTCAGCTGATAGTTGTGAAAGATTATTCATCCATGTTCCCGTTTCAGAGGACTGGCTCCAGATTGTTTCTTCTGCAACCGAAGTTGAGAAATGGAACGGTTCAGTCAATCCAAGCACTGCACGGTCAAAGCGAGTATCAGGCATGTTATCCACATTGTGTACAGGCTCTGCGGGATAAACGAAGTGCATAAAATCCATCCATTCACCACGATTCCTAGGGGATGAGCTTCTGCCCTTCAATATAATCCGCGGTCCGGCAATGGACTTAGATTGAGCTGATCCTGAAGTGTGTGAGCTGGATGTTGAGCTATGGACAGGAAAATAATCGGATACAAGCGAAGCATCGCTAATATTAAACTGCTCGAAGGTCGAGTGTGCACCAGCATAGGAGAGTATAACTGTGGAAAGGGTACTGTCTCTGGGAACGGCCAGGATTCCAGAAATGCCTTCCAAGAAAATCATGCTCCGCAACTTCCACTGAGCCAGAGTCTTCTTATCACTCAGCACGTGTACGTTCAGAATCCAGGTATCAATATCATTACAGCTCTCAATGCTCCCCGACCTAACCTTTTCCAGGCAAGACCGCAAGGGGACCCCGACGAGCAAGTCTCCGTTTTCACTTCTTTCAATCAAGGAAGATTCCATCATGCTTGGACTAATCGACATTAGCCTTTTCGATGAATGTCTTGGAATGAATGCATGCATGTTCCGATCAATCAGATAAAGATTCCGAACATCACACGCTCCAGCGCTGCAAGAGACAGATGACCATCCGCTCGAAAACAGTGAGGCTGACCTTGCATTCTCCCTCTCCGCATCATCCTCGCTTTTGTTTGAGTCACCGTCTGCTCTGTGACGGGAAGAGTCACTTGGCCCACCAATCCATGCTTTTCCTTTATATTCTTCCGAGTCATTCACGTCCCTGAACTTTTTCTCCTCCGAATTGCGAGCCTTTTCCTCGAGATCAGATCGTGATCCACTTGCTCCTGTGGGCAACAAGTAGAAGCTTCGGTCGAGGGGACTTCCTTCATGAAGATTGAAGTTTCTTTTTGTCAGGAATGAAGGATTCGAGTCGGAGACAGATTCGCTGCTCAATCCGATATGTTGCTGTTGGAAGAAAACGCGTGAGATCCACATCTGACCAACAATCGTGACAATGTAAATCAGTGCCAGGATGATCAGACGCCGTCTCGCCGATGCAGGTAGCAACCATAAACCCGAAAAGCCCTTGTGCATGATGCTCATCGTGATTTGGTCACGTGTCAGACGTGATGTGATCTGGATGGAGGGCCAAAATCGACCATCGACAAAGAGCTCAGGGACTCGGAGACGGCTCCATGATGGGCATTTTAGCCTTCCTCCTCTTGAGAATGCACCACAGAGCTACAGCCATCCCTTACCTCGAACACACTTTTCGGTCGTGATGACGAACTTCGTCACCCGAAATTTATTATCTGACGAGAACAGCCGTGGTGTGAAGCGAAAACCTCGAAGAGATGGAGTAAAACAAGCGCAGAGAATGAACACAGTGGCCCCGCTGGCCGGCCCTCCCATCCAATCTCACAACTGGTACCCACTTTCGAAATCGCTCTGTGGGGAGATGATATTGGTTCGGGTAATAAGCTTGCAGAACAAGCTGGTCCAACAATTGTGATGGAATTCCCAGAAGAAAGAATTGTTACAAGGATCGCAGTCTCGGCTCGGCCTATTGCTTCGTCTCAACGCACCCTCACCGTGGAACGACAAGATCCAGAGAATTTTACTACCAAGCTATCTGCAACCAATTTCGAGCATCAATCAGGTGTGCGATCAAGACCACGACAAAAGAGTGTCCAACGGTTAATATCCTCCAACAACATGGGTCTAAAGCAAATGGAGCATGCAGCGAAAACAGTTAGAGCGAAGAGAAACTGGACAAAGCTTTAGCGAAAGTGCAAGAAGCGAACAACGCTACCTCAATTTCCGAACCTCTTTCCAGAAAAGCCGAGCGCGTGCTCGTTGGGGTTTTGCAATCAAAACAGTGCTGAAATCATTGAAGGCTACGAGCTTGTTTGTGTGCCATGACGAGGGAGACATGACATCCAGTACAAAGGTGCAGATGTTGATGAACCACCCCGCATTCGCCGACACTGGACACTCTACACTACCAAAAGTCTGTCAGAGCTCTGAAATCATGGAATTTGACCCGCACAGCGTTATTGTGCAAGAAGGAGTACCATCCTTTCACATCACACCTGCCCCAATGCCTCGACAACGGATGCTCCACAATCAGGCAAAGAGCCGGACAAGGAATCCGAGAACTCTGCAAATTGGCACGACTGCCTCACAGACCACTGGGGTCACTCTATGAACATATGTTTCTTTAAAATATGCACTAGAACAACGTCGTCGGAGGTATTCAATCAATCTCCAAGCGTGCTAACGACTGCAAAGCGGAAGTCTCAATACAGTAAAGTTGTGAACCGGATCAAATCTCCCCACATGAACATATTCGACGATAATCCCTGCTCTCCAAGAGTTTAAAGACATAAAACAGAAAAGATTTGGAAAACTCAAATGCCAACGCCAGAATATCTCGTCAAAGCAAAAACTGAAGCTCGGGTGACGCAATTGGTATATATGTAAATTGAGGGTTCAAAGGAAGTCACAACATTGCTCGTACCATGAAGCAAAAAATATCTCATCCACCCGCCGAATTTTTTTTGTGTATATCGTTCTTGTGTATAAAAGGAGAAAGAGAGAGTTCACTAAAAGATAATGTAAAACTTGCCATAAATATCAACAAGTAAAGAAACATATAAGCTTTTGAAGAACACCTAACAACAAGTTGAGAAACATAAAGGCATGATATGTACGTAAAAAGGGCTTTCAAAGGAGTAACCCATCAAAACACAAACGAGCCAAGAAAGGAGGAATCTAGGTTTAGTAGTAGAAAAAACCAGAAGGTCCCCTAAAAAGGAGCATAGCTAGGTACAACAAAATTAGAATGGGTAGGATAGTTTGAATGACAACCAGGAAGACTACGCCCTTAAGAACCATAAAACATCTGTAATCCATATCCACACTTAAGCCTTTAGGGCAATCTCTCCACGGGTCTCCTCGTCCGCCCGACGCTAGCAACTCTCGCTCCCCTCACTGCCCTCATCGTCATCGCTCAGCTCCGGAACACGAATCACACCTTTCACAGTCACATCCCCATCTTCTTCTTCCTCCACTTCTTCCTTCCCTTCATCATCTTCAGCATCGTCCTCCTGAACCCGTCGCCCATTCTTTGGCGCCTCGCTAACGCACCAAAGACACGTCGCTATCTCAGCCATCCGCCTCTGCGCCTTCGAGAACTGCGCAACTGGCAACCGCTGCTCACACACCGTGCACTGAAGATGCGTCGTCTGCGGCGGCGTGCACATCTTGCAAATCGGCTTGTGCCGCGAGTTCGCGATCGCCGCCAGCGTGACCTGCACAGGCGACATCAGCGAGGTGTCGATGCGTCCGTCGGGGAGCAAAGGAAGAGACAGGGCAGTCCCACCCGCCATTCCGGCGAGATGCTGCTGGGTTTGCTGGTTCGGATCTTGGCATGTGCTCATCAGCGCCGAGGAGAGAACAGCAAACTGCGCCTTGCGGATCTGCGACCTGGAAAATTCACAGGATGGCTTCGGACGATCGCACGAGTAGCAAATGAGCGTTTCCGGGACTGGCATCGCCTCGAGTTGACGTCGGTATCGAAGGGCTCGGTGGTTGGTGATCGCGTTCGGTCGGAATGCAGATAACGGCAACAATCTATCGTTGTCCGTTTTGTTAACCTGAGCTTGCGAGTAGTGTGCTGCCACATTCAAGGGATCTGGGCAGGCCGAGCTACGCGCAGGGTTGCAGGCGGTTGGGCTTCTGTGCTGCGACGCAACAAATGGCAGATCACCATAAACAGATCCGCCTGGAATCGAGGAGACGTCGCTCCAGCAATCGGACAAAGCTGAAGAAAACGAGCTACAGCGTCCGTTGGCGACACTACCGGAAGAATAGGAGCCGGTAGGGGAAGGAGGGATGTCGTCATCTGGTAAGATGAATCGTTCCTGACCAACGGATTTAAGAGAAATGTTGGATTGCGTTGCCCGGAAATGCTGATGTTGCGGATGAGCCATTGCCCCGTACGTACTCGTATGGATGGTCACAGCTCCAGCTATACCTTGTGACACTAATGGGTTCTGGTTTGACTGACCGAGAGTTGCCATATACTGGCCATAGTACGGATCCGCCGCTTTTCCCATGCGCGAAGCGTGGGCAAGAGGGGCGGTATGAAGCTGCTGCTCACGTTGCTGTTGCAATCGTTGCTGTCGCTGACGCTGTTGAATCTCTCGCTGCTGCTGCTCTAGCTGGCGCTGCTGCATCTCTCGGTGCCTTTGCTCAATTTGGTAAAGATGATACTGCTTGAGATAGTACTGTTGAAGGGCGGCTTCATGCAGCTGCTGAGAATACGCCAACTGGTTAGCATGTCCCGGCGACGCATCAAAATACGGCTTGGTTTGTTGTGTGTTGTTCAAGGTCGAGTTCCGCTGGGGCTTTTCAGACTTGGATGCAGCATGGAGCTCGGAAATAAAGTTCTTACTTCCTGGAATGGGATTTGATGAATACCTGACCTTGGACTGATGTGTACATCCAGCTCGCGCTGCATACGAGCCAGGGAGGTCTCCAACGGCGCCTGGTTTCCTTGGTGGCTGGCAATGGAGCTCTGGCATAGAGTAACCAGATAAGCACAGCTCTTCTTCCAACGCACGTGTAATGGATTGAGTAGATGCAGAACCCAACGTGGATGCAGTAGGGTAAATGTTGGCTGCATTTCGAACGTGGGATATTCTCTGAGATGAATCATGCCCTGGAGCAGTGTTGATGGATGGATGTTTGGGAACAGGTTGGGAGCAGAGCTGCAAGTCTCGGGCGGCCATCGCATCAACATCAAGGTTTAATCCATATCGGAACGGATTTTGTCGAAGCGGACTTGGCACAAACTGTGCTGGCCCGTGATCTGACTGTGCTGCCGGAGCAATTGCAGGAATGTCCCCCGGGAGTGCATCCATCATGGCGTGCATGCTCCATGCCATCGCTCGCTCGACTCCATCAATCCCAGCGTCGGCCGAATTCCTTTTCCACGATCCATCGGCCACGCTGTGAGATTCCCGCCTATGAAGTAGAGCAGAGATCGCCGGAAAGGATCCATCAACATCGGCCGAACTCCTGTTGGCTTTTGCGGCGTAATCCCACTTCGATTCGACGTTTGGGTAGTTTTGACTACATAGCGAGTTACGGGACCTTGGATTTTGGTGCAGAGCTGGATTCTGCGATGAGTACGACAACATCTAATAGCAGCAATGAAATGTCAGGAGTGGATCGAGTGTTAAGGGAAGTGGATTTGTCTTGCCGCTTGTGATGAAATGCTTACCTGAGTGTTAGCTGTGCGGGATGACAGGTAGTGTCCGATTGGATTAGTTTGAGTGGATCAGTGGGTGGTGGATGCGGGCTCAAGAAATGGTGAAAGGATGGGAGTGTTCGCGGCAGAGGGCGAGACTGTGGTCATTTAAAGGGCAGTGGGGGCCCAAATTAGAAGTTCCAATTGATGGACCGTGTTGAGATCGAGGCGCTGGATGGACCAAAAAGGCAGTACACGGTCGGGATGACAAACACAGCGTCCAATTGTTGAAGATCGTGCAGCGTCTCACTCCGAAGAGATCTAAATGCTGGTTCGCCAAAAACACAGTCTGAAAGTCGGGGTTCCGCAACGAAGGGTCCAGAACGCGTTGGAGATACAAAGAACACCACACGAACAAATTTCCATATATTACCCAATTCAAAGTATCGGATGGGATGGAAAATGCTTGGGCTCAGGTTCCCGGCAAAGGGGTAACAACTCAGAGGGTACAAAAAAGGTTGTGAAAGAATAGACGAAACAGTTTCATTTACTTACAATCATGTTTCTTTTGATTTGATTGCAATCCTCAGCTGCAACCAAATACTCTTCTATTCATTATTAAACATCTTTGTTTCAAACGAATCCTCCCTCCAACTTCCGCCCATCATTTGCAGCACCCGTTCACGTGCTCTCCCCCACCTCCATGTGATTATCAAAGGTCACTTTGATTGTGGCTCTGCACTCAAGTGACATCACTCCCCTCAAGGCTTTCAGCATCCCTCACTTACGGTTCGTTCCCAAAATGCCTTCCCCACTCTCGGCCCGTGCAATTCGCAGGCTTCAAGTCGCTGCAACAGCTGTCGCCGCTGTGGGTGCAATTGCTGCAGCATGCTACTTCCTGTACTCTGCTTCCATTGATTCGTCCACCAACGACGCCAGCAATTCTGCTTCAACAACGGCCCAGCAGCAGAGACAAAGGTCAGGAAACGAAACAGAATCGGCCTTGCGCTCTGCAGCAACTGGGAAGAGAAAGGGACCAAAACGTGTTCTGACAATTTCCGTGAAGAACGTAAGTTTTTCGATAAGGAAAGATAAATCATCGAGACTAATTCCAGGTTTGCCTAAATGTAGATTATTCTGTGGAACCCATCACCAGATCCCAGGAATCCCAATTACGCATTCAATGAAGCTCTCCTTCCTTACCTACAAAAACTCTACGCCAGCCAACTATACGACATATACCTCATCACAGTGGTCTCATCTGATAAGGAGGAAGAGCAAATCACAGAACTTCTGTCATCCTCGACGTCCGGTCTTGTTTCCAACGGCCTTGACCCGCGCAAAATTCTCTTCTGCGAAACAGAGGAAGGAAAATCGCATATTGTCCGCCACATCGAGCCTCACATTCACGTCGAATCGATGGACGCAGCTCTTCTCAAGCTTGTTGGACACGTTCCCAAGCTAATTAGAATCCTCAGACCCACTTCTTCTCGATCTTCATCCCCAAAGTTGGGACCGGTGACTTTCGCGAGCGACACGTTACCGGACCGACCCCAATCTCCTGTCGAGAGAAGAAGATTGCCGGAGTCAAACGGTGGAGAGGGATCTATAACTAGGTCTCCTTCGTTTGGTGCTTTGCGGAAAGCCTCTCCGCAACGGACGTCCAAGGGAGGAGGCGCGAAGGAGGAAGAGAACGATCCGCTTAAAAATGTTGCCAAGACAGTTAATTCTCTTGTAGACAGTGGTTTATTATGATCTTCTTTGTATGAAATAGCATTTTACGATAACAGTCTTTTACAGCCATTGTGAACTTGTTAGACCGCAAATCAGATACATTAAGGACGGAGAACAATCTGTTACATAGATGGGCAATAAAGTGTGTCTCACCAGGGCAAAACTTGACGATGGGACCAGACCAAAATATCAAAACCATCATCTCAATCTGCTAGTTGCTCACACAAGATCTGGTAAGACAGCTTCCTGGGGAGGTGTCAAATATGAATCCCGCATGCCTATATGTCCTGATATTGCCCCCTGCGTGTGGTCCAAAGGGAGCTAGTCGGGAGGTTTGTCTCAGTTCAAGATGCGATGCTACACATGGTCGGAAGTGCAGGTTGACAATGGGATCAGCCCAAAATATCAACGTGAAGGCTGGCGGTCGCTTTGCCTTGCACAATGATGTCCAAGCTTCCTACCCCCCCACATTCAGTGAAGTTCACCAACTCCAATGGGATGTCGTCATGTCACTGATCTCATACTCGCGTAGTCGAGATCATTGTCTATAACTGTAGTCTTTGTCCTTCCTCTCCTGGTTTCTCGTTGCACAACTATGGATAATCCAGATGTGTCAATGCACTACGATGTGTTCTCGACACACTAAAGATGTTCATCGGGAACGTAAACCAGTGTGCGCCCATTAGGACGCACACTGCCAAAAGAAGTTCTATCTACAAGCGATCTGACGTGCAAGAACTCCCAAGGTCGATGAGAATGACGTGTATCGGTCTGCAGGGGCATTCTGTTGGGAGCACGCATACAATTACTCGTCAGCTTGACGCCAGTGCAATTAAGTGTGCTGTCTCTTTCTTGGTTTTAATCCCTCCATTAATAACCAGATAACGCCTTCGTTGGTGGTGCCATTTTGCGCAGCATCTGCCGTGACTTTCTTTTCCGCTTGTGAAATTTGAAATTCGAAATGGCCGACTTGTACCACGACGTGAAGATTGGTGTCATTGGCGGCTCTGGTCTCTACCATCTCGAAGGGACTGAAGTTCTCGGCGAAATCAACCCAGAGACTCCATGGGGCTTCCCGTCCGACAAAATCATCATCGTCCGTACCCCGGCAGGCCACAAAATCGCCTTTCTCGCCCGCCACGGCCGCGGCCACTACCTCAACCCCTCCGAGGTCCCTGCTCGTGCGAACATCGCTGCACTCAAGTTCATTGGCGTGGAAGTCATTCTCGCTTTCTCAGCCGTTGGTTCTCTTCGTGAGGAGATCCCCCCGCGCGACTTCGTCCTCCCCAGCCAGATCATCGACCGCACCAAAGGTAACCGACCGGGCACCTTCTTCGAAAACGGCTTGACTGCCCACGTCGGTTTCGCCGATCCCTTCAACAAGGATCTCGCAAACACCCTCGAAGCTGCTGCAAAGAACGGCGTTCTCTCTGGCGGCGTGAAGCTCCACACGAACAAAACTCTCGTGTGCATGGAAGGCCCCGCTTTCTCCACTCGCGCGGAGTCCCACATGTACCGTGCATGGGGTGCCGACATCATCAACATGTCCGTCGTCCCTGAGGCAAAACTGGCCCGCGAGGCTGAGATTGCTTACCAGATGGTGTGCATGTCGACGGACTACGACTGCTGGAAGGAGCACGAGGAGGCCGTGTCCGTCGAAGCAGTCATTGCTAACCTCGGCGCGAACGCTGACAACGCAAAGAACTTGCTGTTGGCCGTCATCCCCACAATTGAGGAGGGCCTTGCTCGCAACAGCATCAAGTCCATTGTTGAACTAAAGGGAAGCAACAGGTTTGCGGTGATCACCTCAAAAGAGAAGAGGAACCCTGAAACGGTCAAGAAACTTGACTACATCTTGCCTGGATACTTCTAACCTGGATAGTGTTGGTCGATTAGAATGTCCAGGATATCTCTGAAAGCCAGACAAGCTGTTCTATGTTTCAGTAATAGAATACTTTTTTCTTGCCTGGTGTGTGCTGAATGGCATTGAGCAGTACTCAGAATAATGAGGTTTGAATTGTAACATAGCATTATTTTTGATTGCACGACAAAAATGATGACGAATACACTAGCCAAGGAACTTGGATGTGACAAAAGAAGAGTGGGCAATCTCTAAAAACGTTGAAAGGCACTGCACAAGAATATGAGGATAAAAATGGCGATCGGAACCACAGATGTTCAACAAAAAGCACGCATCAACAATCAGACGTTCAACCAAAAAAGCTCAATCAGATACTGCTGTCAGTTTCTCCTGACGCTGCCTGTCCCGATCTGCTGCAATCTTTCGGAGAACCTGTGCATTTTCCTTCCCGGTGGCCTCCACCAAGCCGGTGAAGAGCGAATCGGGGTTTTGAAGGAGGTTATGCGGACTGTCGAATTCGATCAAGTTACCTCCATCGAGAACCCTAGAAAATGTTCAGGTTACACTCATAGCAACAATAGTCGTTAGGATTTCTTACATGACTCGATCGAAACCGGCAATAGTGTTCAAACGGTGAGCAATCGAAATGACGGTGGTTTCAGTGAAATGGGTTTCAATGGATTCTTGGATAAGTTTATCGGCCTTTGTGTCGACGGACGCAGTTGCTGTGAAGAATCAATACATGTAAGTTACTCCGACGAGAGTCTTTTAGCTATCAACAAACCTTCGTCCATGACAAGAATGCGGGGCTTCTTGAGGATGGCACGGGCAAGACACATAAGTTGACGCTGCCCAACACTCAAGTTCTCTCCTCCTTCGGTGATCGGTGCATCGAGCTTCTTCTCTTGCTTCAACACGTATTCCTTCAAGCCAACCTGCTGAAGGCCGCTCCAGAGATCGTCGTCTGTAAATTCATCTTCGAGATCCAGGTTGCTTCGGATGGAACCTTCGAACAGGACAGGTTCTGCAAAACAAAGTCAGCGTGTGGTCATTTTGCAAATTTTTATCGATCCACTAACCCTGGGGAATGATTTGCATACGGCTACGCAACGTGTACAATCCAAGCTCGCTGATGTCCTTTCCGTCGATGACAACGCTACCCCCTGAAGATTCCATGATGCGGAACAGCGCAGTGACAAGAGAACTCTTTCCAGAACCGGTGCGACCAACCAATGCAACACGTTCGCCAGGCAGAATGTCTGCGGAGAGATCCCTAATGACCGCGGTGTCGGGACGACTCTCGTATCGCAGTTCGAGGTTCACAAAGCTGATCGCTCCTCGTTTGGGCCATTCCGAAGGTGCCGGGTCACTCTCAAGACGCCTTGGTTGCTCTTGCGGCAAGTTTTCTGCATAGTGTACCAAACGTTCCACGGCGTTCATTTCGGTCTCAAGCATGGCGAGGGACTGGAGAAGCTGAGCAATTTGCTCGGTGATGGTGACCGCGTAGGACAGACCCAGACCAATGAATACCGTTCCAGTCCCTCCGGAATAAAGTCCGATCAAGCTGAGCACGAGCGTAATGACTGAGGCAAGGGATGCAATTCGGATCCCAATCCAACCCTGTGAACTCCATCGAAGGAAGATAGGTTCAGTTGTTCGGTCGATCAATTCACGTTCTTTGTCGACAAAGCGGGCTTCTGCACCGTACGCTCGAACCTAAATAAAAATTAGCGAGATGATCGTAGATGTCTGTTTGACAATACATACAGACATGACACCAGCCAAAGTTTCCGAAATATGGGCATACAACTGGATATGGTGTCGTTAAGCTGCGAAAAACTTGATCGTTGGGAACTTCCTTACCGGAGAGCGGCTGTTTGACTCCAATCGCTTAACTTCTCGCAGAGTGTTCCTGTAAAAGTTCAGCAGGTACCAGTAAGCGACTGTGACAGGCAGAATGACCACTATGCAAGTCAAAAATAACTATAATGTCAGACATTGCCCACAATCATGGGACACTGGGCGTACCAAGCATAATGGGTGAAGCGAAGCAGATTGCAACAAGTGATCCTAAGAGACCAGTGGCACCAAGGGCGAAAAGGAACATTACAAAGATAAGACGTTGGTCAACCGACATGACGTCCTTCGAAAATCGGTTCATGATTCTTCCAATTGGGTTCGCATCGAAAAATGACATCGGAGAGCTCAGCAATCGACTCAATGCCGCCCTATGGAAATAAGCTGCGGCCATGACACTGATAGCAAGCATCACTGCGTTGAGTAAGACTGTTAAAACTGGGAGTCAGGTCCTTATCACTGTGTCCTTTCACTGTGGACTTACGAAGCAAAATCGCCTGGGTTCCACCAAGCGCGGAATAGATCACAAGGTTCGTATTTGCGTCATAACTGGTAAGCCCCCCCACCCAGTATGAAAGCCAAATGTTGGAACCGACAGCGGCAGTCTGCATCAAAAGAGCGACTAGGAGAGCTGCTGCAAACATCCACCAGCCTCCACCAGCCTTGACGTAAGCTTTGTAAATTGGCAACTTGACGGCGCCTTTCTCACGTTCCTCGGCTTCGATCAAACCAACCAACGGCTTCATGTCCTCAACCTTCGCATCTTCTTCTTCCGTGACCAAGCCGTCAAGCTCGTTATCGGTGCCATCAGCCTCCACTTCCTTTGCCTCCTTGTCTTTCTTGCTTCGCTGATGTCCAACCGTGTAGTTCTTCATCATCTCGGCAAGGTGGCCGGGGCTTCCGTCCGGACGAGTCAACTCCATGAGCTCATCCATGGTACCGTCTTCGACAAGGCGACCATGGTCCATTACGAGAACGCGGTCACAGAAACGGAGGAGCTGGAGCTGATGCGTAACAAGGACGACTGTCTTCTTACGACGATGAACAAGGTGCTCGAGGATACAATCTTGGAAAACTTGGATTCCGACGTGGGCGTCCAGAGCACTAATCGGATCGTCCAGGAGGTAAACTTCAGCGCCGTTTCCATCGCCTTCTCCAGCATACACTGCACGAGCGAGGGCAACGCGTGCCTTCTGTCCACCCGACAGATTGACACCTTTTTCACCAATTTCAGTCAATTCGCCGCCCTTTTTTTGAACACGGAAAAGGTGAGTCCTCGATTGGAGATCACAATCGTCAATAGCATACCGGGAAATCCGCGAGATCTCGGCGCAAGGAGCACACGTCGAGAGCAACATTCATTTTAGCTTCGTCGTATTCGTTGAAGAAACTAAATACTATATTAGATGCCCGCATTACTATGGCAATAAGTCTCACCAGATGTTGCCCCGCAAAGTGTCTGACAACGTCCACGGTTGCTGTGCGCAATATGCGATCTTGCCACCAACGGCAACACTGCCCGAGCTCTTCTCCATTTCGCCGATGATTGCCGAAAGAAGCGAGGATTTGCCGGCACCGACTGCACCGACAACCGCAGTCAAAGACCCGCGCTTGATGTCCACTTTAAGATCTCGAAGGAAAGGCTCGACCACAGGAGCAGGCTTTTCCACTTTTTGTTTCTTTCCAAAGAACGAGTGAGAGCTGGCCGGATCTTTGGCGGAAACGGGAGTCTCCTCAACGGCAGAGGGAGACTCGATTCCAGAGTTCTCCGCAACGTCTTCGGTGGTCGCACCTCCTTCGATTTTGTCAGGTTGCTCGCCTTTGCTGTTCTTCTTTTCCTTCTTCTTCTTCTTGTCTTCAGCAATTTTAGGGGCGGGCCATTTAAAGGTTGCGTCTGAGATGGATATCGCGGTGTCGCTGCGGAGCAGATCTTGCACAGTCGATTCTTTGGAAGAAGAATCCTCAACAGATTCCATGAAATTTATCGGCTCGGATTCGGCGGCTGTCAAGAATGACGAAATACGTTTCCAACTGACGGCCATGTTGACAGCATTGGGAATGATTTGCGGAAGCTCGACCAACGGCCCAAACAAGCTTGTGAAGAGAGTCAAAGCTGTGATAAAGCAATTAACGGGAATCTCACAATGTTGCTTACTGAAAATACCTGGGAATACAATAATTGGGTCGAGAGAACCGGTCAAGTTCTGGTACACAACGAAGCTCACGATTGGCATGATCACTGGAGTGACTTGTCCCAAGGAGATGAAGATGATGAGGGTCATGTTGTTCTTTTTGAGGTACCCCAGTTGTTTGTTGCGAACTTCATTTACTTTCTTTTCAAAAAGTTCCTCCCATGCACGGTACTTGATGACCTTCATTGCTTTTTAAGAGAAATTTCAGATAAGTGAGCGTTTAACAATGAATCAATCAGACACACCATATAGCAACTCGCGAACAAGTTTCAACCGCTTGTCGCTGGAACCCAGCAAAGCGCTTTCGTAACGCGTCAAAAGAAAGATGAACGACATCTGAATAACCATAACCCCCAGCAGAGTTCCGACACCAGCCCAGATGGCGTTGCCGAGATATAGGTGGAGAAGATAGATGGACACGATCACTTGCACAGGAATCCCGATCAAATCCGTACCGAGGATGAAGAAAACGATCTGATCCGTGTCGACGTTGACCTGTCCAACGGCACTCACAGGATAAGCAAAGACCAAAGTGCCACAATTCATCTCACCATGTTCAGAATTTGGCCCTGAGTAAATGTTTGGGCGCTTTCACCGTTGATACGAAGGCTCTTGTCGTAGATGGCTCCGATAAGCATAGTCCGTAGTCGTAACGCAGCATCTCGAGCCATTTGCATCGCAGCAACTCGGAAGATTGTTGCCAAAATCTGAGCTAGGAAAAGCAGAACGGCGAGACCAACCCCGCTATTGATTAAGAGTGTTGCTCTCTTAGCATCCGACGAGAGAAGGTACGTGAGCAGCTCTTTGAGCAAAACTGGTGTCATCATAGTTGCTGCAACCGACACACATGTTGCGATAACCCAGATTATACTATTGAAGGAGTCAGCAATAATGTTACTGTGATAGAAAGAACACCTACGCTTTCCACCGGAAATGTTCCATTACAAGTTTGATGAAACTTGGGCGAGGATTCTCCTTGGGATTTTGGAGGTACAACTCGACCTTCTCCCAGTAAGGGTCGAGAACATGAGCGACGCTGGGACGAGACGAAAGAAAAAGTTAACGTCACGATGAAAAGGATGTGACTTAAAATCATACCTTCTCGACTGATCGGATGGATGTAACTCGTACAGATCATCTGCCTCCAATGTCTTCTTTGAACCGAGCCGAAAAAGTGGCTCCATCCATGTCATGAATATGAACTGGAATAGATTTGGATTGATCTGTTTGCGCTTTGCCGGGGTCATTTCCCCGGATATGTTGATGATGGCATCTTTCGGTGTGTTCGCCTTCCCACCCCCATTGATGCTAGGATGTTGGTTTTCGCTCATGAGCTGGTGACGTGCAGTGCACAGCACACAGGGATGAACGGTTTATAAACACTGCGGTATCAAAGATTCATCCACGCTCCAACATCCACGAGTGGGACAGGACGTGAACAAAATTTGTAACTTCTGCGAATAGTGGCGCGGAATGATGGGTACAATTAAATGTTGCCAAATTAGGGACATTTTAGAAGGGAGGTGACCCACGAAACTGAACCTGTTACCGAAAAATGAGGGGAAATTTGACCACATATGTTCGAAAACATAAGGAGATAAGTGGGAAGAAAAATGGTTTTCGTTTCAGCTCGCTTTGTAAATGTTAAAGGAAGAGAGCAGGCTGCTTTTTGAACAACGATATCGCTAAAAAAGAGGGGTGCAGTCGTAAAGACCTATATTGGATTCACCACCGCAAGTCTGTAAGAGATGAGTATCTTGTCATCCTAAGCTTCAAGGATCAGCTCACCAGCTCGTCGTTGCCTTGACATGGCATAAAGCACTTCGACTCTTCGATCGGTCCGTATTTAACAGAGTTTCCGCACTAATCGGGCATTTAAGTTGTTTGACCATACCACGAAAATGCCACACTTGAGCCTTACATAGCACTGATAGCCATATTCAACACCTGCGAACTTGAACCCTTTGGCTATGCACGCCTTTGCGCAAACTTCTGGTGTCATCAATCCGTTGTAAGAAGCTCCTTCCGACAACGCGCGGTCTTGTATGTTGTCTTCATGGCATCCAACGTATTTGCAATGATCAGGAAGTCCAGTTGTTTGAGGCACCGGATGGGTAATTACGGGAGCGCCATTCGAGCTCCACACGCTGATTGCATTACTACCTCCACATTTCTTCTCGTCAAATCCAACACATGACATTCCACACTTTGATTCGTCGATCGGTCCATTGTGGAATTCAATCTTGTTCCCACACCAACATTCCTGCCCGTACTCGAGCCCGGCGAGGATAAATCCTTTGCTGCTACAGTAGGTGGTGCAGAGCTCTATTGTCATCGCTGTAGTATCCACAAAACCCGATTTCTCTAGCGCACGGTGATACGGGATAACTCCATCACTATAGCAGCCGTAGTACTTAAATGGACTGGGGCGAGGGCAATGGTATAAGCTGAGTGCGCCCTCTCCACCACAGATCTGCAGAACAGTGGAGGTCAGAGAAATCAATATGATCATTTACGAAGGGACTTACCAAGTTGTCATTCCCGTCGCATGGTATGAAGCACTGTGATGCATCAACGGGCTTGTAGCGAATGTAATTTCCACACTTGCAATGCATTAGAAAGAAGCAGATAGATTAACAATTTCGTGACTTACATAGCACTCCCAGCTGTATTCCGCTCCGGCAATTTCATAATTCTGCGCGAGGCATGCAGCAGCACAGGCTGCAGGGGTCATTTTACCAGCATATGATACTCCTGCAGATAGTGCCCGCAATTGCAAGTTGTCTTGATGACATCCAATGTACGAGCAACCATCCGGAATCCCCGTGATCTGGACAGATGGCCGTGATATAACCGGATGCCCATTTGAGCTCCAAACGCTTATCGCATCTTCGCCACCACAAGTCTGCTGGGCGTTTCCAGCGCACTTCAAATCACACTCGTTTTCCGCAATTGGAGAGTTACTGAACTCGATCTTGTTTCCGCACCAACACTCGTTGGAGTACTCTAAGCCCGCTAGTGTGTAGCCCTTTGCTGAACAGAATGATGTGCATTTTTCAACCGTCATCGCAGGATCGACGAGAGAGGCCTTCCCAATCGCACGGTGGTACTTGATCACGCCTTCGCTGTAGCAGCCGTATGGTGAGAAGCCGTTTACCGAGGAGGAGGATAGTGGTGCTGCATGGATCTTCCCATTAGAGTAAGAGGTCAGCAAAACCTTTCCAGAAAGACTGGGTATAGCCAGCGTACCTTCCCTGCAACGAGCAGGCCCAACACAGCAAACAGCATCTTTGTTTGTGGGTAATAGGCGAATCAGTCCGAATGCAAGAGGCAAAAAACAGACGGCTCGATTGCTTTTAAACAGGCATGCTGAAGTTCTGTGTGTCACGACTGCCCTGCACGGTAATGGCTGCCCCACCAAAACGCATGCAAAATTTTACTGCTGGAGCGTCCCACCCAGCGATCTTGGTTGAACACACCCAGCATTCACGCCATCATATCACACCACATTTACTTCAATTTTATGGATTGTTAGTGATCCGATCATTGCTCCATTGCTCCATTGCTCCACAAGAGGACAACCCAGGAAATATACTGTATTTGAGCTCCAAGTACTTATCGCATCTTCACCACAAGTCTGCTGGGCGTTTTCAGCGCACTTCAAATTGCCAAAGCTATCGCGGTGTTCTTGTTCCACTCGAAAACTTTGCTCGCAGCCTTCATGACATGATCAGCTCACGCAAAGATGTCCAGTAGCAGATTAGTTTACCTCAAACCGACGGTCAAGCGCGGGCTTTCGCCCAGCATCCGTCGCGAAGAGGTTGCTCACCGCCCGCGTTGAAAGCATCTGGTTCACATCCGCAGCTTTGCCCTTGCCACAACGCCCTTGAGTATCCTCGCGAGCTCGTCGGGATTCTGCATCGGAAGAGTGGTGTGGAGAGGACGAGACGGAGGAATTCGATTCCTATGACCCTGATGAGCGGTAGGAACCATAATTCAGGGTTTCCTTCACCGGGGAAGCGCTGAGCGGTGGGCCAGCGATATGACCTTGTACAGCCCCCTGAGGTCGGTTTGGGTGAAGTTGAGCCGAACGGACTCAGATGGTCTCTGCAGGATTGGGACTCAGATGGTCTCTGCAGGATTGTGACCACCTTCTCTATGGAAATCGCTTCCTCTTCTGACAGCGCTACTCAAACGATATCCAAGACGATTTTGAACCAGACCTCTTTGCCGAGAAAGCCGAGTATTAAACGCAGTGAATATATGTGGTCGTTCATTTGAATTGTGAAGGTGGGAACTCACCACCAAAATCAGGAGTAATACTGCAATCCACACGATGAATGTGAGTCTCCACTAGTTGTGCAGAGAGGAAAGTGGCCACGTGTGTATTGATTTACGGCAGGAGCCACATTTGTATAGAGCGCACGTTTGACAATGAACCCGCGACTCAACTTCGGGAACGACAGCAATCGACAGGACTCTCCTGGCTTTCAGAATCCATTCTCAGCTCAAGTTGGCGGAAGGCATGGCGAAGCGGGAACGAGAAGGCGCTGAAACTAGGCAGTTATCTGAAGAGCAAGAGCTTGACGATTTGACGTAGGCGAGGGATCTGGGGGGTCGAGGAGGCGAGAACGGGATATATTCTTTGAAGTTTCGGAGATTATCATGATGACGCCGAGCGAGACTACGGCGAGCGGCGGGTCGGGTTTCCGACAGAGGTTCCGGGTGGACGGAGAGAAGGAATGGAGGAGTACGAGATTGCGATTTCATTCATGTTGGGATCGGTGAGCTCGGTGCATCAGGGTTCGATGTCGTTGAGCGTGCGCCGTCCAGGATGATGGATTCATACCTGCAGCTCGGGTCGTCTTTGTCGGGTCTGCGGGGTGGAGCTCAATGGATCTGGGTAGGATTGGTGGGTTGAGGTGCGGGAGGTGAGAGGTGCGAAGCTTTGTTAGTGGGATGACACAGACAGTTCTGAAGCAATTGGAAATCAAGCAGTATTCTACAATAGCTCATCATCCACTGGCTAATCTATATGCAGAGAGCACAGTGAAATTGGCACTTGCAGTTCTCACCATATTAGCTGATGCAGTCTATGATGGGGATCACTGTGGATTAGCATGGGAGCGTTACCTTCTGATGGTTAAGTTTGCCATCAAGCGCGCAAGTTCGAGCCAGTAATGAGCCTTTGGGAGTTACCAGGCTCAAACAGGATTTGGGATATAATCCTTTTTGTCTGGGAGCTCTTATTGATTCGTCAGAACATTGTGCCCTACAGTCAGTTGATGCAGAAGTAAGGATCGGCAAGTTTTCAGGTCTTTTAGGTCCAGTTTGAGTCCATTGACAAAATGTAACTGATCTGATAGGTGGATTTTCAGGAAAATTTGTCTGGTCGGATCAGGGTCTGTTATCAGGTCCTGAAGCAAACACTTATTGGGTCAAGATCCAGACCCGTGTTAAACCCAAGGTAATAACAAAGATAAAAGGAAGCCATTTCTACGCTGATACTTTCCAAGAAGACACAATAAAAGTTTGTAACAAATAATTTCTATCTACAACAGACCTCAAGAGCTGTACTTTCTGTCCACAGACTATCTCTATCTAGAACAGACCTCGAGAGCTGTACTTTCTGTCCACGCAGACACTTCTGGTTTGTAACGTTCCAGCTACACCATAACACAATGGATGCCACAGCCTCCAACGCAAGCCAAAGACTTGTGGGGAGCCATAGCAAAGTCTGCCAGCCCTCCAAATTTCAGGGTGTTTGACGAGGTAAACAGCATGCAGGACAAATTCAGATGTATGTCAGAGCATATTGGCAACTACAGAGCTCGAGAGCCCGTCACAACATCATCTTCCAATCAACTACGTGGAAGTATTGCCAGGGCACTTGGACTGTTGGACATCGTCCCCAAGAGACAACAGATATTGAATTTTGGCTTGCTGAAGAAGTAGAAAGACTTTGTGTTCAATCCAGATGTCGCGTGCCAGTCAATTTTGGACTAGGCTTTTACTGTTGTGAAGTAGCTGCCAGTTGATTTTAGACTGGGCTCTTACTGTTGTGACGTAGCGTGCTGGTTGATTTGGACTAGGCTTTTACTGTTGCGACGTAGTGTGCCAGTTGATTTTGGACTAGGCTTGATTTCTTTTCTTGGAATTACTGCCCACTTCATCACGAAAGAATGGGAGCCGCAGGACTTGCTGCTGCAGATGATTCTGATGATTGGAAAGCATGAAGGCGTCACCATGGCTAATCAGCTTGTCGAATGTCTGGATGAATTTGGCATGCTATCGCTTACAGTGCAATACAACTGACAACGGTTCAAACACCGTTACCATGAGCAAAAAGCTGGAGAAGTTATTGGAAGATAGGTTACTCAGTGGTGTGGAGAAACTCGGCACATGCGGTGTATGGCACATGTTATCAATCTTGCAGCAGGGATTTTTTTGATACATTCGGGCCTGGAGGGGACCCCGTCGCAGATGACGATAACTACGGTGTTAATGTGATAAACCTTCTTCAACGGCAGGTCAGAGGAATCCAGTCTTCCACAAAACAACGAAGCTCATTTTTTGATTCATGCCAATTTATGAAACTGGTTCCTCTATTACCAATTATCAATGTGGCAACTCTCTGGAATAGTATTTTCTATATGATCAAACGAGCCTTACAGCTAGGAGAGACAATGGACAAAATATGCTGGATTGAAGATTCTTTGAAATTTGGTCAATAATGCAAAGCAATGGGAGGTCCTACAGAAGATCCAGGATGGTTCGAGTGTATGCACGGGGGACATTGTCGATGCAGACAACATACAAGCCAAAAGAGCTTGTGGCCAAGACCATGAAGATCATGCAATCACCAGCGACACTGCAGATGCTGACAATATCCTGCTCAACCAAGCTCAAAGAGCTTCTCAGGTGATATGTGGCGGATTTTGAGTCAATCAGCGTATTTAATCAATCTCTTGCCTTGAAAAGATATCCCACAACGACTCTTGAAGTCTTGATGGTTGCAAACAGCAATGGGACCTGCATTTACGAATCCACCGACAAGGACCCTGAAAGTGGCAATGGAAACATCCCTACAACTCTGACCACCCCAGCTTGATATAAGCCAATCAGTGTTGTGAACTGATGATCGAGAACTTTAATCTGTCGACCACCACTGCTCAACAAGGCAACGATGAATCAATCAGGCTTGAGAAAATTTCCCGCCACCACTGTCATCGTAAGAAAATCATTCCAATGGTGAGCGTTGAAGTTGAGGGGCATAATCATACAAATCTTATTTGTTTGTTTTTGCATAGATGATCGATGAAATCGAGTGCTGGGCGCACACTGTATTGGACATTATTTTAGCCCGGTGCATTTGGGTTTTCAACCGGATGTGCAACATTGTTGGTCTGAAGACGGGCGAGCTCATCCTCGCAGCTTGAGTCGTGCCAGTTAGGGTATTGAAAAGTTGAGAGTTAGATCGCGCTAGCATGACTTAGAATGTTGAAAACTTGGCCCCAAAACTTAAATGCATATGTCATGTATTATTATATTTAAATAGTCAAGTTTCTTCACTCAATAAGAAGTGCAGTGCAACTCGTGCCCCCCAGAAAAGTAGGGTGTCCCAAGTGTACTCAGTCAACATACATGCAATTGATCACGTTACATGACTGATGTTTCTGATGCATCACACTGGAAGCTCACAAACATCCTCAATTTGCCTTCAATATCCTTAACTACTTCTTCCAGCATCATCCACTTTGCTGTCATTCATGTTGTCACTCAATTCCAGCTTCAGGTATCACTTGCTCAGAGCAGGACTGTATGGATTTTATCCATTTCATTGTAGAACTCCTCCAACTCATCTCTCAGCCTCTTGCGCTTGCTACGGAACGCCATGTTGATGTATTTTGAGTGCCTTACTGGGGCTGCACTTTCAATGACGCAAGATTGGCACGTTCGAGACTAAATTTTTTGCGGTAAAACGCCCCTATAAACATCTTTGTTTGAAACCCCTTCTCGCATGTCTGTATGATCCATGATTAATACGCCTGGTGGTCATCCAATTGCATCTTGATATCTTGAATAGGGGTCAATTAGCTATCAATGCGTCATATTTACTAAAATCGTTCAGAACTCATGCGAACAACAGTAACTGAGAAAAAAACTGCCGGCACCAAATCAAACAGCAAACAAAAGCAGACTTGTCTTCGACTTCGACCAAGAGGAAAATATTTGAATCTTTTCTAGCCCATGCTTTGGTGGTTAAAATGGTAATGCTGTGAAAATCAAAGTAATGAGGTATTCTACAAGCCATTTTCCAACTGGGAGGTCATCAGTTTGCGACCGCCAGAGTACAGTTGTAAAGACTTAGATTGACATCTCCACCACAGAGCTAGACAAAGGGTATTTAAGATAAGTGAAAGACAGGCATCGCTTATGTTAGCATACCAAACCATCATTTCCCTCGCATGGGGTGAAGCACAATGAGCTGTCTTCAGGGTCGTAAAGAACACTTTGACCGCACTAAAGAAGCCATCATTGAGACTTTGAAGTAAACCACCAAAGTTACTCACATAGCACTCAAAACCGTACTCCATTCCAGCATACTTGAAACCTTTTGACAAGCACGTCTCCACACACAGTGCTGGTGTCAAGAGGCCCGGATATTGAGCACGTTCCGAAAGCGCACGTTCTTGAACATTATCATGATGACATCCGGAGTACACACATCCGCTTGGAAGTCCGCTCGTCTGGGGCGTGGGCTTTGAAACAACAGGCCTTCCGGTAGAGCCCCAAACGTCGAGGGCTTTGGGGCCACCACAGCTCTCCTCAGCGAATCCTACGCAAGGTGTATCACAGTTTGAAGGTTCCGTTGGGCCGTTGGCGAATTCGATCTTGTTTCCACACCAGCACTCTTGGCCGAACTCAAGTCCAGCAAGTGTGAAGTTTTTGAATGCGCAGAAGGATGTGCAGGATTCAATGGTCATGCTGGTTGTATTGACGAAGCCCGCTTTGTTAAGTGCTCGGTGGTACTGAATCGCGCTGTCAGTATAGCAGCCGAAGTGTTCGAACTTGGGGGTAGTAGACGGACAATTGTAAATTGCGAGATTGGCTTCCCCTCCACATATCTGAAGTGAGAGTGATCAGTTATCGCGATTGTGTAAACAATATGATTGAACTTGCTCACCAGCTCATCATTGCCTTCGCACGGCATGAAACACTTTGACTCTTCAACATGTCCGTATTTCAAAGAGTTCCCGCACTAAAAGGGGAATAAATCATCATGCCACAAAAATGAATGACACTTTATTCTTACATAACACTCCCAGCTGTACTCGACCCCAGAAATCGTGTATCCTTTCGCAAGGCAAGCACTTGCGCACTTCGATGGTGTCATCAGTCCATCGTAAGACGCCCTCTCAGGCAAAGCGCGAGCTTTGACATCGTCCTTGTGGCATCCGACGTACTGGCACTGACCTGGAAGTCCCGCCTTCTGAGGAACCGGGTGTGCAACGATCGGCGCACCTTTCGAACTCCATACGCTGATCGCATTTCGACCACCACAGTTCTCATAAGAAAATCCAACGCAAGGCATGTCACACTTTGATGCATCGATCGGGCCGTTGTTGAACTCGATCTTGTTGCCGCACCAACATTCTTGTCCGTACTCGAGGCCTGCGAGGGCGTAACCTTTGTTGCCGCAATATTCGGTACAGAGTTGCACAGTCATGCCTATAGGATCAGAGAAACCTGATTTATCTAGAGCTCGGTGATCAGGGATGACACCTTCGCTATAGCAACCGAAGTATTGAAAAGTTGTAGGACGAGGGCAATGGTACAGGCTGAGGACCCCTTCTCCACCACAGATCTATCAAAAAAACGACACACTTAACAGAGGAACTTGCTAACTTCGAGAACTTACCAAGCTGTCATTCCCTTCGCACGGCACAAAGCACTGTGATTGTTCGGCCGCGTCATAATGGACGTAGTTTCCACACTATGTACAACAAAGGATCAACTCTTTTGGCCAAATGACATGAACATTCCAACTCACATAACACTCCCAGCTGTATTCAGATCCCGCAAACGTGTTGTTCTGGGCGAGGCAAGCCGCCGCACAAGCAGCAGGGGTCATCTTGCCTTCATAAGAACCCCGTGCAGGAAGCGCACGCTGTTGCAAATTGTCCTGATGACATCCGACGTATTTACAACCTTCGGGAAGACCGGTGATCTGAGTAACCGGGTGTGAAAGAACCGGCTGCCCACTTGAGCTCCACACACTAATTGCATCCGGGCCACCGCACGTTTCCGTTCCGTTACCGCCGGGACACTTCATGTTGCACTTTTCCGAAGCGATCGGAACGTTTTCGAATTCGATCTTGTTACCGCACCAGCATTCTTTGGCGTACTCCAAGCCGGCCAAAGTGAAACCTTTACCATCGCAAAAGGTAGTACAAGTTTTCACAGTCATGTTTGCGGCATCGACGAAAGAGGCTTTCCCGAGTGCACGGTGGTACTTGATTGCACCTTCACTGTAGCAGCCATAGGGCTCGAAATTACCAACAGCGCGTGTAGAGAGAGGGGCAGCATTGGTCTTCGATTACGTTCCAGATCTTTGTGAGAAAAATGTCGCAAAATGTGATACTTAGATAGTTCACCTTCACTGCAGAAAGGACAGCCACAAAAACGATGACAGTCTGCGAGATCATCGTTAGCACGATCAAGGTTTGAGTTTGGAATGTAGGGAGCAATGGAACAAGGAGCACACCCAGTTTCTAGGCCGTAAATTTTCATATCTTATATTAATGTGGCTCTCCTCGGGAGGTTGTTTGGGTCGTTCTTGCCCCCACTCCCACCAAAAATTTTACGTTTTACGTGCGTGGCTCTTACTCCACAAGATGAGCCAAACAGGGTCCTTTCGTAGATGATTCTCAACTAGTACAATCACTAAAAAAAATTCAATCATGTTTTTTATATCAAGTCAGAACTTCCATCAATATCGGACCCTGCTGCTTCACTCCACGTTTTGCCGCTTCGCTTCACATGTCCCGATCAGCGCCGTCAATAATCGCAAGAAGGTTTTAGTTTCCAAAAAGGAGACAAACTCCATGCTTTAAAGCGGCCGAGGTACCCCTCCGTCCAGTATCACTCGCACAGATCAAACCCCAGATTCCTCTTCTGACAAATTCAACTATGCACTTAACCGTCTTTGCAGTTGCCCTCGCCCTCATCGCGCCTTCGGCGGTAAGTTGTCGCCCTGATCGAGACCTTAAAATCCACTCTGATCCATCTTTCCACCTACCCAAAAACAATAGTTTGCCGCTCCCCTCATTAAGCGCGACATCAATGGCTACGAGCTCGCCGGTTGCTACTCTGACGGCACGATCGCCTACCACCGCGCCCTCAACAAAGCGAGCTTCATTGATCCCGAGAACATGACCGTGGATCTCTGCACTGCTTTCTGTGCCGAGAAGGGCTACACCCTCGCTGGTGTGGAGTACTCTTTCGAGTGCTACTGTGGCAACAAGATCGAGTTCGGAAACAAGGCCATCGAAGCTGAGCGCTGCAGCATGCCGTGCGCGGGTGAAGCGACCCAGATCTGCGGTGCCGGTAACGCTTTGAGCGTGTGGAGCTCCGCGGGCGAGCCTGTGGTTCAGAACCCTGCCCCCCAGACCGAGGGTTTGCCCGAAGGATGTGTATATGTTGGTTGCCACCAGGACAGCCCCGAGGAGCGTGCGTTGTCGTTCGGAATCGGATACGAGGGAGGTTTGACCCCCGCCGTCTGTGTTGAAGCGTGCTTGGCGGCTGGATACCCCTTCTCCGGTGTCGAATACGGCCAGCAGTGCTACGTACGTTCGAAAAACAAATCAATCGTACTATTTTCGAACTCATTCCAATTTTACAGTGCGGTGACAAAGTCCTGTACGGCGCTGCTGACCCGGCCAAATGCTACTTCCCTTGCGAAGGTGACGATTCATACGTACTTGTTGTCAAACGGTTGTTGGAATGACTCGCTTCTGACAGTTTTTGCTTTTAGTTCTGCGGTGGTGACTACAACTTGAACCTCTACTCCTGCCCTGTCCCCGAGCCTCCCACCACCACCGATTCCCCAGTTGAGCCTACCGAGGAAGTTTCTCCGACCGCCGAACCCACCGTGGAGCCAACTGCTGAGCCCACCGCTGCGCAAGAACCCTCCGCCAGCGAGCCTGCCGCAGAGTCTTCCGTCGAGCTAGAACTCCCCACCGCCACCATCCCTATTGAGCCGACTGCGTCGACGGTTCCTCAGCGCAAGTAGATCCTCGTAGACCGACACCCCTTTGATGCCAGTACATCCGTTTTCACCCTATAAATCTGCGTCTGATATTTTGCACCAAACTCCACAGACTTTTTTCTATCCTGGTTGATAGGAATGAGTTAGTCCCATCTCCCCTTTTAGAAAACCGATGCCACACATTTTTAATCTATTTTCCCTCATAATCCACGTCGCGATCTTGCGATATTTTTTTGCAGATTTTCTTTTTTTGCATGCTATGGATCCTTTGTGTGACATTCTCCAAAGGTTTAAATAGACAGGAAAAATTGTCCAATATTACTTTTTAAATTTCAAAGTGGCTTGTCAGCAAACATGACATCCCACCTACACAAATCTGTCAGAAAATCACTGCCCGCATATAAACCTACCCGCACACCACACGAGGTTAAGCCAAACCCTCCTTCCAAAAAACCACAACAAAATCATAAGCCCGTCTCGCCAAATATCTCTCTCGCCAAAAGCGCTTCCTCCCAGCCAAACAAAAAGAGAAAGCGAGAGTCGCGTGAAGCCGACGAGTCAGAGAACGACTCGGATGTTGAAAAGGCTGCACCTGAAGGAGACGGTGTTGATGACGAAAATGCCGACGTAGACATGGAGACAACGGGTCTTGAGAAGAAACCCGTGAGAAAGAGCGGAAAGAAGGGAAAGGTGTTCCCATCGGAGGTGAGAATCCCGGAATCCCAAAAATCCGAAGTGCGAAGGAGATTCTCATTTAACGGTTGTCGGTTTTCATAGGGTGGGATGCTAGCGATACTTGATGCGATCACGTCGAAACAAGATGAGACTATTGCAAAGAAACTTGAGCGCCAGGTACTCCCATCGGCATTTTTAAATGCACCCTTTCTGAAAAAGTCTTTTGCTCGGCTCCGTGAAGGCAGTAAAGGATCAGAATCGACGGGCACGCGACCTTAAGCTGAAGCTGAAGAGAGACGACAAGCTAAAGAAGCTGGTATGCAGAACCCGTTTCGTCCTAAATGCATCATCTCCAATAAAATCATTCCGAATATCTTGCAGAAAGATAAGAAGGTCGAGATTCTCAACATGTCGAAAAGAAAACGGAAGCCGGCTGCGCAGAAGTCAGATAGTGAGGCAGCGGCGACTGCAGTATCCAGCAATGCAAAGGTGAGCTGGTTTGGGAAGTAGGAGTCGTGATTTTAGCTTATGGGAAGTTTATCTTAAAGGCGAAGAAGCGTGTACGATTTTCATTGTGAATTAGAACAGGATAAATGTTTTCTTTGCTCTCTTCTTTCAAAGGTTCCAAACGAAGGTTCGTCTTGGCTTCGGTAACCGTCGAGGGGGATTGATTAATAGGCTGCCACTGTTGTCAAGAGTCGACGATTATGCGCCACTCCAGCTAATCGATTTACTGTTTGTTTCCTCGATTTACTGTTTGTTTCCTCATCACTTACTCCTGCCATCCAACGCAAATCAATTTCGCCCACCAAAAGGGACATCTTGCCATATAATAGTCCCAAAACAAGATCTCCAAAAACATTCTACAAAATTCCCGGACTTTGATCCTAAACGGTCAGGGGAAGATTTAAACATCGCAAGCTTACTAGACGTCATACCACAGGCTCATATCTTAAAATTAGGCAAGAAGCCGAAAGGAAAAAAGCAAGGAAAAACATGGTGAAGACAGAAACAAGAGGAGCACTGAAATAAGAATGGGAAAGTAAATGGAGGCGACAAAACAACGGGTGTAAACGAGTGTAAACGTTTGGTGTGGGAATATTAGAAAGAGAAGAACCGAGCTTTACGTCACTGAAGAGCTGGAATGTGCACAATTCGCTTTGAAACGATTGAGAAGTCAGACAAAAGAATACCATTTCAGAAGGTACTAATGGAAATAGAAAAAATTAGGGACTAGAAATGAGAAAGTGGGAATGGTTATGGAACGAAGGAGTAAAAAAGGTCCCGAGAACACCTGTAAACCGCAGAAAACAACTCTGCTCAATAATCGGTAACCGACACACCATATAAAAACATACCACAAGAAATGAAACGTCAAACAAAACCAATGGCCACGGCCTCCATCATCGAAAGAACAGGGAAACTGAACGACAGCAGAGCAACAATGTCTCGAGCTGTCCGTTCACCGCAACCGTCCCACAGGAGCTCCTTGCCCCCCATCGCTTTCATCATAGTACACATAATACCCATCCCTTGCCATTTGCGGCTGCACAGTCGTCGGAGCCGCTGCATACGCAAACGGCGGGGGTACGGCCATCGCATAGCTCGCCGGCGCAGCGTGCCCTTCGACAACGTAACCGTACGCTGGGTACTGCTGTGCGTTGCTGGCCACTGGTGGAAGGGCTGCAACGCTGATCACGGGGGTTGGAGCACTGATCACGGGCGTAGGGGGACGGAACTGGTTGCTTCCGCTTCCAAAAGACGCGCCACTAACAGGTCGTTCTGAGAAAACGGCTTTGGGGTTAGGCGGATGCGCCGAGTACGTGCTGTCAAGACGGGACTTGTGTTCATTCGAAGGTCGCAAAGTGAACTAGAACTAGAAAGTTAGTTCAGGGACATCAAGGTTTTGGGAGAACTGAGAGTGATACCTTTCGGAAGACCCAAATGGCCATCCCGGCAATGGTGACCGCCGCTATTCCGGCAATCACAATGGCGATGATGGTTCCGGTCGAGATACCGGTGGAGCTTGCAGGAGTGTTCGCTTCTTCAGCACCAGTCGTAGAAGTCGCGGTCGACCTCGTCGCGGTTCCTGTCGCTGTGGACGTCGGTCGGCCATTGTTTGTAAACTGCGTGCTGGCAGTGTCGTCTTCGTCGTCTGGGGACGGGGAAGGAGCCGGTGACCTCTGAGCAGTCGTCACAGAAGGACGCGATGTCGTCCTGGCCGGAGACGGAACAGGCGAAGTCAGCTGCGGTGGCGATGGGGAAGGTGAGTTTGCAGGTGGACCAGTGGTGGTCGCCGCAGCGCTCCCTCCGGCCTGCGGATTCCTTCGCACGACTCGTACGATATTGTACCCAAACCGAGGATCTGGTGCAGCGGCAGGAATGTCGACTGAGCGATCAAAGATGATTGGCGGATCGTGGGAAGATGACGGTGGGGCCGCCAATTGCTGGGCGGGGGAATTGTCCGAGGAAGGAGGTCCCCACCACGGGTTTTCGGAGTCGAAGGTGAGACCGTCGTCAGGTCTGTCAGGATGAACACGTGCGATGACTCCCGAGAGGATTTCAGCGGCGATGTCGGTGAGAGCTCTTAGCCGGGAGCGAGAAGAAGAATCTGCAAGAGAGGTTTGCGGCGGCGGAGCGAGTCTTGGAGGGATTGCGTCAGCACGTGCCAGAGACAGAAGGAGGATTGGGCTGAGCAGGAGAAGGATGCGTGTTTGTAGCTGTGTCAAGGAGCAACAAGTGAGTTTGTGTTTTTTGTTCAGGCGAGCGCGGATGGATTGAGTATGGTTAGACATAGAGAGAGCAGATGGATCACGCAGCGATGAGGAGGCAGAAAGTGCAGCGGCGGAGTAGGGATTCCGGTGATCCATTGCCGAGATAGAGTGAACAGCGGATTGGCGGTGGATTGGCAGTCAATGCAAATAAAAAGACAAAGACAAGTGCAGCACAGACAGGCAGATATATGGGGTATATGGGCAATAATCAATCAGCAGTAGAATCGGTGACAGATTGTCCTTCGTCCTCCGGTGGATGTACGTGTTTCAGCAATCCCGTCCGTCGTGTGCACAACGCCACACAAGATCACCTTGATCATGATCTGGGAGTTAAAGACTTTGAAAAATCAAAGTGGGGCCGATGAGCTCATTGCCAGCCAAGCATTCACATCTGACTTTGAATCAGTGTCAAACATAAGAAAATACACCCCAGGCTTCATATCAATGTTGACCATTTTCTCGAACACGGCGAGCCAATGGTGCGGTTGCTATGTCCTAAGGATCGACATTGAGATTGCGTTCTTCGCCTGTTTTTCCGCGGAGCAGGTCTGAAATTGTGAGTACATTGCGAGCTACTGAGACTTTGGAGTTCAAGGACTTCATTTTAGATATAGAGCCGAGGTCCTACAATATCGCCAGCCAGCTCCTACACCGCTCAATTCTGACCTGCGTTCTGAGCCCCCACTACGTTGTCATCAACGGAGTGACGATGTTTGGCCGCGTTATCCGGTTTTTTTTCCAACGGGACAGCTTATTATCGAATCTAGGTGAGTTGCCAAACTAGTGCGCGAGGTCTCGCAAACTGAGATGTTTATCATGCAGCCAACCTGCGCTACGATTCAATCTTGATGGTGTTACGAAAGCTTCCAATCTTTCAGCAATCATTCACCTTGAATACACGCTTGCGAACACTAATGACCATAGTTTCCATATATGCTGCAATGTTATGAGGATATTCCTCTTACTATTCTTTTAACGACTACTCCAGTTTTGAAGAATGATTTGCCATGTTGTGCAACATTATTATGATATCGTACCTTGGATTAAGATTATCTCCCGTCCAAAGGAGAAATGAAAACTGAAAACGTGGCAAAAAATAACTGAAAAAAACGGAGTTTCCTTATTCGGTTATTCGGGGTTTCCCAGAGCACCTACCCGAAGGTCACTTTGAGCCCCTCTCTTCGGAAGGAGAGGGACACAAACGCTACGGATCTCAAGTGAGTAGAATTTTCCTGGCTGTGCTAATCTATTCTGAGCTCGTTCTATCCACGATATTACCTATCGCATTACCGATCTGACTTGCCCTTTGGCTCAGATGTTCAAAGAGAATACTTTTTTCCCTATATTTCTCAACGGCGCGTTTCTCATATTTCTTAGTCACACAATGGGGATCATCCGGTTACTCTTGATAGTCAAGACAAGTCCAATCCTTTGCCACCACCTGGAAATGTCTGAGAAACTTTATCAAGAGTAACCGGATGATCCCCGTGTGTGACTTGATTTTCGATTGGGTTTAGAGATTGGAGAGTGGACATCATAAATTTGTTCCAATCTCATTCATTCATGCTCCTTGGAATGGTGCAAAAAGCGCACCTTCAACTTTCACAGAGCATTTTCCTTCTTCCCCAGCCTGTTGTGAAGATCTTTGTTTTCTTCCTGGGCGCGTTGTGAAGCCTTTGTTTTCTTCTTGCGGCCCGTTGCATCGGTTTGTCCCTAAGACTCGTCCCTGCAAAGTGCGCGGGATCCTCATTTCTTCTCTTTCACTTGCTACATCGTCGTGGAGGCATCCTCCATGACTTGTGGAATTTTGTCAACGAGAAGGACAAGTGCGAGTTTGTGGAGATACAGAGAGTTTGTAATTAATTGCTTCAGATGTCCAAACTCCCGTCAAGCTCAAATCGGTATTCCTATATTGGTACGTTCAAGAATTACTAGTGGATCGGGTTTTCAAACTCATAGACTGTTACTAAGAGACAAAGCAGCATAAACTGTCCTCAAAATTGCCGCGTCCGTCTTCCGCTGTCCTTCAACGGAACCCATTTCCACGCGACCACCTCGCTCTCCTGCACCACCATCTTCTCAGCATCCTCATTCGCAACAATCCCCACAAAGAAGTGGTTGCTCTTCTCGACGATGACAGGCGGGTTCTCCCCTGACTGCGGCGCGTCCCACCGCTTCAGGCTCCGTTCGAATCTGTATCCGTTCGAGAACATCCGTGATTCTAGAAGTATGGTTTGCGGACGAAGCTGTGTCTCCTCATAGAGCTCTCTGAGTGCCGTCGACATTGGCCCGGTGTCCGTTGGCTCCACATGTCCCTTGGTCAGTGTCCCTAGAATCTCACATTCTGTACAATAATAGCACATATTCGCTGGTAACTCACAGTGATTCCCGCCTTTCTGCTGGATGACCAGCACGTCAACATCGTCCACCGTCCAACTTTCCTTCCGTACCCTCAACACAACAATCCCATACGACACTTCCTTCACCGCTTCGCCATCACGTGACACGATCCTAACAATGAGCTCCCAACGCATTGCGAAGGTGTTAGCCAAGCTGGAGGGCGAGGTGGCGGCCGGGAACTACTACGAGGCGCACCAGATGTACCATTCCGTGTGTCAGAGGTAAGTGCATTCCCGGTTTTAAGCCGATTTTAGTTTAGGGGTTCAAGGTTCACGGCTGATGCTCGTTCTTTTGTGGGTAGGTATGTCAAGCAGAAGCAGCTGAACGATGCATTCGACCTTCTGCAAGCGGGGATTAAAGTGCTTGCACGACACGGGCAGTATGGGAGTGCGTTGGACCTTGCGCTGCGGATGCTGGATATTTTCGAGGACAAGAATTTGGCGTTGAATGATGAAGGGAGAGGTAATTGACTTTCTGCAACTGGATGGTTGGGTAAAGTATTCGGAATACTGGAGAACGATTTAAGGCAGTTGATTTGCGAAGCAGCTTGGGTATTCATCTTTGCGTACCAGACGGTGCTGACCCGTTCTATTCATTTAAGCTCGCTTCGTAGAAGCATTTGACGAGTTTCCCGTGGGAGAATCGGGGGGTCGTGAGTTTGCACGGGCCGTTCTGAGGTGGAGCGCAAAGGTTGGTGGACCACAATTCGGTGACCCGTTGCTGCACCATGCGTTTGGTTCACGATACTACCGAGGTGAGCAGTGAAGAATAATCAATCTTGATAAAACATCCCAAATGTTTCCTTTTTAAAGAAATGGCATACTACGAAGCGGAGGCGCATTTGCTTTACGGGACCGTTGACAGTGGAAAGCTTCTCGGCTATATGAGCTGGGACTTTGGACAACAATCTGATTCCCCTGATTGCGGATACTTTGTTGCCCGTGTTGTCTTACAGTAAGTGTGATTCGTACAAGGGGCATACATAATTGACAAATCTGAACCGATGAATCCTTGTGGTTTAGGTTGGTGTGTTTGAAGAAGATACATCATGCAATGGTAGCACTTGAAACGTACATCAAAGCGTACCAGCAATCAACACGTGGATCCGAGTTGGCCAGCGAACCATTGGTCAGCAGCACATCTAGGCTGGAAGTACGGTTGTCTAGCCAATCACCGCTGAGCAATTTTGCGCAGTTTCTGCTCGCAACCGTTCAGAGGGACGGCAGTGCAGAGTTGTACTTTGGGTTACGCAACCAGTACAAAGCCGAATTGGCAACAGATGATTTCCTGGAGCAGGTGAGGAGTTAACATAAGCTGGTAAAATGTGACGCTAATTTGCTACTAATAGCTGTATGATCGGATAGGACGAGAAATATATGAATTGGGACCCAAGAAGGCGCCCAACATGCTAGATGATCTGATGAAATCGTTCTTTGGAGGTGGATTGGGAGGAGGAGGAGGTAGCGGTGGCCGAAGTGGGATTAGCGCTGGGAGTGTCAGCGAGCTGGACTGAAACACCAAATCGTAGCAGACCGACAGTCTTGGCAAGATTAACAAATTTACCACAAATAAAGCTCAGCCCAGAATAGAACGAAACAATATTATTAGTATCACAGCCACTCCGTCAGCCAGGCGACGGCAGCCACCCATCGCGTCCCAGTCCGTCGCCTCGTTCCGGCTTATCAGCCCTGCACTTCCCCGTCATAGAATCACCACTCTGGCTGACTCTGACATCATGTCGCACCAGGAACAACAGCAGCAGCAGCGACAGTACCAGCAGATGCCACAGAGGCCACTCCCCCCTCAGCAGGCAGTCTACTACCAGCAACATCCCGATCCCAACTTCTCGCGTGCTCCTTCAGCTGTACCAGTACAGCAATGGGTTGATCCACGTCACGCCAGCGTTATGACTACGACTTCGTCTGTTCCGTCATCCGCAACCTATGCAAACCCTCAACAACCGGTTCCGGCTCAGCGCTTCACTCAGCAACAAATGTTGCCTGCACCTGTACCCGTTTCTTTCTATGGCCAACCACCTACCCAACCTCACCACCATCTCCAATTCCCCGCGTACAACTCTGCCCCCAATAACGCATGGAATGACGCTTCTTCGGAAACTTCAGACCACGGGCCCTCTGGGCAGCCAAGTCATCCTCAAGGTGAGCTCAATATTCTCATGAAAACACCGAAAAACGCTTAACCTTGATTCGTCAGGTCCTCAAAATTACCAACCCTACAACCCAGCCTACGGCCCTCGCCCGCTTCCTCCGCAACCCCCACAGATGAACAAGCAACCTTCTTACCCCATCTCAGCTGGACCAAGCCGCGAGCCCTCTAGATTGGGCAAGAAGCTGAGCAAAAAACTGAGTATGAAACAATCCAACCCCAACATCCCCCTCCGCTCGTATGCCTTGGATGGTCAGGACGACCCGTCACAGCGAACGAACAAGGGTAACACCCGTGCACTGATGGCTCTTCTGTCGGAGATGTGGATCTTGCATATTTTGATCATTTTGGGTGGAACAGCTGGGATGTCGTTCTTCTTCCCTGCGTTGAACAACTACACCGATGATCAGTTGTGGAACATCACCTGCTACTGGAAGCTTGGTAATTTGATCTTGCTCGTAAGATAAATTTCTTATCGATATCAAAAGGTTGGCTACTACCTATGCCCTACACGCTTATCTGCTTCTTCGGTCTCGCACTTCCATTCCGTACGCCTAAATTTCTCTACCACGATGGCCTCAGGAAGCGCCGATGTGATAACTTGTATATTTTAACCGTCACCCGGGGTAACAACCGAGAGGCGGTTTACCGTGCATGGAATGGTCACAAGCACCTCGAGCGTCTTCACCCCTCTGTTCGTGTTCACGTTCTCACCGACGAGCCGTTCTTCTTCGAGAACATCAACTGCTACACTTGCCCGAAATCGTTTAGTACTGCCCGCTCCAAGTACAAGGCGCGTGCGCTTGAATGGTACCGCCAAACAATGCGCTACACTGAGCACGATTGGGTTCTCCATCTTGACGAAGAATCGGTTATTGATGACGAGAGCGTAAGACGTTGCCTCGAATTCATCTGGTACGAGCACGACTACCACATGGGCCAGGGTGTTATTCTGTACAACCAGTACCAATACTGGAAGAACTGGGTTTTCACTGTTGCGGATGCGTTGCGTGTGGGTGACGACTTGTCTCGCTTCCAGCTGCAGTTCTCGTACATCCACCGACCCATTTGGGGCTGCCACGGCTCCTTCCTCATGAACAACGGTCTCGTCGAGAACTGCGTCACCTGGGATCTTGGTAGTTTGACCGAAGATTACGAATTCGCCATGGCTGCCTGGGCGAAAGGTTTCCGCTGCGGCAAGGTTCCGGGTTTCATTCGGGAGCAGTCTCCTCAGGGTTTCATGGACTTCTTGAAACAACGCCGGCGCTGGTTCGTCGGCATTTGGCGTCTCCACCATTTCCTTCCTAAGCTCTGGGCGTTCTTCTGGACTCTTGGTATTTTCTCGCTTTACGGCACTGTCGCATCGATCCCACTTGGATTCTTTGTTAAGCTCGAGACACCACGATGGTTCGGTCTCTGCAAAGATCTCACGTTCTGCACCTTTGTATACCTTTACATTCTCGGTATCTTCGTTCAGGACGTCGACAAGGGGAAGAACCCGCTTCTGGTGATTCTTCACATTCCGATCACCTTTGTCGTGCAGTACATAGCGGTCATTATGGAAGCTCTCGCGGTGATGTACGGCATTGTGTTCCCGCCAAAGGACTTCGATGTCATCAAGAAGTGAAGTTTTGCTGCTGCCGTTATTATTTGCTCTTGGGTGAAGTTTTGATTTTGCTACGGTTATTATTTGCCGGGTTTGCTTGTTCCAGCTGCTTAGCCTTTTTAAAGGTCACCTTTTTATCATTTGTTTCCGCTTTCGCTGGTAGATTTGCTTTTAGAAACTTTTGAATCAACATATCTGTCCGTTTTTGGCTAGACCTATGCAAATTGTCGTTCAACACCTTTTTATGTGCGAACTGACCTTACACAACTTAATTAGTCTTTATCCTTGTGATATTTCGGTTGATTATGCTGTTTGCGGTGAAACTTTTGCTCAATCATACTTTTACTTGATTATATACTCAATAATTCCACACCTTTTGCTTTTGTCGAGCAACTTTGATATACTCTCACAACTGTCAAATTAAAAAATTCTTTCCAGAAGTAAACGCTTTATGATTTCGTTTCACTTTGTATTCTCCAATCCCTTTCCTACCGCTTTGAATGCATGCTTTCCTACTACTTTGAATGCACAATACTCTCAACTTAACACTATCATTGTGGGAATGGATGAGCGGTTGCGCCTGTCTCCCCAGATCCGCTCATCCATTCCCACAAAGTCGGCCTGTTTCGCAACTGCCTTAGCCGTTGCCGGAAGCAACGGCGGGATCGAGCGCACTTTTATCACCATAATATCTGGGCCCCCTCCGTTTCTCCTCGAAAAAATCATCTAAACCCACTGAATAACCTCTACCATCTAAACCCACTGAATAACCTCTATCATCTAAACCCACTGAATAACCTCTCTATCATTGATACTAACATTGCAATTCGCAATTCTGTCCCACCAGGACACACTCTCAACTCCAAAAAAATACCATCTAAACCCACTGAATAACCTCTACCATCTAAACCCACTGAATAACCCATCTATCATTGATACTAACATTGCAATTCGCAATTCTGTCCGAATAACCTCTCTATCATTGATACTAACATTGCAATTCGCAATTCTGTCCCACCAGGACACACTCTCAACTCCAAAAAAATACCATCTAAACCCACTGAATTACCACTACCATCTAAACCCACTGAATGACCTCTCTATCATTGATACTAACATTGCAATTCGCAATTCTGTCCCACCAGGACACACTCTCAACTCCTTGACCGTACTTCAGTGATCTCTATCCAGTACAACTAACCTCTCTAGAAGTACTACTAGCTATAGGATTCTGTCCACCCGGACACTCTCAACTCCTGGACAGTACTTCAACAGATGAACACTCAAAACAACTATTTATATTTGAAAGATTGGGTTATCATCCAGTACAACTAACCTCTCTAGAAATACTACTAGCAATAGGATTCTGTCCACCCGGACACTTTCTCAACTCCTGGACAGTACTTCAACAGATGAACACTCAAAACAACAATTTATATTTGAAAGATTGTGTTATCATCCGTTGCTTCCAACTTAAAGACCACATCAAAATTTCCGTCAAAATTAGGCACCTTCGCAAAATCCGCTTTACTCTGATGGGTATGGTTGCTGAGATATGAGGTCTGGGTAGGCTCCCAGCGCAGCTGATTCTCGCCTCCTAACGTTTGCGAATGAACTCTTTGATCATCTGCGTGGTTGTACATGGGTCAGTCATGAATGACCTTAGGGGGCAATCCTTTTATCCTTCCAGGTGTGATTGTGCATGTCAATCCTTGATGATCTTCGGGGCATCCTCTTTTTAGAACATTGTTGTGCGCCACGACCCTATATTTTGTGAATGGCTTCATCTTCAGACTTCAATTAAATGCACCTTCTGTAAATTTAAAGTTCTTCTAAATGAAGCACTTGAACCCCAAGATGCGATTTCCATCCTCGACGAAAATTTCAATACTTATGGGGATGAATATGTAAGATCTAACTAACGTTTCCTGTCAAAGATCTAACTAACGTTTCCTGTCAAAGGTTATTGGGGCAATGGGATGCGGCCACTGCTGTTAACTTGTCTATGGAAAGAATCGAGCCCTCTAAACAGATGAGGCCAGACATCATGGGAACCAGTGCTTGTAAACGAATGACTAGAAACAGGAGCATAATGGAAGCAAAGGTTAAAAACTAAAATGAAAACAAAAATCAGTCAGACGTCCAATTGAAAGTGTAGAAGGGGCAAAACAATGTTCAACCAAAGTACCGAACGATCAGGTACATCAACACAACCATGAGAACCATTCCGCCATACAATATATATCGGTCTGTCACAGTCCGCTGCTCGATAAACCGAATCACAGAAGTCGAAAGCCCCAATGAATTCGCAATATCCAGCATTCTTCTCCTTGTGTTCTAAAGTCACGAAATAAATCAAGATCACAGAATCGCGCCAATTACAGGAGCTAAACACACACCTTGAGCATATTTCTCTGGTCCACCAGCTCCTGCAGACTCTGCCTCCCCATCAAGATAAACTCGTCCAGCCTATTGACAGAGGCACCGACACCCGCGTTCTGCTCATTTAGAGCCTGTTCCATCATCAGTATCGTTGAGTCCGCATGCGGATCCATATGCGAGTCTACACGCTTAGAGAAACGGTTGTTTAGTTTCAAAAAATAGCAAATACACCCGCATTTCTGCAAAAAACTCACGTAGCGCTGTATAGGCGTCGGTCGTCCTCCAAATAACTCGTTCCGCTCTTGCACGGCAGTTGCCTTTTACGCAAAATCCCATACGAAAGTTCCGTAAGTGAGCGATTGGGGAGATTATGATTGTGGGGTGATATTTACAGCTGCTTGGGCGGCATAATGTTGCGCTTTCCATTTGTCGAATTGTGACGTAAGCGCTCGGTGTTCATCCCGTACCTTTGCAACGCGGCTTCGAAGGATTTAGAGTTTGATGGTATTTGCCAATACTCATTGAAAATACCTCAGTGCCTTCTCCCGCTTGATCGCCGTGATTTCTTTTTTACCCCATTCATCCAAATCGTCGGTTTGCCTCTTAATGGAGACGAAATTCGCCGTTATCTGCTCTTTTTCTGGATCGTTGGTTGCTGGAAGATAGGTTTGGATTGGTGGATGCATTACCTTGGAGCGCTTGCGAGGTATCAAAGCCGGTCTCTAGTTTCTGAAGATCCTGGCCCACCTGGGTCAGTAGCTTGTTGACGTTGTTGTAGACAATGTTGGATGACATGTTGACTTCATCAGCAAGACGTTGCTTGACGCCACAACCACTCTCTCACAAGTTGTTATTTTTTAACTTTTTGAAATTTTTTTGGTGAAAAAGAACAACACATTCGAACGACCTTTGATATATTTGACTGTACAACGAGCCAAACAAATTCGATGAATTTAATCTCGACGCTAAACAAACCTAAGCACGTTGCATGGCCCCTCTTACCGACCGGGGATCCTGCACCGGTGGGCGTTGTGCAGACTGATTTGGAGGCGGTCGGTTGCGGCTTGAAGTAGAAGGTGGTGCTTGCATTCTCCTCATTTCCTAGCAAGCAAATAAGCTTTCACGCATTTCAGGAAAGATCAAATTGTCTTACATCCTTCTTAAAGTAGTCGATCATATCATCCACACGCTGGAACGTTTTTCGTCTGAATTCGAAGCCTTCGGGCTTGACAGTTACAAGATCTTCTTGAGCACGTGCTTTTGGGTGCATATACACCAAATCAAAGCAGCCAGGCTTCTGTGCATTCAAAACAAAAGCGTAATACGTTCGCTTTTGTCTTTGAACCAGGTTTGGAATTTGTTGCACTGATAATTAGGTGTTAACTCAGAGAACACGAAAGAGGACATAACATACATAAGTCAGCTTTGCTCCCTCGGTGATACTTGGGGTGATCGATGATATCCGAGACAAAGCGGCTCATCGGGTCGATGTACCGAGCAATGATCTCATCGAGTGCTGAATACTCCACATTCCTGATATAAAGCCGTCTTCCCAAAGCCCAGTCATTGTCTTTGTCCTTCTCAAGGACATCTGGCAAATTGCTTTTTTAGTCAATGGTGAAGTTGGACATGGGTAGAAGTACCGATGTGATCATAAATCCCCTCTTCAACTTTCCAAGTAATGGAGAGATGGTCGTTGCCTTTTGTCGAGGGTCGGATAACAAACTCTCCCCGTGGTTTCCCGGCCAAGAAGTTGATTGCTTGGAGATAATTAATGCTCTGGAAGCATGGATGCTGAACGACACGGGTTTGACGTGCTCTCGTTCGCTGAATCTCAGCTAGACAGAAGTATGAGACCTTTCTTTTGATCAAACCACAAATATACTCACCGTTCCTATTCTCAAGGTCCCGGCGCTCTCGATCCTCGTCGAAGTATTTCGACTGTTCCTTGCTTTCAACCCGTCGAATGACTTCGCTAGGCTTTGCTGTGAGCTCGCACGTGAACTTCTCGCGGTCAATGTTGTTCACTCGAGCCTGGAGAACTTGTCCCTCACTAACAACATCGAAAGGCGAGATGACCATGGAATCGTCCAAATAACGCGCTTGAATTATTCCGTCCAGGCCCGACGGTAGTCGGACTTTAACGATTCGAGGGAACACTTTGACAATTTCAACTGTGACCACCGAATTCATGAGCGACTCAGGAGTGTCCCCAATCAACATGGTAAATATCTGATCACTCGTAGCCGGGCTGAATCGCTTTCGTCGCTCGCGGTATGGTCCTTTCATCTCATCTCTGATATTGGTAAGAGCAATCTTCTTCGGAGTGTGGATACGCCTTTCCAGTTCCAAAGCGTAATCCTCGAGAAGAAGATCATCCAATCGGCGAATTTCCCCTTCGATGATTTCGCGAACATGGACAGACGGGTTCTCTTCATCATCGTATGCATCGTCAACTTCCAAAGCATCTGCTGCCATCTTGCGTGCTAGATCGTAGTCTTCAGGATGGATACGGGTATCATCGAGAATGTCCAATCCTTCTTCGTGACGTCCTCGTTTAAAATGTTGCTCACGAATACGAATAAAGCTTGCGCAATTCATGAAGATTTTGATTCCCATTCCACATTCTTTGATAAGATAGCCTCTGTTCTTCAATGTCCCACCCTAGAACAAAGTTAGGTCATTTGAAAGTCCCAACAGGATTAGGTAGCATACCTGGCGACTAATTGTGGTGATGAGCCCATTCGCCTTTCGAGGTCCTAAACCTGCAACAAACTGAAGCGTGTGCCTATGGTGCGGATATGCAACAGCTTTGTTGATATCGACACCGCAATTGCTCACCACGTTGATTAGAGCGCGCTCAAGGTTCAACTTCAACTTATCCTCCGGAAGCTGACGCAAAATTTGTAAGCCGCTGAAAATTGAAAATGTTAAGCCTTCGCTTACTAAATACTGAAGCGAATGAATGCTCAATGCCTTATACTCTTCGTTTTCGTTGAAAAGTCCCGCGTATTCCATTGTCGGATCCTGCACTTTTCGGCCAAGTGACACACAGTAGCGCACCAATTCAGGGTACTCTCCTTCAGGAAATTCTGCCAATCCACGCTTCGAATTCATAAAAATTCGAGCCACAGCGTCGTCAACAATCATCACAGGCATTTTACGGACATCTCCGTCCGGTGCACGATCAAGTACGGTTTGGATGTCGGGCAAGAGCCTAGTTTTGGTGGTAACGGTAGTGCCGCCAATGACGATGATGTAAGGGTCGTGCTTAGGTTTGTTATCCAAGATGAAATCCAAGAGCATTCCCTGCGCTTTAGCACGAACATCAGGATTTGGATCGCCCATTTGATCCAAGCGGATGTTATCAACCATCTCGCCGTAAGGATTAAGAACCACTCCGTAGCAAGGTGAGTTGCGCTGACCATCGCCCCAGCTCAAGGAAACGACGACTGGAGCATCATCATTATCCTGACCCACCCATCCAGCCATATCCACTTCCTGCTCGAATCGCGATCGACAAACCTCCCCAACTTCGATCACGGCATCTGCAGCAAGCTTTTCCTTGACCCACTTGGCCATAGCAGGAAACAAAAGTGTCCTCATTGCAGTATCTGCTGCCATGGTCCTCTCTCGATTCCAGTACTCGGCCCAGACGCTAGTACCGTCATTCGTTATGTGCTTGAAGATGTCCTCCAAAAGCTTATCTTGAGCATCTACACGCACCTCTATCGTAATGAGTTTCAAATCCTCCAAATTCAACATTTGGAGAACCTCAGCCCCAGAAAAGGTGTACACGGGCTTCTCCTTTAAATATTTGAATTGCTGTGAACAAAGCACATGGATCAGTCCAAAAAACTATGCAGCTGAACAGGTCCTTACATAGTGCGGGTGGGACTGATCCAACTCTGACTTTCCTTTCTCAGTTGGGAATGTAGTAATGACGGCATCCGTCTCGTAAACTCTTCGAAGAAACGATCGAAACTTTGGATCCACAGCAATTCTATCTGCCAATATCTCGCGTGCAGCTTCGAGGACGTTTTCCGGATTTGGATATTGGGATGACACAAAGCGCGAAGCCGCAATCATAGGCTCTTCCAATACGTCATCCGGAAAATGCTCGTCAACAGCTGTAGTAAAGCACTTCGAGAACAGCGGGACATTGACGCCAAATAGCTGAAAAAGTCAAATTTCCATTAAGTTTCAATCATCGGGGAAATCACATGGCCCACCTTCACAAATTCCGAGATACCAGCAATCATAGCAACTTCATAAGAAGTCTTGCGAATCGGACGCTTGAAAGTGTCAGATTTCGACGCCTCAATCTGCTGGATCTCTTTGAAATAGTGTAGTTGAATGTACTGATACAAGTCCAGCACATCGTCCATTGTTCCTGCGCTCTCCGCTTCTTGAAGCGCTTCCTCGCACGGTTCGTCGTCTCGGGCTTCAGGTGACATTCTGATAATCTCGTCGAATAGCTTTCGCAGGCTAAGCTTCCTGTTTTCTAAGAGCGCTCTCTGATGGTCCAAGTCGTAAATGGTCCAAAGGTCAAGGCGGTTCAGATGGCCGTCGAAGTAATCCTTGCGGTGGTGGAATATAAAAGGAACCTCATAAAGGAAGTTGTCCGCCCGTAGAAACCTAATTACATGCTTTACAGCTGCAACCAATGGGTGATCCAAAGTGAGCAACGCGCCGTCTTCTTGAGACCTGTTCCTCCGGAGAAGATCTTGTGCAATCAGAAGAGGGCGGTAACTGAGCTCCTCCTCGCTCAAGGGGCGGAAGTTTCCACGCTCCTTGAAAAATATTTAGCCATGAATGTTAAGAGATGATATCAAAACTAACCTGGAAACGTTCAGGGACATCCAACTCTCGGATGTCTTTATCCTTTTTTGTCATCATCCTAGCTTCAAGGGCTGCTGGCTCGTAAACCTGTAATGGGAGTTAGACATGTTTTTTTAGCCCAGTGGTGTTTACGCACATCCTCTAGTTGTACTGCTTTGACTCTATCCTCCAACCCGTCCGCAAGCTCATCGTCATCCTTCCGATTTGTGGTGAGAACTTTTTGTGACCATAAACTAAAATACCTACATGTACCATCGCCCATTCATAATCTGTTCCATCGCCGAAAACTTCTTGAATGGTTTCCCAAGCCCTTGTACCTTGCGTTAACCAAGAAACCACGACCACCAAGGAAGTTGATATACTTACTCGCCGATATCTTGAATTCCCAGATCAGCACCAAAGTTTTGCGCAAGCTCATAAGTCTGCCTTCGGCGAGCCTTCTGCTCGATCCTTCGCTGTCCAACATCGTCATCATCATCCTCCTGATCATCGACCACAAAGTTTTCTTCTTCGTCATCGACTATCAAGTCGTCCCGTCCATAACGATCATCATCTCGATCCTCCATATCATCATCATCGTTGAAAAGCGCATCACCCAGGTCCATAGGCGCACGACGACGGCCAGTGTCCTCATCATCTTTCTTCCTCAGTCGTTTGTATTTACGCTGAAGGCATGCCGGTTCGTGGGCCATTCATTTAAAAATAAAGCTCTCTCAAGGAATACCTGCTGCGGTTGAATACCCAGGTTCTCCTGCATCAATTCACGGTCGTCATCATCGAGATCTTCTTCCTCGTCATCTGCCCTACATTAGCTCTTGCTAATCTGCACACTTCTCGCCATTACCTTCTCTGACCGTGCGCTTCCGTCTTTTATGCTTTTTCCGCTGTGGTTCCTCGTCTTCGTTTTCATCCCCCTTTTCTTGGTTTCCATCATCATCGTCGTCGTCATCCACAACGAAGCGTTTGTCCGCTTAAGATTATAGATGAGCATATTGTAGGAATCCGTGGATACAGGAAGATTGTACCTTCCGTTGGTTCATCTTCTCCATCTTCCTCGCTGTCCGAATCAGAGTTCTATACCGCAGATATATTTGGTGAGGCGTTGATAGAGGAAAGCTTCCGAAATTTCTATTCACCACGTTCTTTGGACTCGTGGATTCTCCTTCGTCATCCTCGCTGTCTGCTCGGGCCTGCTGCACTGGTAAGGTTCATGGTGTTGGATGTTCTTTTGGTGCGCCATACCGGGTTTGGCATTACGTCGTCCTCATCAACATCCGGAAAATCGACTTCACCTAGAGCAGATGATCAAAGCCTCCGTCTGCTGTAGCAGCATCCAGATCCGCTGACACTTACCGTCTGACATATTTGTTGTCGACGGGAGTGGCGAGGATGGGATTGTAAATTTTAAGAAAAGGAATATAGGACCTCTATTTTTTAACGATCACGGAAGAAACCACTGGGTAGCTGATCCACAGAATGTCGAACTCGTTCTATGAGTATGAGGGCACATCGGTAAAGTCGGCTTTCAATTCAACGTCTATAACTCTATTTAACACTATTGAAAGAAAAAGTAAAAGAATAGAATAATGGAAGGCAAATCAACTCCCATCACACTGGTTAAATAAGAAATGCTCGGATGATGCGCAAACAGAAACAGGTGCGGAACGAGAAACAATGGCATAAGAAGTACATGCAACCAACCGAAGTGGTGCACCGTTTGTTCACAACCCGTTCACAACCGCCATCGACGAATCTCGCTTTTCTCTCGTCCACTCTTCTTCGCCGTTCTCTTGCTCGACTCTGGGCCCGTATTTTGTAATAAAAGCATCAAAGTCCAACCCCTTTACAACAACATCGTTATAGATCTCGCGGAAATCGGATGTCAACGACTCCAACAACCACTTCTGTACCACAGGTTGAACTTGGGGATGCGATGCGAGGATCATCCCGCCTCGCGAAGACTTTTGGCGACGGTGCGTGGCATTACTGCCGTGACGTCGAACGGTCCTGATGCTCCTGCGTGTAGTGCTACTCCGTCGTCGACGAAGCTCCGGCTCCGGTCGAGCAGTCTCGGAAGAAAGCCTTACCCTCGTTGGCGTCACGTTGACATCTTCAGCATGTTGATCCACAGCACGCTGATCGAAGAAATTGTCTGCAGATGCAATATAGTCAAAATCTCTAAGGATGGTAAGCGGCCGCGAAGCATTCTCCCCGAACGGCTCGCCTCGATACAGGCTCGCTCGAGGGCGAGGAAGAGAATCGGCAAACAGCGATATCTGACAGTCAGCATTGCTGCACGTTTCCGGGTCCTTGAGTTCTGTTGGAATGGAGTGTTCAGGCACTCCAAATGGATCGGTCTGAGAAACCTCGGAATTCTCTGCTCTGAACGGATCACTTTTTTGGCTGTCAACAATCGGTGAGTATCGCCCGGCGTATTCATCTCCGGCTTCGTCATCTGCGTCTTCAGATGAGATTGTTTCATCCAAAGAGTGAATGGATTGCTGTTCGGCAAGTGTAGCGAGGGTGTTCTCCAATGTCGCTGCAACATCGCTTTCGATAGCCAACAACGTTCGACGTAGTCCCTCGTATCCTTCACGCGAGGGGTACTGAGGTCTACGCCTAACTGCTTGCTCAAGATGTCCCTCAACAAGATTAGCCGCAACAACCACGGCAGCTACACTACGTCGACGACTATGCTGAGATCGGAAATCTACAATGAATTTGGGATAGGTAAATCAATCCTTAACTCAAACGCAGGCGTGACCAGCAACTCACCAGTTGAATTAGTGTCAGAAGGCTGAGCTCCAGATTGATCAAGTCGAACCTCGTCAATAGGGGCAAGGTCGTCTTCAGACTCACCAGAATCTTCGTCATCCCAGTCCAAACTCAACGCCTTGAGCTCTTCCTTTGTGATTTTCCCTCCCCTGAATACGCCGGCGTCGTCTCCTGCTACACTGCTCGCATTACTCTGTGTTCTCTTGTGAAGCTTTCCGTACTTCTTCCACGTTTTATTCCACGTCGTGAATGGCGTTGGTGGTGGTGTCACTCTCCCCGTCTCAGCTGCTGTTACTGCAGTGGAAACAGTTCTTGCCGTCGATGGGAACAATACAGAGATCGAATCGATAGCGAGGCCATCGCTGCTCGCCCTTCCAACTATCTTGCCGTTCCTGCTGTTAGCTCGAGTCAAAGGAGTGGATGGACGCGATGCGGACGAAGTTCCTGCAAGAAAATGCTCGTCGTGACTCCATCCGAGTCCAACTGCACTGCTGGTCCAGCCGCTTTCGCACTTTTTTGGAGCATCAATGCCATCATCGGTGGGTTTCAACCGCTTGTCCAGATACGATGTCACTTTGGAGATCAAGGAAGATCGAGACTTGTTCGGGTCCAGCCGTGCACGAGTCTTCTGCCTGATGTCCACTTCGACACCAGAAATGAGCGTGGTGACAGTGGTCGTGGGGCTACTAACTGATCTGTAGACATCATCGCCTATCAAGTCGTGATTCATCAGTTGTTCGGCGGTCGGGGACGCTAAGCTTTCCCGAGCAAGAAGGATGTTTCCGCGTACCGGGTCCGTCATCGCCCGTGCTCGTCTGATGTTACTCACAGCATCGTCTTCACTCTCTGACAAGCTAAAATCATTCGAGGGCCGATAGATCCCCAGGAGATTGGATATGCTCGGCTTCTTTCTTGCGCTCCTGCCATTAACAGTTGCAAGATTCGATCCATCTTCGGAAAGTTCGCTGAAGTCCGGAGTGCCACAGCGCTCAGGATGCAAATGCATTCGAAACTTGGATAGGCTAGCATTCCGCTTCAGCTGTCCAACGCTTTGACTGGAAACAACGGAAGACTTCGGCCAAAACTGGGCATCTTCATCAGCTCCAGGCGAACTGACTTCGAGCCATCGTCGCTGACCCAATGTACTTGTGGAGCTCAGCATATCGGTTGATCCAACTTCCGCTCCATACAAAGGAATGCCAAACTGAGCGAGGGGAGACGTAGGGGTGTCGTTGGATTCAGCCAAGCTCAAAGAACTGGTTGGATCGTGCGGATTAGTAGCGTTTTGAGGGAAGATCTGTCGAACCCGGGTAGACACTTTTCGAATGAGCTGCTTTAATCCGCGACCGTGCCTCACTTCAAACGCGCTTGCGGCTACTTTTGCTGTATTGTTATCGGTTTGAACGTTAGACGGCTCGTGAGCATCCTGTTTTGAAGATGATGAACTCCAGGATGGAGTTTCCCTATGACGCTTTGAGGGAGACCATGGACGTCGATCAATCGTTGCGCTGTTATCCGCTATTGGTGATCTACTGTGATCCCGTGACCATGTGCTCTGTGCTGATGGTGCATGGTCAATCCGATCCTCGGGAATTGCTTCAACGATTGGAGATTGGACGAGGTGTTCTGAAGATGGAGAGTTCCCGGCTTTAAACGTGGCTAGACTATCGTCCAAGACCTGTCTTGGCGACTCCAGCTCCGAATCAGTGACGGTGAGATATGGTGTTGAAGTTCTCTCAGCATCCTTCACATCATCCGCAGGGATTTCGGCTCGAAGATCAGATGAAGGAGATCGCCTGATCTGCATGTCTGTTCCCAAAGTAAGCAAACTGTCCGACCTTGGCGGTGCTGCTGGATTGGAGCGAGCTCTTCCGTTGTCTGACCAGCTACGGGTCTGCGAAAGCGATATTGCTGAACTTCGGCGCCAGATTTCGAGTTCCTGAAAGTTGACGTTAGATACTGAAACAATGGCTAGACACTGGTGTGATACCTGTTTAATGTGCTTTGGGAGGTTGAATTCTTGCGTAAGAAGTTGTAGTTGGGTTGCAGTTGATGGGAGATGATGATCTTCGGAAATTGTAGTCGATTCAATGTGATTAGAAATAGCCGAAGGTTCCACATTTTGGACTGGCAGATCGCCGCATTTCTCAACATCGCTGTGCTGTACCACAGAGTCTGTGATGTCGTGCTCAAAAATCACATTCCCGTCGTTCTTTCGATCCAAAGTCGAATAGGAAAACAACGAAATTGGCCCAATGGACCGCATGGATCGTGAGGAGTTCATCCGTTTAAGCTTTGAGTGCAGAGACCACTCCGAAGGTACAGAAGATCCATTCGTAGATAGTGTCCTTCGCCGCTCCCCCAATGGGCGAGAGAGAGTGCTCCGATCCAATGTACTCTGATTCGAAACGCCTCCAACTTCACCCAGCTGATGTCCCTGCATCGTGAGATTCAATGCATGCTCGTAGAGCGATAGAGTGTCCGAATTTGTGGTTGTAGGCGTTCCGTGCCTTGCATGAACAAATCCATTGAAGTAGTCAGTCTGCGAGCACAGTGTGCTCAGGTCATCTTTCGAGATTGATACTGGAAACGAGATCGGCGCAGAACCGCTTTTGTTTCGATTGGGAGTCATACTTCCTTCGGAATTTCGTTCATCGTCGAATGATTCATTAATCGCACAAGGTAGCTCTCCATCGAGATGACTGTCTGATCCGCTGGACAGTCTTCGTCCTCGTTTCTTGAATACCTCCATACGTTCCCCGAGTCGGCTAAGCATCCGGCTATTACTTGATAACTGAACATCACCAACTCTCTAGAAATAATGCCATTAACTATCCTTGAATGGATGGTATGTTCCCATTTCACTCATACCGTATCCATCGTGGGTTCGGGGGATTTTATAATGTCTGGCGAGCATAACGCGGGTGTTGATGGATCGTAGACTAGGTCTGGAGTGTTGGGAACACTTGGATCACACCTGTTGATTACAGAATCAATCTGTTCAATCTGTCCGGTAGCACCATTGTGTTGACCCTCGAGCGGATTTTTCAGAATGCCGGTCGCATCCATGGATTCATTCGTGAATTGTAGAACTGACGGCATGTCGTAATTTGGATTCGCAATTTTTTCGATCTTGCAATGAGGTAATGTTCGCAAATGTCTGGTTTGGGTATAAACAGACAATGAGGGCACAACCAACAAACAGGCACTGGTTGGAAAATGTGACTGTTAGACGTGGTTGCGCTGTTGCTGTCTAGTTTGCAGGGTCCAACCTTTCGAAAGATAGATAGACACGACGTTTACAGAGTAATCGCTGTTCCAGCAGCGAATTCTTGAGGGTCAGAGGTCAATGAGGAACTAACAACCACAACGGCCAGCCAGTGCATAAGGGACTAGAAATCCGGCAAGCCAAGATCGATGGTAGGGTTAGCTGTTGGTATGCTTTACTAAAGGCTAAGCAGCCAAACAAAATAATGCCATGGATGGCTTTCGTTCCTTGTAAGGCATAATTGCCAAAATTGCCCGCCCCGTCCGTCGCTTTTGGGTTGGTTGCCGCAGTTTAAAAATGACTGGATGATTGTGATCTGATTTCTGTCCACTCAGATCAATCACGATCACAGCTGGTTGCATGGGATCAGACACGATTGATATCAGACCACATCGTTTATTACGTCTGTCTTTGCCTTTATGGTACAACTTGATTCATACGTCAAACGGTCCATCACGATCACCGGAATTGATCCTCGCGGTCTCCATCATTCTGCACACCAGCACCGACTGCCCCAAGTCCTGTCTCTTCCAGTGAACTGAAGTTCAAGAAGTGACTAGGCCGATGTACTTCGTGGTAGAACTCCTGAATATAAAGTTTTAAGATTTAGAAATCCACAATTCGGAATCGACTTTCAATAATGAGAACAAACCTTTGGTGCTCCGAGCGTCACAGTGTACTTCATGTTTGCGCTGTGTTTCGCTCCCATAAAGTTGTAGTTCCAGATACCGTCCCCTTCAGGAACCATAAATCCACCCATGAACCGGTCCGACAAGATCATTTGAACCTTCTCATAATGTGCTGGGCTGTACCCCTGCGGGTTCACCGTGTTTGTCAGGTCCTTGTTTGCCTTGCCCCATTCCACTCCGCCGGGAGTTAGCTTGTACGCAGTGAGCGAGCAAGACCCAGGCGTAAACGAGCAAGTGATGACAATCGCCTTGTCCATCTGCCACTCTTTGTTCTCAGACAGCGCCCGCGCATGCTGCGTAACGTCCATAGGCGAGAGCTGTGGAAGCTCATTCGGTTGAGTATGGATCCATCCAAGTGGCTCGTAGTCGGCAAGGTACTCGTGCTCCGGATACTGCGACGGCAAGTGAACTTGCTGGTGCGTTCCCCATTGTGGGACTAGCACGATCACCTTGATCTCCTTGATCAGAGGGTTGTCCTTCACCGATTCTCCATATAGGTATCCGGCAATTTGCGTGCGCAGATCCGCAACGCAGATAAACTTCTTCAGAATATTCTTCGCCATCACATACGTGAAGCCTGACTCCTTAATGTCGTCGGTATTGACGTAGATGTGGTTCGTCCGAAGATGAAGGTTTGCAGACGAAATAGCTCGGATACGCCACTCGGTCTTCGAAGAGAAAGTCTGCGTTTCGTAGTTGGCCGTTGTCACCGTCACCATCTCGTCTCCATGAATGTTGTACGTCTTGGTGGTAGTGGCGGTCAGCTGAGATTGCTCCTTCGCCTGCTTCTCAATCTCCGCAATCTGCTGCCTCTGCAGAGATGGTGCAGATATTTCCATTCCCAAAATGATGTCACGAATTTCAGACTCCGTCAGCGATGCCACGTTCACATTGTTCTTCTTGCCGTAATCAGCAAGAATCAAGTCCTTCAACTCGTGTTCCACTCGACGCCACTCATCATCGGTCAGCGTCGGCCAGATGTGGTGGGGTTCTGTGATCACCGAAGTATCTGGCCTGAGGACCACCTTTGTCTTCTCATTGTTGACGTGAAGGGCCCTCAAGATCAGAACCAAACGTGAGAAAGCTGTGTAGCTCGAGATGGTCTTGAGCCAGTCGTCAAAGAGGTTGAACAGGACCATTTGTGGCTCAGTCGCCTTCAAGATCATGTCTCCCAACTTTTCAACTTTCAAGCACGCCTGGAAAGGCAACTGCAACTCGGAGCCCTTGATTACGATGTTCGGGAAGTCCAACTATGAAATAGCGAAATGTTAAAGGAAACCTTACCAAGTTGCAGACACAGACTTACCAAGTGTACTTCAAGCGGGTCCAACATTCCCTTCCGCGTAACGATGATCTGTTTCGGCTGTTCTTCGACCGGCAACGATCGAATCAGCGCTGCAACTTCTTCCGCTGTCTTCCACTTTGCAAGCTGTCCCAAACGCTTTTGACCTGCCCATACGGACGTGTGAATGATCTTCAAGAACAGCTGTCCAGTACGAGGGTTGAAGATAAAGATCGCTCCGTTGATCGGTTTCGTCGTCAAGTTGCCTTCGAATGTCTTGTGGATCGTGACTCGGTACACGTTTGTGTCATCAACAAACCAGATGATCTTGTTCGAGAACAATTCGGCGTAATTCTGTGAAGACAAGTATGGTTCCGTCGGCTCGGAAGAGTACAGTTGAAGACCCTTCCGAATACGCTCACGCAAGACATGCAACGCAGGGTTCGCCTTCATAACCTTCGCCATGGCTTGCTGAATAAGAGGCTTCATGCCCGGGAACCAGTTACCGTAAGCAGAGTGCAAGTTGTACGCTAAATCAATTCCGATCATCACACCAGTCGGAGACGGGTAGATCGACATGCTGTCCGTTGAGTAGTCAAGGAACTTGGCACGCGTATACCGCTCGACATCGTGAGAGTCGAAGTCGCCCCACCTCAACTGTACATCTACCCAGTACTTCGACGTACTTGCTCCGTCGAAGGAGTCTCGGGTGTCACTCAGCAGCGAGGGCTTTGAAACATTCCATTTGTTGGCTGCAAACAAGAGAATGTCCGCACACGACGAGTTCATCTTGTAACTCTTTCGCGGGTGGATCGTTTCCTTTTGGACAGTTTCGATTTCCAGGGCTTCTAATTCTTGATCAAATACTTGGCACTAAAAAGATATGATAGTGATCAGCAGACTAACGGGGAATATTGCTATTGACTTACCAAGTCCATTACCACACTCTCGTGAATCTTTTGCCACAAGTGAGCACGGAAGATTTGAATCAACGAGATCTTCAGTGTTGGAATCTTGCCGTGCATGAAAATACCAGTCAGATCCAGCTGTACCTGGAAACCGACGTAGACATTCGCACGGTTAATTGTCGGCGACCACCAGAGTGTAAACCGACGGTTTGGAATCTGGTTAAGACCTGAACGCTGAGCGTTCGTGAGCTTCTTGTACTTCATTGATTCTAAGAAAGCAGAGAGTTAGCAACGGTAGTGAGGTACACACGCAAAGCATACCTTCGAAACCGGAAGCCTTCTCCCAGAAGAGACCCTCCCAGGTAGGGAAGTACGTGCCCTTGAACAAAGTGTGTTCTAGGATACCTTCCACGCCTCCCAATGCTTGAATCACATCTGTTCGATAATTGTTCAAATTCCAAAGCTTTCCGTCGTGCTACAACAAACTGGTCAGCAAAATCTCAACGCGATAATTCGTAAATCAGACCTACCCGGCTGTGTGTCTATTTTGAAAATAAGAGTAATTCAGTCAGCAGCGGTGCCTCAATAAACCAAATAGATCTTACCCAATTGAACGGATTGTTCTTGAGTACTTGATATTGCTTAAAATCAGTTCGAACTCTCCATCCACGGTCATATGCCAAAGTAGTGCGATCCTTCTGGAACAGGGTGTTGATTCGCGGAATACCACGGTCCCAAGAATCCTCAAGATCCTCAAGTGTAAGTCTCCGGTTTTGCGCGTTGGCTTCAGCACGCTTCAGAGCATATTCCGCCCAGACACGCTGAGAGTCGATAAACTCCGACTCCCAGGGCTGGATGTAGCGGTACAGGTTCGGAATCGTCTGGTCCTCTTCGTGCGACATACCGGACCGGAAGTGCGTGATTCCAGTATCGGTCTGTTTACTCCACCGCAAATCAGACTGTGGAATCAAGACGTGTCCCATCGAAAGCATGCCCAACCCTCCGAGTTCCTTTGGCGTCTGAAGAATAAAACGAGTCAATCTCCTGAATTTGCTTTGAGTGATCGACTTACATAGAACACCACTGGAGGGAAACGAGACGGCATTTTCGAGTTCAAGCCGATCTTAATACGAGTTTGAATCTTGTTCTCGCACTTCACGAGCAAGTCGAGAAGCTCCCGAGTGTGAACGACAGCCTCGCGGTAGTATGTCATAAGTCCGATCAAGCAAGCTTGAGAGAAGGGGGACTTTATCAGCTGTAGTCCAAATTTAAGGAGACAAAATACTTACTGTTATACTTGTTCACAATCTTCGTGAAAGTCGTAGAACCCGACGCCATCAGAATTTGTCGCACACGATTGTGGAACTTTTGCATGCTCTCTTCATCCACTCGCAGGTGGGCTTGTGCCGTCCGCTCCTTGTTCTGCTCGTTGATCAGATTCCATACACCTTCTTTCAACGTAAACTCTTCATTGAGCGTACGAATCTTTGGAAGGATGCGGACCTCAAAACCGCTCATCGAGAAGAGAAGGTTTGGGTTGTCTCGAGAGTACACCGACACAAATGAGTCTTCCCATTCGATGGTGGTAAGGTATCGTGGCAGACGGTTCTTGATCTCCCAAAACACTGCACGGCCAAGGTTTACATCGTGCTTCATCAACCGCATACGACAATCGCGAGGCCAGCACTTCTTGTTGTTGTAGCCAACAATGTTCTCGTTGTTGGGATCGGGATTTTCAGTGAGGTATCGTTGAATCAAATCCCTCGCCTCGTCTGCCGAGAAACGGAAGAAAATGTGCAACTTGTCCACGTATCGAGAGTACAGACGGATAGGGTTGCGCACTTCAGTCGCCTCATCGCGATATTGCAAGAAATCATTCGGTAGCTGTGGTGGGCCAGCCATCTCAGATGCCCGGGGAAGTGTCAAAATCAGCAAGTCGAGAACTAATCCGTAGTACTGGAAAATGAAAGAAGCAAACTGAAGGCCGCGTATAAGACCGAATGTGTTGACGTGGTTCATGTCCTTATATGTCAGCACAACGTTGTTCTTTCCAGTCATGTAATCGGCAATGTTGTGGTCCACAATAAGTCGCAAAAGTCGGTTCAACAAAGTCAAATCGATATTCGGGAACACCTTGCTCAGCTGAGTTTCCATCATCACATTGCACTGGCCGTCCGCTGTCTCCCATACATCGACCAAGTTGTTGATGCCTTGGCACCATTTGTAAACCAGCAATGGAGGCGGCTCTTGGTCACTCGGCTTAATCCACGCTGGGAATAAATGGCGTTTGTCCGCTTCATACCACAAGTACTGATCGAGATATGCATCGGTAATCTTCTCCAGTGGCTCGACATCGTAGACTGGAATAAGGTGACTATACATATCCATAAACTCGATTCCAACTTCTTTGAAGGCACGTTGAGTCAGCAACAACCTCTTGATTCGCGAAAGACACTCATGCGGATTGTCGTAAGCTTGCTCGATCAAACCAAGCTCTTCACGCTGACTCTGATTCAAACGCCCCTTCACCGAATACGCCTCCTTCAGCCTTTCCAAAGCCAGAATCAGAAGCTTTGTGTCGTGTTTGTAAGAAAGCGGAGGGAACGGAATGGGAGAAAAGCGCCTTGACTCGAGCCAGTGAACCACAGTCGTATAGATTGCCACACCAACTTCAGGTGTGATGTACGGGCCGTCCTTAAGGTAGTTGTGCTGACGCTCTTGCTCAGCCTTGATCCAAAGGCGAGTCAGTCGACCAAGGTTCTTCTTGCACACCGTTTTGTCAACAGTTGCTCCACGACGAATACGTTCACGGTTGTAATGGGCAACCGATGTCCACCAATCTGCCTTCGACTTAACATAACGAAGGATCATGTTCTCGATCGGCATTGGGAGTCCGGGGACTTTCCACGGGATGTTCGCCTTCCAGCCTAAAAAAGATTGGTGAGAGGTGATCAAGATGAAAAGAATGAACCACTTACAGCGCCAGGCCTCAGATAAGTGCTGGAGAATAGTCCTGTATTTGTTACCCTTGATTCCCTCCGGCATCATATCCATAATGTCGTGCATTACCGCAGCGCGAAGCTCCAAGTCATAGTGCGATTCTACACGTTGCTTTGTGACCGTCTTCGCAATTCCCTTCGACTGTCGTCCCTCGAAATGTCTCGACAGAAGGTTTCCAAGCCAGCGCTCGAGAAGTGGAACAATACCACGCATAAAGAAGAGCCATACACGCCATCCAGGAGCCCAGAAACCACATCCAGGACCTTTTCCGACCGGTCCGGTGTTGAATCGGTAATAGATGAGGTGCTTCAGATCTTTGCACATACGAATCTGCCTCATAAGCCTGTACTTGTATCGGTACATGCCAGTCAACTGTCCGACGTGCGCAAAGATGTACTGCATTCCATCTGCAAGTTGGAAAGCGTCGATGTTACCGAGTCGGTACTGCACATGTGAGTCCACAATGAGCTTGGTAAGACGCAGAATCTCACGGCACAAGTGGAAAGCGTTTCCGAACCTCGACTTCTTACGTTCCTTCGTGGTCAGTGTTTTGACGGGTTTCAAGTTGAAGTTGTAGTCAAGGTGCAAGTAGTTGAGGTTCTTGCGGTGGATGAGTAAGTTCAGCATGTTGTAGCCTTGTCGGCAGACTTGTAACCCCGCCTCGACCCAGTCAAGATCAGTAATTTGGAAGAACTTTGTCGCCTTGAGCTGTCGGAACAGATACTTCTTGTTTAACGACTTCGGAGGTCGGTGCTTCAATGCATTCAACACGTAGCATTTCAGCAACTTTTGATACGACACGCGCACCTTCACTGGCTGGCCAGGCGGGCAGTGCTCAAGATACCATCTCTTTACCAGAGGTACATCCTGCGCACGCCTTGTCGCACCACTCCTTTTGTCGAACGGGTGAGGAGCCCAGTACAATGCAATAGCATTCGCAGTGTTGTCAGTGTGCAATGGAGTATCATCCAGGAAAGGGACCACGCTCTCCGGGAGTGAGAATTCCTCATCTTCTTCAGAGTCACCGAAAATCTGCTCTTCATGACTCGGCCCATTCATGTTTACACTTCGCAGAGTCCTTGACGAGATCGGGTTAATGAGTGGGTCGAAGTAGAACGGCGGGAGATCAGGATCCTCGGCGCGAATGTAAGCAACCGTCGGGTGATGATACCACGAGAGCTGGACAGAGCGAGGCATTGAGTTGTAGAGGTATGGGAACGCAACTTTATACTCCGTTCGAATCGGCTGACGGATAATGATTTTGTTGATGTCGTTGAACTCGTTCCAGTCTTCATCATTTGTGTCGATGTCTCGAAAGAGCGGTTCGAACTTTGCACCGCCAGGAATCGCCATATTCAACGATTTTGCAGTGATGAATGAACTGAGGTTAAACAGGTAGAAGTAATTGGGATCGACTAAGTCAGACAGCAACTGATGAGCGAGACGAAACAGGGTGGACATAATAGGCAGATCAAGCCTCCACTTGCGATAGCTGATCCCGTTCACCATCTTGGTGTCGTGAAGCGGTTTGTGATCATAAAACCACTCGTACACCGGCTTGTCTTCCTCCTCATCGAGTTCCATCTGAATCGCTTCCAAAGGGTCCACGTCAAGAATGTTGTCGCCAAAGTCAAGCGGAGGTTCTTCGTCGTCAAATGGCGGGAATCTCATACGTTTGAAGTGGCGACGATCCTTTTTCTCTCTTCTCATCATAATCCACATCGTTCCCCATTGAGCAATGTAAACAGGCTCAATGACCCATGGGACTTCATTTACAAATGTAATGGCACCGGTTATGTGATACAGAACGGGCACCTCGCGGGTCTGACAGAAAATTAGACAAAATCCAAAAAAGGTAGTTTCGTTTTCTTACCTGCTCCCATGGCATTGGCATGTTTTCAAGCAGCTTGAGCACAGCGTGTGGGACGTACTTCAACGCGCCCAAATAAATTCGCTTGTCGTGGCGGAACTTTTTCGAGGACATGTCACCATGGTCCTTAATAATCTTTCGGATGTGTTCGGCCGGCATGTTCTCCTTCTGGTGCTCTGCAATTCCGCTCTTCCGCTTGTCGCCATATCGCTTTGCGTTGATCTGGGCCCATTTACGCGAGCGCTCCACCAATTTGTCCTGTATGTGTCCTGCCTGAACTGGAGCAGGCCGGCCCGGAGGCACAGCTCCAGATGTCGATCCCGTTGGAGCGTTGTTCAAACTCATGTTGGGATAGAATCCGTACGGTGGATATGGTGCACCTCCAGGAACGGATTGCGCTGACGGAGGGAAGCGAGCACCGGGAAGCATCCCTGGTGGAGGCGGAGGGCCAGTCCCAGACATATCGACGAGTAAAAGATGTTTTCAGGTTTTGACAATGTCGAAGACGAAGCTTCAAAGTACGTCCGCCGCGTTGATAATAATGAAACGACGATCTTTTTTGTTCCTCAACCCAAGAGGCAGCAGTTGCCCTTCGTCTGGGATGGTCGGAGGTGTTGGCCAGACAGTCACGTCTGGTGCTGCGCCTGGGACAAGAAAACTGATCCAAATTGCAACCTTTTTAAAACTCATTGTTTTTCTAAGTACTCTCAAAAGTACAAGAAAAGAAAACGGAATACCAAAGCATTCTCATCGCTGGACTTTAACAAATCTAGTCTCCACGGCGAGCACCTCCGCCACCACTGCTGTAAGGGTTGGAACCGCCGCGCGCTCTGCAATCATCATACGACCTCTCAGGGCGGTCGTCGTAAGAGCTTCCCTGTCCATTGGCTCGGCGCTCATCACACCCACGGTCCCCGCCAGCATGGTCGTCATCACGACCTCCGGGACGGCCACCACAGTCACCTCCGGTCGGGAGTAGCCTTCACTGCAACCTCAACGGAATCCATCTCCATCCCTTCCACCGCCGCTATAGAGTACCCATAGCTGCGATCCTCGCCACCTTCACGACGGACTGGACCACCACTTCCGCGTCCACCGGGAGTCCTTCACTGTTGGCAATCTTGACGCTGATTGTTGGGTTTTGTTGAATGGAGGATTGGGTGGAAGATGTTCAAGTACATTGAGGGGCATGAGCTCCGCTTTTAAATCAATCCAAAGTGCTAGGATATTTTCCCAACGTAAAATCCTGCACATTCCATCAAGTTTCCATCACGATCCCATAAACTAGAGTTTGTCCGAAATAGCGAATAAACTGAACACCTGGAGTTCAGTGATCAGAACAAAGTTAGTGTAGTGGTTTCACCTCCGCCTAACTACAGGAAGGGTTTTGCCCTGATTTTGCACGAGGGTGACCTGATTGCCTCCTACACGTTTCTCCCAAGCTTTGAAGATCGATAATATTGATCCATAAACAAGGATCGAGTAATGTAGCAACCGCTAAACACTGGCTCTTAGCGATTGAGTAATATACTCCCAGGTTGTTTTGTGCATTTCGAAATGCTTTGCTGAAAGTTTCAGCTGGTTCTGCCTCCTCTCCAGTTGATCTTCTCGTAAAATAGAATAACAAGCGGGAGTATTGGATATCTAGATCCCTCAATTGCCTTTGATATAATGTCAAAAACACACTCAAACCATCCCGAATCTTCTGTAGCACCTCCCATTGCTTTGCATTAATTGACCAATCTTTCAAAGAATTTTCAATTCAGCGTATTTGTCCATTGCCTCTCGTCGCTGTAAGGCTCCCTCGCGGGCACTTTCCAAGAAGACACAATCGAGATTTTGTTTAACCTTCTTCTAGTTCAAGTTAAAACGCAAAACGGACAGGGTCAGGGTCAGCTACAGGTTTCAAAAACTGTGGGTCCGGGTTTGGCGCTGCTACTCGCGGTGACCCAGCTGGTGCCCAGACATACACGACCCAACATTCAGGTTTTTTTCAGGTTGACCCTCTAACCCAGACCTGACCCGGACCCGCCGAACCTTACTGCTAAGTTTACAGAATCCCAGCGAGACGGCGAGTCAAATCATCTGGCCAGAGGTTTTGCGGGACTGACTGTACAAATGGGTGATTGCATTACCCAGGCTGCCTTAGGCCAGGAAGCTGCAGGAGAGGCGACTGTAGAGAACATGGCCGACTGCGAAAAAGGCACATGTAAGTTTATGCTGAAGTGCTTGTGAATCAATCTCATGCACAGGAAGAGTTCCCACAAGAAAGAGTCTGAATAAGAACGCAAGGCGAGGAAAAGCAGAGAAAACAGAGCAGCTCAGAGGACCAGGGCAAGACGTTGCGGACTTCTGGGAATCCCATCTGAAGGAGATCATTGTTAAAAACTAGCATATCAGACTGTTTGCTATATGGGTTATCCTTTGGGTTGTCTTTTTTCTCTTTGACCTGAGAGTTTTTTTGTCAATCCCTCTTCATTCTTATGTATGGACTTGTATTTCATGTGATTATTTCCATGTTTGGCAGGTTCTGTGTGGAGTGATGGTGGCATTTAGTGGGGAATGTGGTATGGCTTGGTCCTTTGAGTTGATGTGACCAATGTCTTTGACCAGCTTGGGTGTAGTGTACAGCCTGTTGGAGTATTAGGTATATACACACCTGGGAGAACAGGTACTGGGCCAAGAGACGGAACCTGGAGCTGTTGTGCTAGCTACAGTACAGCTAAAAACGCCCTACCGCTGCCAGGAGAAGCCCTTGGTTTTTAACAATCATTGTATGGAAGGCAAAAGCAAAACTTTGCGACATGCACAAAACCATGCTTCAAAAGCGCTATGAACAGTTGATGAACATGAAGGATCATCACACAAAAACAAGGATGTTCCAAGTGCCTCCAGTGAGCACGAGACTGTTTCAAGAGAGGACGTGCCAAAAGAAGCAGAAGAATGTGTTGAGCTGAAAATCTCATACAACCAAAATGAGTCCGGTACACTATATGAACCTCCTCCACAGACAATCGTGTGCTGGCAATCATTGAAGAGGATGCCGACTTTTCATAATTGGTGAGGACATTTTTGTGTGCTTGGAATTTTCTAAACTTTTCGCATAACATGCAAAAGAGAGTAGCCCAAAGTGGTTCTCCATGATGAGTGTCTATACTCATTTCAGCATTAAATTGAACCCCACTTTTGTCGTCGGAATCACAATCTCCTTCCCCTGAGCAGGGACTGACTAAATAACGAGATCACTGAAAACTTTTTTTTCCTCCATTGGTTTCGTGGCCTCTCTCGCTTACAATTCATTATCAGCAGCATTCATATTCTAGTCTAAATAGGTCATGCGTACCAGTAAACATCCTCCTTGGAACCCTCACTGTCTTAAAAAACAGGTTATGAGTGGAACAACAAGTGTAACAAACACATTACAACTCTGAAAAATCAACCTCAAAAGTTGTTCAAGGATGCAAATCCATAAGCTTAATAAAGCCGCATAAATTTCTTCCTGAAGCTTTGGAGTGGGTAGAACATTTTCTATCATGATTTGATCAGCAAGATAGCTGCACCAACCTACCATCAAATGAAAGGTGGTAGGTCTGGACACCAAAGTCATTTTGTTCAAAGAACGACCTCCTTATGAAGATATTGCTTTCCGTATAGTGAAGCGAAAGTGGGAACCTTCACACAAAATAGAGGTTTTCGAAACTCGTGCTCAGTTACAGTTACATTTCAAAGCAAGTTTGTCATTAAAATCCTTAATATTTGCTTGATTCGGGTTTAGCGTCACTAACATCGTCGCTGAAGTCTTGTATATTGTTCTTTTTTTTTGTGTATGTGTGTGTTTGCGATAAAAGTAAACTTAAAAAAGTCAAAAACTCCAAGTTTCCCGAAAAGGAAACTAAGCCTCGCAATGGATTTGAGGGGTCCGACTGGAGAGTTGTTTCCTCTTAACGGCCCGAGGACCACGATCAATGATCCTTCTTCTCGAACGCCAAAATTTCCAACTTATTCCAGTGCAAAGAACCTGCAACTTGCGGCCAGTGGTGTATCAACTGCAAAGTCTTCTAGAACACCGTATGTTAAACCATTTCATGATATCACCAACAATAGTGAAGGTACTTAGCGACGAAGAAACGCACCAGTTCAATTGAATTTTTGACAAACCTTCAACGGCCGCTCTCGCGCAAATGATCTATCCAACATAGAACTCCAACAATCCAACATAGAACTCAAACTATCGAACAAGCGTCGCGACGATACTCCTGCCCGCTGCGCAAGTGCCCACAAGCAGCATAAGGGAACTTTGGCGAAGGATACTGATTCTCGTCAAAAACCAACTTTGAATCAGTATCTTGAGAAGTTCAAGACTTTTACATTCTTCTTTGACATTCTCGATGAAAACGAGAAAACTCGCTATAGAGATTTAGCCTTCGAGCTTGGTTCGGTAGGTGACGTTCATTAATCGGCCGAAAATTCAGTGTATTTAAGCTGAGTTACAGAAAGTTGCCGCATTCCTCGCCAAAGGTGTCACCCACTTGATTATCTGCAATCGTAGTATCCAAGGAAAAGAGGGACATGTAAGGAAAAGAACTATTCCATTCTGTGCACTACAATTTCCCCACAGTCTCAAACATATCGTGATCAGCAACGGAAAGTTGCATCGGCCCAAAAACTTGGTATAAAGATATGGGATGCAGAAAGTACGATTTCGAAATAGAGCGTATATTTTTCATAGGTACTTACCCGAGGGGGATAGGGTTTCAGAGTCTCGCCACGAAAATAGCCAGCCAAGTTTCCCGCGAACGAAACCCTCGGCTGTACAGTCTTCATGAAGCCATCACCGGGCAGCCTCCGGAGATACACCTTTTCGCAGGAAAGTTTCTTCTTGTAGAAGATCTGAGACGGAAGTTCAAACCGGTTATTGTCAAAGAATTCTGCGAAAGTAGTGACAAGGAGCATTCTCCTTGGCCGAAGCTTCAGTTCAACAACAGGAATGGGCGCTGTGCTTTTGCTGTTCACCATTCTGATAATCCAAACGAGTTTGCCGCAAATGATCAGAAGAATGCCAGAAATTTTCGAAAGCGGGATGGGGATGCCGCCGATCGTATTATCATCCCACTTCCCAACACTGTGAAGCAGGGAGTTCCGTTCATTGCGTCAGGGATAGTTTCGGGTTCGAATGCGCTCAGCTTTAAAAAACCAACCAATGATGCAATCAATAACAAAATCGGGAGGTTAGAGCAGCGATTGACAAACATGCAACAGATTTCGGGGAGGGCAAGTGTTGCTGGTGGGAACAAAGCTTCTGCAAAGGATTGCGGGTCAAGAAAACGAGCAAGGTTTGACGAGAAGGAGGCGAAACCCGTAGGGAAAGCGTTTTACAAACGTTCGGGGTACTGTGAAAACTGTGGTGTTAGATATGATGAGTTTATCAAGGTAAGGTGAGCGCCGCCAAAAGCCAGAAAACTCACTTTTGCATCAAGCATATTAAATCCAAGGAGCATCGGGACTTCGCAAATTGTGACTCACATTTTGCTGACATCGATGATTTCATTACTCTTGAACTGGGCCGACCGCTGGCTGGACACATGATAGATATGACAGTGGATTTGGAAAATGATCGTGAAGGTCAAGATTCGGACATTGGTGATCTCTGCAAGTCACCCGCCAGTGAAAACGGCAGCGAAATGGTTGATGACGCTCATAATGATGCCAGTACACTTCTTCATCACAAAAACGGTACGCGCCATTAACTCAGCGATGGTAAAATTGAAAATTGTGTTCGGTAGAATGCGAAACTTCAGAAGTCCTTGGAGACAAGGCGGTCAGCATATCGGAGGTTTGAAAACAACGTTTTAGAAAATTTGTATCTCATGTCTTACTTCTTCGCAACCAACCAAGCTCTCCGAAGATTCTGCCAACTCGAGCAGCAAGGATATTGTCAGCTCACGTGAGTAATTCAGTTTGTTGGTTCAGCTATCTATTTATACGCACATCTGTAGTGAGGAAGCGCAAGTTTGACTCCAAGGCTGACTTAGAACCATCGATTGAGATGCAAGCTTGCCAGGTTCAACCTCTATCCGAGATTACTTGTTTGGCCATGGACAACGTATTCGTCCCAGCGGTTTCTCTAGCTCCGGAGGAGATTGTCCCTGACGGTTGGTGTGGACCATGCATTGAAGAATTGGATAATGATATCTGCCTTCGTAGCGCCAGCACCCCTAATTACTTCAAAGAATCATATGAGATCAAAACTCGATCAGGAAAATGAACACCGTGTTGCTACCCCCGTCAAGTTCAACGAGGAACCAAGTATGTTGTTTTTATCTTTGCTCGGAAGATTAAAATAACAACCGCTTCATTTGCTATACTTCAGCTCCAGTTCGCAAATCTGAGCATGCTCCGTCCGAATGTTTCTGTATATTGTGTGTGCAAAACAGTGATGAGTCAGATATGTCCGATGCTGTTTGCTACTCTGATGGTTAAAATGAGTCCTCTGTCATTCTTGAATGTGTGCATTGCTTTCCAGAGCAAGGGAATGTTTACGCGACCTCGAAGCGTTTCATCTCAGCAAATTCTTAACAATTATAAAGCTATACAGTCAGAAGCGCTGCTTTTGCCATCTCTCTTGTATGCTTCGAAATTTGGGTAAAAGTTCCGAAAGAAGGTCGATTTTCGGAGCGAAAGGCTCGATTTATCGTATCTCAGGTGGCGAATGGGCTGGAATGCTTGTATGCGAAGGGAATTACTCACAGTTCAGTTGGCTGATTCAATTTTTTCCAACTCTAACGCTGGCGGACAGACGTAAAAACTTGAGAATATGCAGCATTCCCTTAGTCTGGGATATCGACTGCAAACTCCCCATGAGGGTCTATTCCGACGTTGAGCTTCGAAACGAGATAGGAATTGTGGACATGTATGAGATTTACGAAAATGGTTTATGACGAACTTACGGCAACTCCACTTGTAAGGAGCACTTTTGTGCTTTTAATGCTGTTGATGGCAAAATTCTTTCACAGGGAACCGTTCGGCTATGCAGGTATGATCTAAGAGTGTTGCTTCGATCGAAAATATCGATAAGTTATAGCTCCAGAAGTCATATCAGAGTTGCGAGGACAGCGTATTCATGATCCCCACAAATTTATGCTCTGTGCTTACTGGACGAAGAGAGTGGATGTTTGACTCTCCGCTGCGATGTGTACACACTACTTGCTGCATACACGCCGTTCTCATGTAGTTCTTCTGCTGGTGAACTTTAGCAAGACTTAAGATGAAACTCTCAGTTACCTTTCATATTTACGACCAGTTTAAAAATGGACTTTCGCTTTCCAGTGGGCGAATTGGACACATTTACACAACTGGCCCGACGACCGCAACGAATTGAGATGCAACAACGCAACAACTTTTCGAAGAAGGAATCAACAAGCGAGAAAGGAACACACGTAATCATTTATTGTGCTCGAGTTGCTACAAACACTGTGTCGCTGCCAAAGCGTGACGTCTCTGTAAACATGTGATTAAATGAACTCCACGGCTGACTGCTCAGCAACTTGACACCTGCACCAATCGAATTTGGTCCTGTAGTGACGACCTGCGCGTCCACCAGACAGTTTGGATGTGATCCAGCCACTGTTCGAACAAAAGACTCTATCACACTGGCACCACCTTCAACCATCAGGCTTTTGATTCCAAAGGTATTGACCAGCTTGATTAAAACTTCGGCTAAGGCCACGCTTCCATCTTCGTTTGTCGAAACAGAGATCACTTTTCCGCCGGCAGCTTCGAGTTTGTCAGCTTTTGAGATGTCGACTACCTGTCCCGTAAAAATGAGAGGATTCCTCGTCAGCAGCCGCGCATTGAGAGGAATCCGGAGTTTAGAGTCCAAAATGATAGGTCGAGGGGAGTTGGGTTGGCCATTGGGAGACGAAGAGTTCCATAGCCCGGAAAGAAAAGGTGGGCCATGAAGGACTTGCCGGGTCGTTAACATGGGATTGTCGGACAAAACAGTGTTGATGCCAACCAGAATTCCCTCGTTGCAAGCTCGCAATGCGTGTGTGAGAATCATCGACTCAGGCCCGGAAATGATCAATGGAGGGCCTTCTCGAACTCCAATGAACCCATCCTGTGTTTGCGCGTAGGTCACTGTGACGAAAGGTCTGTTCGGAGGAGGCGATTTGTCGCGGTAAAGCTTTGCCAAGAGTTCGTATGCTTTGGCTTCAATTGCAGGGTCCATGTCTAAGCCCCACCGTAATGGGCACACCTGAGAAGCTGTCCTTGCCCCAGGCATTTAGAACCGCAGAGATCCTATTCGGAAGGCTGGAGGAGTCAAGCCTAGCTACTAATGATCCCGCATTTCAGGTAAGCAGGAAGAAGTGCAAATGAGATGCAGCGAATTTACATTTCATTAAAGAGGGATGTTGTGGAAGGCATCAAGCAGCTTGAGTTGTGCAGACAGTATGTTCGGCAGCTGGATTTGTTCAGCACGAATGAGACAATAGAGGATATCAGCACCAAGGATCTCAAGTGAGCATAAGACCAGAGATGGAACAAATGCTAATCCTGGTACAGATATCTCTTGGTAGACGCATACATAGGAGAGTTCCAATTAAAATCAATTGGAGATGAAAGAATATCTGTGCTGGACAAGGCTGAAGTAAGTCGCGAAGCTGTTCATTGCCTCCCAACATTTGCCGACCGTTATCAGCTCCAGTTTAGAGAGTTCATCAGCACACTTGAGCAGCATGAAATTTTGCGAGACGAAGACAAAAAATATCTTGAAATGCAGGTAAATGCCAGTTTTTCCGCCGAACGGCAGCGAGCAGAGAAGATTGCCCGGTTCAAGCGAGAACGCGCTCTCAACGAAAGCTTAAAAGTACGTTGGTTGCTCGTTGATAACAGCTTACTCAATGTCGGGGTGGTATTTCTAGCTTCTTCGAGAACAAAGCGTTCGCTCGACGTCAACATCGACAGAAGCCGATACAGAGGATGATGAAATCGGGCGTGAACTGACTCTCAAAATGCTGGAGCTGAGGGCAATCCGAGCAATGGAACATCTGGGCATGATTAAGGACGAAAAGAAATTGCTGCAAAAAGTTGCAGAACATTTGCGCGAACACGGGGAACTGAAGACAGCAGCACAGCAACCATCAAGGATGAATCGGGACGGTCCTCTTATGAACGAGAAGGGCCAGGTAGTGTCGCAGGCTGAACATGCTGAGGGTAAGTGACTAAACGGATTTTATCTCTCAACAGCCATTACGACCCTTTGTCATCACAAGTCGGCGGGAGCAATTACAACAACAAGTTTTCGGGCCAGGTTACAATTTGCCAACGATGACCGTGGATGAATACTTGCAGAGGGAAATGGAAAGGGGGAACGTTATTACAGGGGGAGGGTACATTCGAAGTCTATTTACTAGTGTGCAATAACTTATTGAGATTTCAGCGAAGTGCCCCAAGCAGAGAAAGAAGAGCCCGAAGACCACGACGACGGAGCAAACGATGAGGCGACATACAAAGCAAGACAATGGGATGCGTTCAAGGATGATAACCCTCGAGGCTGGGGGAACAGGCACGGGAAGGGCTGATTTGATCAAACACAAAATAAAGTATAGTACAGAGATCGTTTTTATGTTTCGTGAGGATTTGCGAGACATGAGTGAATGTGACCATCATCGATCAATCCAAAAATGACCCAGGAAAAAGAGAAATATGGGTTGAATCCTTTCACGAACTTTCCAAAACGTTGGGCAAGTGCCGAACTCTTATTTGTCTGCAACTGCTCCGTACCTGGCTCGTTCGTAACTAGGGTGACTTCGTTCTCTGGTGGTGGAAGGTTAGATTAATGATCACACATGCTGGTAGGTCAAGACATGCCAGCTCCTCTCCGATGTACAATTTCAAAGAGACCATATCCGCGGAAATTTTCCATAGTCCGCCGAGAATGCATACAGCCGCACGCTCCGAAAACTCCTCCACATTCCGTTTGCAGCCTTGATCAGCTCCTCCATCCGATCTAACGTGATTGTTCGAACAGTCCGTGCGACGACAGTTCCCGACGGATTGACGGCATTGAACAGGATGGTGGATATGATCTTGGATCCTGTTAGAGTCATGGTGTTCATATCTGTGATGATAAGGGTGTTCGCACTGAAAAGCTCGGGGAGGGTTGACGCTTCGAGCTGCGGCCAGATATCCTGTAGGATCAAAGAAAATGTCACCACGGGTTGATATTGCTTTCCTACGGGTACCACATACATTTCCTGCGGAAGCTCTTCGATCCCGTCTATCTTGATCTGAAGAACAGCTCTCTCCCCGTCGCAATCGTTCATGTAAAGGACCCTAAACGACGCCCGGCTGATCTTATGCATCTGGAAGCAGATGCCCTGGATGACCTGTTCACCAAAAGGATCGCCGTACGACGGTGCAGCTGCAGGCTCACCAATGGAAGGGAACTGGTTGGAGAACTGGTTTGTTGGACCTTGGGAATTCTACCAATCCCCTTGATAGCCGACAAGATGCTTCTTTGGCTGCCATTGATGTTGGCGCCGCTGAATGACCAGCCTGTTGTATCAGAGCAAGCTCTCCCTCCAGGACAGTTACACGTGATTTCCATTGTAAATCTCCTGCGACGCCGCCTGCTTCTCCCTTTCCATTGCAGAGGTGATCTCCCTGAATCTTGCTAGCTCTTCGTGCTCCCTGTGCTGAATCAATGCACCGCCCCTGCCCAATTGATCAATGAGGCTCTTCTCTCGCACTTCTGCTCCAGTTTGAGTCATTCTCTGGTTCATTGCCATCTCTTCAAGATCCTTTGTCATGTTCAACAGTCGTTCTGACTGTTTGGAACGGTCCTCATCTGCTCGTTTGATGGTGTATTGGAACTTGTGAACCTTGCAGTGAGAGGCATTCCTCTGTAAATGTCGTACTTGTGTCCGTGCTGCGTGTAAAAGTCCAGGAAGGTTGTTTCCTTCTGAAAAGAAGAACTTTCCAAGCACTCCATGTGATAGGTGTTTGCTGCTGTTATGCACTCCGTCCATCCTCTGTTAGCGTCGTGAATTTCATTCAGGGCTTGACACAAATCAGCTTGCTGTCAGAGTTGTGTTGGCTGATCAACCCTTGAAGAACAAATCTTGGGCCGCATTCATCACAATTTGTTTGACAGTTACTGATGAAGTGCTCTGAGTCGTAGCTGTGGCCGCTTGCTTTGAATTTTTGATACCAAAGTCGTATGTCTGAAGCAGGACAGAGTCCATCAATGAGTAATAGTCAGCATCTCCTTTGGAACCACATCGCGCCGGTTTGTTTGAAGGAGCAGTCGATTTGACATCTAGACCTGTTTCTCCTTCTTCCACTTCAGAAAGTCGTTTCAGGTGCAGTCACCGGTTCTGCACTTGATTCTTTTTCAGCAGATGGTTTGGATTGTTTCAAAGCTCGTTTCTTTGAAGTTCGAGGCATGGTGTTGGTAATGTGTACGATTATTTGGATCAGGACCAGATTGGGCCTCATGTCGAGGACTTCATTCCAGCCGGAGTGTCTCCGACCCACTCATCTCGCTGGTTTATGCCGACCTCAAGGGATTCTGCCCACTGCTCGTTTACTACGGTGCCCGTGAAGTGCTTGCTGGTGACGTCATGGGAGATACAAGGCCTGGTGTCTTGGCTGGAATGTTAACGGAAAGTATGATATAATACTTACACTAGCAAGTCTTATACCTATAGTTTCCAACCCAATATGACAATCATAATATGCTAGGGAAGAAACAGTCTACCCAGACACAATGACACTCAGTCTCGCAGATTCTGCACCTGGACACTTTCTCAACTAGGTGACAGAACTTCCGTACTCTCTATCAGATACAGCTAACCTCTCTACAAATACTACTAGCAATAGGATTCTGTCCACCTGGACACTTTCTCAACTCCTGTACTTCAACAGATGAACACTCAAAGCAACGATCAATAGTTATAAGATTTGGTTATCATTGGTTTCTTCCAACTGAGCAAGGCGATTGCAAGTTGCAGGTACCAAATCAACCCCGGCTGAAAAACTTTTGTTTGACTGGAGCGCTTGTTGCTGGTATTCCTATATAGTCCATTGCCATCTGGCTTAGGGCTGGAAAGTTTACACTTCCAACATTCCACCCGTCCATAACATTGATCGGCTTCCCATCAGAATCAATACCTGGAGTACCTGATCTCCAAGATAGCAATCCAGTTCACCTTTTTCCTCAGGAATCTCTTCCTGCCAGATGAAACAGATCTAATGGCTCTCAAGCATTCAGCGGCAGTTTTTTTCTGGGAATCACCAGAACGTCCGCTAGAATCGTGTCGTTGTTCTAATGTGTTCCCAATACCATCAGCACACTGTTCTTGGATTTTGTGTCCTATACATTCCTCCCAGATTTTCCGCACGAGGTGACCTGATCCCTTCCTCCATCTTTCTCCCAAGCCTTTGAAAATCAATAATATTGATCGTTAAAACAAGGACTGAGACCATAGCAACCACTAAACACGGGCTATCAGCGATTGAGTAATTTTCTCCCAGTTTGTTTAGTGCATATCAAAACGCTTTGCTGAAAGTTTCATCCGATTCTGCCTCCAGTAGGTCTAAGATCGTTGTAAAATGGAATAACGAGCGAAGTGTGAGTGTTCGTTTCATTCATAAAAAAGTTTTCCTTCATTTTTTTCTTTCAAAAGAAAATTTCAACTGAGGATGGTAAAACAACTTCTGTCGATCCTCGGAATTGATCTCATGCCTTCAACTTCTATTAACTGTGGCTCATCCACTTTGCTATATTGTTGTGAGATTTTTCCTAAATGATGTTCTTATTCAGGGTTATATGTTCTTAGACCAAAACTTTTAAGCTGGCCCTCCAGAAATTTCCAGAGCAGAAGCAGACTCGGAGGGGACTTACAAAATGAGGAAGGAGAGCGCCGCTGCTGACGTGGCTAGGAAAAATTAAGGGAGGTTTTGTTGGGAATGGGAGAACCTATAAAAGGTGTGAGTCTTAAGATTCCAATATAGTGAACAAGTACCTCTTACCTGACCTTACCTGCCTCCCAAAAAATTCCACAGGCAGTGTTGGATATCTACACCCCTCAATTGCCTTTGCAATTGATGCAATCTTCGGTGTGTCAATCGGTGACTGGAAAAGTACCAATCAATGAGATTGACTTCGGAGTAGATGACGAATTGGAACTGGATGATGGTGACTTCTAACTGTGGATTTGTTTGTGGAGTGCTTGCTCAGCAGCTGGATTCCATGCACCCTTACCTCCCACACAACCCTCGCAGGTTTGACGACAAAGTCATCCAAATATACTGGATACTATTGTCACAGACATTGTAACCAATATACCTCCCCTCGACCCATGCACTCTGACACCAGCCCACCAACAACGACAAGTTTGCCCACCAAAGCTATAACTCTGCCCCATTTCGAGCTTTTGGCTGAAAAACTTTGCTGTCAATGGAAACCAGCTCATTGGGCAATACATAAGCTACAAGAAGCAACTTCGTGCAGATGACCCAACAATCAAATAAAGGACTCAGCTGAATTGTACAAGCCGTGGGTCAACCGTGCATTCCACAAGATTGCTCTTCCAGATGCCCATTCATGCAATTCAGCAACTGGAAGAGTCACGGACAGGGTCAGTTTCAATTCATCAAAGAAAAGCCAATATCAAGTACTCATCACCTCACCATCTAGATTATGTGCCTTGGGACAAAGCAAAGAAGCACCTTGCTTATCCTGGGGTAAGTATATTGGAATGATTTGTATTCCAAATATATTAAAACACTCTTTCTGTTCCAGACTTCCAACCCACCTACTTTGTGCTATGTGCCTATCCTGGAACGGGGACATCCGATTTAGGCTCCCAAGTCCAGGACACATGTACCACTCCAAAGGTCAATTTCTGGTCCACTTTTGCCAGAAAACATCAACTTGGCAAGAAAGTGGCGGGAATGGCAACTGGCAGAGAACCTGAGGGGGAGGCCAGAGGTTAAATGGTCACCACAGTTCCTCAGCAAGTTGATGCGGATGTTTGTTGGTATGTGTGTACATTGCGGCAATGCTCACACACTATACCACCTTGAAAAATCACGCGGAATGGAGCTGGTAAGTCTACCAGTCGAAGCAGCGAGAAGTGGAGCGAGCGTGCAAGATCATTGCCACACAAGGTAGGACAAGGGACAACTGGTGTGACTCCAAGAACGATCTGGTCACTGTCTGGGGAGATGCACCAGTCAACTCTTCCAACGCTACTCTGGCAATTCTGGCCCTCAAGAAGCGCATCAAGGCATGACTGCTGTTGCATGTATGGCATATCCGTGAAATAGCCAAAGCTTACACCTCGTCAGGGGGCTTTTGATGCGCAATGGGGGCGCTGAATGCGGAGTCTCACTAGTTGCCAAAGAGGAGGACAGTACTGGATGATTATCATTGATGAGTACACATCCTTCATCTTCATTCTTTTTAAATTATTTCCCTGGTTCTGGTTCAACTCAACCTTTATATAAAATTACTGTAAGTAGGTTCTACTTTTTTTCTGGAATATTCACATTAATATAGATCTTGAATACAATTTTAAGGGTCTGAAGCGTTTTGTGTAGAGCATCCCGGGATAAACAAACAGAAAACTTCCTATAGGGGTCGAGCAAGCCTCTTTTTATGCTTTCCCTTTAAAACTATTTCTACCATAGGCTTACCAAAGGACGGCCATATAAGAAAGAGGAATGATCTCTTGGTCATATTGTGAATAACTCTAAGAGAGGCACAGTCGCTTCCTGTGGCGAAGCGACATGGGAAAGGACAAGAAAGAGAGAGTGAAGGGAAACCTCAAACCGGCAGCAAGCAGGTATGCATGCGAAATCTCAACGGAATCTGAAGTCTTACTCTTTCCAGTCGTGCAGCTGAACTTTTAAGCACGGAAGGAAGATTTGGCGCGGGTCTTTTACCAAGCCTATCTTCAACAGCCGGATTTGGTGCTAATCAGACCGCAGATGATGATTTTTTGGAAATCGACTCTGAGCTGAAGGTATTCACGTAGTTGCTATTATGTGGTTCCGATTACAGACAGTCTTCATGCAGGTGATTTTCAAGAAGCTGTTGAAGCGAGACACGATCACCAGAGTGAAGGCATTAGAAGAATTCCACACCTACTTGAATGGAGATAAAACGGCACAGGATTTCGTACAAGCTCTTTCAGCATGGGTATTATTTGAAACCAGCTGGAGGTTCCAACATTTATCCCCGTTGTTCCTTTGGCAGCCGAAACTTTTCAACAAGCTCTCAATCGACTCTGATAGGAGAGTTCGTGAATCCACGTTTCTTGTTCATTTGACCCTTGTGAAGGGCCTCCCCAAAAGACAGGCGATCCTCCCATATCTCAAGGACATTATTGGATCGTGGATATGCGGCAAGTTTGACGGCTCGAAAGAAGTTGTGAAATACGCGACCGAATCTTTTGAGGTACTGGCTGTGTTTGAGCTTGGGATTGGTGAGTGGGGCTTACTTAATGAAGGAGTGCTTCCCGAACAAGAGAACAGAAGCTTTTGCTTTCTGTCAGAGTGAGATTTTGCGGTTTTGCTTTGAGAATGCGTTGAATTCCACTCCGGAAACTTTGAGTAGGCAAAATTTTGTTTTAAGCACGGAGGTGTTGATTCCAGTACATTTGTGTTTAGGCGATCCACGATTCACTAGCGCCGAAGATATGGCCTCAAAGTTTGGTCGTGTTGTGTCTGGTTGTGTCGCGATGATGGCACTTCTATTAGGTTGTTTGACATTTGCGCCAGGGAAAACGTTCTGACATCTTCGTCTAAACAAAGATACGTTGGAATTTCAAGAATTGGAGAAATGCCAGAAAAAATATGATGAATTCTTTTCAAATGATATGGATTCAACAACTCGAAAAACCACGTTCTGGAAGTTGTTATCGCACGGACAGCCAAGCATCCGTCGTTCTGCATATAAGCTCATCACCACAGTTTCTAGGGAATGGACAGGTGAGTATTTGGAAATTTTTAGGAAACTCCGCTTACTTTTTCTCGCAGATTTGATTCGGCCATCTCAGGACTTGATTGCATATGAGTTCCTTTGCACTGTGTTTAATGATCGAGATTCAGTGACACATACGGAGTTATGGGAATCCGTGGTTGTAGTGTCCGAAAAGTTTCCCGATGTTTGGTTGATTGCGTCTCAAGCTGTCAAATCGGACTCTGACGTGAAGAGTGGGAAAAAATCAGCAGTGACGAAGCTGTATCAGTTTTTGAAATCCGGAGGCTTTTCTGCAGGATCAGCAATGATTACTTATCCCAGCCTTCTTCCCACAGTCGCCTATATGCCGAAAGAGGTGAATTGAAGGCGAGTTCGGAATCAAGTCTAGACTGACAGAATTCTGGTTGCGATAAGATGACTTGTGCGGCCAATTCGACTTTCCCAGCGCAATTTTTGTCGAGCATATGGAAGGGGCTCGAATCCGCGACTTTTGAACCCCGAGCAGTTGGCACCATTACGAACATGTCCGTCGTTTTGTTGAAATCATATCACGAATGTTTGCTATGGCTCATTTCCAATCGAAGTAACATGTTGGGAGTTGTGGAGGACTCGACACTCAATGCGTTGCTTGTCCCCATTCGATGCATCCTCACGAATGAGGTGATAGCAATTCGAATATGACGATGTTTCAGATACTTACGTTATTTGTGGAAGGATGAGCTTGCGAGGGCTCGTTTACAAGAAGCCGACATTATTGAGAAACAGACGGAAGCAGTTGTGAAATTTACAACTTCAGAAAAGCTCACAGGTATTAGCCTGGCTTTAGTTAATGCTGTAACTAACAAATTCACAGATGAAATCATTCTGAAGTATCTCCAGGCGTTCGAGGAGTTAGCACTGAAAGTTTCCAATATTGGAGTCAAGGCAGACACGAGTTCTGATGCCGCACGATTTGTTCAACACTGCTCGATTTTGTCAGATTTGATAACTTCAACATTGGGAAACCTAACAGATCGTTCTGTCCAAGCGGGGCGAGTTGGGCAAGTGAAGGTAAAATCCAGGAGAAGCGTTGTGCCTCACTAATATCGATCGTTCCAGTCCCAGTTGTCCAGGTTGGCCAGATCTCTAGCACTCAGCGCTCTGGACGGGCTGCCCGACCCTTCTGGTTTGTAATGGTTTTTTGATAATTTCGATCACTAACTGATTGTTGAATCATTAGGATCATCTCTAGTGTTGGGACGACTGCGTCTTGTCGACGGTTTGTTACGATTTGGAGCGATTGATTGCTATCACGACCACACTATCATCGCTGCATTGGACAATTTGGTAATCAACACGCTTCCTAAATTGGTTCGCACGCACACCAACGATGAATCAGATGAAGCACTTTTGGTCGCATTGGAAATATCCTCATGGTGGATATGTCATAGTTCAGCTGACCACGGGAAGGGCATTTGGAGCTCTGTTGTTATAACATGCAGTAATCTGGAACCGGAAAAGGGCTTCAAGATAATTGCAACACTTATTAAATCTGTAAGCGGATGCAGTCTTCAATTGGTTCATTTATAACTCGATCACTGAGTAGCTCGCCAACGATCGATTGACCGAGAAGTCATTGCTTGGAGATACTAGCGATGCAGAAATTTTCGCGGGAAAGGGAGTTGAATTACTTTTCGCAATACCTTGGAAGTCGCAGGTCGGGCAATTGTCCGACGAACCGGCTGGGCTGTTCATCGCAGAACTGCTGAAGGCGAACCAAGGTGAGTTATTTATCCCTTTGATTTTCTCAGCTTGAAATTTGCAAAGGTTTGTCGCTCATTTCACCTGAATCCGTAAGTGCGGTCGTGTCACGATTGTTGGCACCGCTCCGTCAGCTGGCGAAGCATGTTCGCGCATCGGATGTGCATGATGAGAGCGACGGCACTCACTCCACTGATGCGGCATTGTGGTCTTTGCTTATTTTGGATACCGTGTTCAAAGAAAGTTCCTCCGAGTCTCATTTCTCGAGAACTGCTCACGATGTCTTACGTGGAGTGATTGCGATAGTGTTTGAACTTGCACACTTTACACTGGAGACAAACATTCCAGCTACTACTGCTACAACGATTCACAGCCTGGCAAAGAGTATTTGGGGATCTGTTCAACAATCATTGGCGGGAAAGAAAATGGAAGAGACTTTCCTACGCTCGAGCGATATCGTGCCGGTGCTTGTAAAATCATGGGAAGCAGCTTTCTTGGATGTCACTCACACGGCCAGGTATTAATGCAAGGCCCTACATGCTATGAGCCTTCTAATTCTCGCAATGTTTAGTCCTGTTGAGTTCGTGGAAGCGATTTCGAATATTATCTCTGCTTCGACAACGAACGATCAACGCTCGCACGTTCTTGAAACTGCGTGCCAAACGCAAGCGTTTTGGCAAAGACAGCACGAAGCCTTCACATCAACTTTCACCATTAGGCCAGACCATTTAAGGTCATGTGCACTTATTGTTGATCCATCGTCCAGTCTCTTCCTTTCCAAGAGAAGCGGAGAGGAGAATACTCAGATTGAAGTGCGATACGACCCCAACGGATTATCTCTATATGCGAGAGTTGCTTTGACCGTAATTGGACTGGTGAGAGCTCTCGGCAGCGAGGCATCTTCGTTGGTATGGGTACCGTCGTTAGTCAATCGATCTTGGCTTCTCCTCGAGCTGCTTAAGCTGCGGATAATTATGGACGATTATTCTGCTGTTTCTTCACCTTTCTTAAGCGACAACGAGGCCAACTTAATTGAGCCATGGCTGTGGCAGTCACAGAATGGAAGCACGCTAATCGACGTTCAACTATTTCGAAACGATGTGCTTGCTGCCGTCGATAATGTTCTTGACCTCGTGGTTCCAAAAAACCTTTCGACTGATGTAGTTGTGGATGTCCTTAAATATTTGGAACGGCGAGCTGTATCAGATAAGAACGACTTTGCACACGCAATTCTCGCAAGTGCAATATCGCGGGGCCAAGAAATTTACGGGGATGAGTCTAGAGTTGTGAAGTTGCTGATTCAGGGGTTGGACAAAGTGCGAGGCAACCAATTCACGTCTGCGATCGGAGCAAGTGTCGCGCGATCGATGACGTCTGGTAAGAGGTAGGAAGACTTGAATTGAAAGTCCCTGAATTGCTTCAAAAGGGAATACCAGAGCTCTCTATCCGATACTATTGGCTGCTCAGAAAAGCATGCTTAAGAGCGATGTCGAGCATACCTGTAACTTCTGCCTCGAACAAGCGGTGTCGGCGAAAGATTTCTCCCGCGATGGTAGGAAGTTGCCCACCATTCTATGCCACATTTCTGACTTTGCTTCTAGGACTCTTACATCTTTCCGTTCTTGACTGCATGCTCACAGAATGTCGAAACAGGCAGGAACAGGGGAGGTCTATTGGTTTAGGGAATACCCAGCTTGCACAAAAGGTCGTCAAAGCTGCCCGTCGCTATCTCGAAAACACTGCATCGGAAATTGACGAGGCGGTCGAAATTGAGTGTGTGGAGTTCCTTCAAAATGTATTGTGGGACGCACCGAGTGCCGTTGATCTTGGATCCGCTTCGTGGCTTCTCAGTTCATTCATTTCTTGGCTCTCGGTTCGTTATGCTGATTTAGTTTCCACCTTCTCAAACTTCTTCCGGAAATATAGACCGCAGCAGCTGCAGAAGGCACGCTTACCCCTTTTGCAAGAGTGAAGTTGCACAAGACGCTTAAGCTGGCGTCAGCGATCACCAAGGTTTCGCGAGAGCGATCAGACACCTGGCGAGAGCTTTCGGATGAGTACTGGGAACACATTTTCCGAATCTTTGTTCGTGAATGCGGTATTTTTCGATTGGCTCAATCGGAGGTCCAATTGGCATCTGAACTTGTCATGTCGCAGGACCGCAGGAGGGTATTGTGATTGCTGCACCATTTCAGGTAGCCATTTGCCAACTTGTTGCGCGACTGGTGGGTGAAGCACGTGAGGAAATTGTATTCAACAACATTGCATTGGAAGAGGCAAGTACAAACATCTTGGCGATTGAATGTTTTTTAAAAATGAAATATGTAGGCGAGCTCTTTGCTCTACACTCCATGTTCCCAAGTACAATTGGTTGCGTACTCTATTTCTAGGAGAATCGTTAGGCTCCATGTTCAAGAATTGTCGCTCCAGTTGGAGATGGTTCAGGAAGATGAAGAACCAGAACCTGTAACCGTTGATGATGGGGTTGTGGCTGGAGTGGTCAAGGCCGTGCCAAAGTTCGAACACGAAGCAGTCGAAGAAGACAAGCTTGTAAGAAGGACTGCATATTTATTATTGTCCTACTGTTAAACGTTCCTCTACAGTCGGCTCACGAGGCCCTCGGTTATCTACTTTCTTGGAAACTTTTGTTTGATCACTTTGAAGATGCGGTGAGCGGTCATGAAGACTTAGCACCATTTTGCAGTTCTGATAAATTGAGGTTCCAGACTTTCCAGCTTCGAGCAAACTACGTTGCGCATCTCCGGAACCTGGTCACTGAATCGGCCGGAATGAAGAGTTTTGCAAAGTCAGATGGCGTTCCCATCCTTTCTCACTTCCTGGAGTACATTTTTAGTGTATTATCAGTTGGGAATACGAAGTCTACATGGAACATGAGTCAACAGAACTGGGAAGAGATCGATATGGATGCCTTCGACATATTGGACCCAGACGCTTTGAGCTTCAAGCTCCTTGCAGCTCATCTTTATCTTCGCGCTCTGAGAACAGTTCCATCGCTCGTTCGGACATGGTGGTCGGAGTGCAAGAATCGACAGCTTGTACTTTCCGTCGAAAGGTAATGCCTTTCACAAATGTTAAGACATGGATTTTTAAACTATATATCGTTAGTTTCACTGAGAAGTTTTTCAGCCCGGCGATCATTTCTCGGGAGGTTGAGTTTGTCCAAACAGCCGACCAGGGTGCATTCGAGAACATGTCAATCAGAGCATCGAAAAATGCTAACGAGGTGGCAGCGGCATACAATATCGAGGATGCCAAACTCGAAATAGTATTCCGACTTCCCAGCTCCTTCCCTCTGCGTCAAGTCGAGGTTGAGACTGGCGGGGGATCCACCGGAGGAAGTGGAAGCAGCGGTGGACGTACAGCTGGTGTGAACGAAAGCAGATGGAGATCATGGTTGCTTGCCACGAGTGGAGTCATTATTGCGCAGAACGGAACGATTTTGGATGCGCTCCAATTGTTCAAGAAAAACGTTTCACTCCATTTCGAAGGTATGGTCACAAGTACAAAGTAGTCCAACATATCGTTTACCATAATTTTTATAATGTGCAGGAGTGGAAGATTGTGCAATTTGTTATTCGGTTATCGGAGTGATCGACCGACAGCTTCCGAACAAACAGTGCAAAACATGCAAACATCTGTTCCATGCATCTTGCTTATACAAGGTCAGCGATCAGACTCATCATCATTTCTACTCTAATCAGATGAATGTTTTTACAGTGGCTGCGAACATCGAACCAGTCCACTTGCCCGTTGTGCCGATCACTGTGGTAGAGTTAGCGATGGCATGAGATTTTGACCACACGCATGCACTTTCTATTATAATTGCTTGCTGGCAACAAATGCACGATTGATAGTGATAGCAGCCGTGCACAAATTGTCCGCGTGAAGTTCAGGGAAACGGTGATCCATCTGTGATCCCACTGATACACTGATAGGAGGCGCGTGCACTTCTTCTGTGGTGTGTGTTGTGGCGCGACCCGGCTGCCTGATTTGCTTCCGCCTTATCACACTGTCACTCTGTAGCTGGTGCTGGTCGTCTCCCACCAGGTCTTCGCTGTCGCGGAATTTATTCGGGCGCTGTCCACATCGAAGGGCAACCAAGTTCTCCGTCCATTGTATTCTTCCGTTCATGTGCTGAGCTTCTGCAATCGACATCCTGAGAAACATCGTTAATGCCACCAGATGGAAACATGACTCCAAACGGGAGCGCTCGTCATTCCCATATTGAAGGCCAAGAAAAGAACTCCACTGTGCTTATCACTCTTCCTGTTCTGATCCGCTACCAGCGACATATTGCCGAATATGAGAGGGAGCTAGACGAGTTAGCACGGCTTCCCCGCCATGAACGCCTGGACGCGGATCTCCAAGAAGTTGAATCGTACTCTCAAGCACTTTCAACCACGATTGAAGCAAAACAGCTTGTTCTCAATGCGCTGGAAAGACAGCTGTAAGCAACCGTTATGAGGGAGGTCGACCAACTTCTTAATCATTCTATCAGCCCACCAGATTCATCCCCCACACTGTCGCCTCGACTATTCGGCAAAATGAGACGAGATGTGCGGGGAGAAGGCTCAGAGTCCGAAAAGTTGAGATTGGCTTATTCGCAAGAGCGCAAAGCCCTTGAGCTGATGCAGGACTTACAAAATGAAGCCGAAATTACGGTAAGCGCTGCTGTGTGTGGATGAAGAGTTGGTTCTCACTGGTTTGAAAATAGATATGCACTCTGCGTAGTCAGACAGAGGAGCGTATCAAACACTCGGAGCGCTGTAAGGAAATCTTAAAGGAAATGTTTGAGGGTCGCACAGCAGAGTTTCCCGACGAGGATCGGCTGGAACGTACTGTTGCGAAGTTGGTTGCAAAATATGATCGAGAGAATGCAGCCCTGGAGAAGTACGCGGTCGCTTTGGTACATGTCCGTGAATGCCATCAATCACTGCGGCAGCTTGCTGCTGTGGTGAAAAAACTGAAGGAAAGACATCGACAGACGTTATCACCGATCACGTATTCCAAAGCTCTAAGGGTTGGGAGTTTGTACAGAGTACTGTTAAAGGTAGGTCATGCAGTAGAATATCGTTCTTTCGACTAAAACAATCAAATAGAATACGAGATTGCAGTGGATACCTGCATAGTTCACTTCCATGGTGTGGTGGAGTCCCTAGACTCGGAGGAGTATGCGACCAAATATTTAAATGATGTTGATATGTCTGGTTGGAAGAGATACCTGCGTGTGAATCGTAATCAGATCCTTAGTTCAGGTAATGATTTCGGGAGTTTTTTTTGGACAACTGAGTTAATTCGTTTATAGAGGACATCAACAAAGTTGTAGAGAGGTTGAAGAAACCCGCCACGTTGATCAAGAAAGCACACGCAGTGATGGAGCAGACGTACAAACGAAGGGAGGAGCGACTGAAGAATTTCTTTGACACCCGCGATAAAGCGGAACGAGAACTCCTGAAACTTCGGACAGAGATTATGCATTCTGCGGTTGCAACGATGAGGATTCAACATGGACTCAACCAAACACATCCTGCTTTACTCCCGAGCTCTGGCGAAGGTTCCATCGTGAATCGTCGGCGTGGACGGTCTCTAGATTTGCCTCATGAACAAAGACCGCCAATTCCGCTTTTCATGCAGGCGCAGAGAGCGCAAAGACCGATAGTTGAAGAACCGTCATCGGTTGGGTTTTCGGTTACTGCGAGCACCTCAAACTTCTCTGTCGTTACTTCGCCGCTTCTCGAACCAGAGAGAGCACGAGTTGGCAGCGATAGCTCAATGGATTCATCACCGTCCCAGTGGACTATCAGTACGGGCGCAATACCGTCTCCAAAGAGTCCTTCTCGAGTGAATACAAATGGATCAGTGTACGTGAATAGCAAGGTACAGCGACGATCGATGCATTTGTCTCCGTCCCCAAACGTGCTATCGCGGAGCGTAATTGCTACATCGGCCGAGAGCCACTGGACGATTAGTACCGATGCGGCCTCAATGGAGCCGGAGTCCTTCTTCGATGACGGCGAGTGGATTGTGCGTGGGCCGGAAGATGCCCAGTTTAATGCGGTCAGCCAAAGTGTTTATAATCACAGTGCTCATGTGCCAGAAACGAATGGATACGCTGCTAACAATCAATACGCGAATGTGCCCGAATCGAACACCAACACAGCTCAAAATGCACTCGATAACGTACCCACAATAAACGGATACGCTATGCAGTACTTCCAGCAATCTGACTCTGGCTCGTACGAAGATGGCATTTACAGCCCCATATCTCCGAGCATTCTGGATGATGACGGTCAGTGGATTGAGTTAGTAGCTGCCCCTGCACCGGCAAATCAGATATCTCCCATACCCCGTGGAGTTGCCCCGGCACCAGTACCTCACGAGTTTCAGCGACAGGAAAGACTGCACACTAGGAGGGGTAATTTCGAAATATCACCGGCCCAAGTGCATATGCCCGTACCGGTGTCAGCAGCGGTTCAGGCCAGAGCGCGTGCTTTTGGGACTTTTGGGGGAGGGAAAAGTTTGTCGAGGTCGCGATCGTTTGGTTAGTGCCGCGATTCTGCAGCTTTTCTTCCCAATTTCAATGGAAATGCTGCGGTATTTTTATTCTGCTTTTCAACTCCTTTTTTGCTCCGTTGTTTGCTTTCCATCAAGCGCTTTTCGTTCTGTCGACCTCTTTCGTTCCTTCGCTGATGTTATGTCTTCTTTGTGAATCTGTTCTCTGTGCATCTTGGTTTAAGTGCAAGTACACTTGCCGTCTAAATAAACGTTCTATGCTAATGATGAGATTCCCAGTAGCGTTGTCTTAGCACTTAATCTTCCCAGATGTGGGAGATCAGCTGCAGATCTGCAGCTGTTGGACGATCAACTTAAAGCGATGCCTCCTGGAGTCGTTTTTGAGCGATTCTTGTTGCGTTGGTATTGAAGATGTGGTAGTCTGCCGTGGTGGTTGGATTTTTCTGGAGACAAGGTTAAATATAACCAGCTCAGATTTAATTGGACATCCCAGGTGGCTGAGCTCCCTGTCGAGCAGCGAGGATCAGATGAAGCACCGTGCAAAAAGTGCGGCCTGGGAGGTTGCTCAGGAGTATACTCGCACGAGGAGCATGTATCTAGTTCGGGACGTAGATCTTCGTATTCATCACCTTTCAAACATTCACGTCTGGGGGAAAAGACAGTGTCAACCAATTCAAGGATGCTCCCAGGCTTCCATCTCCAATATGATCGGGTTTACAGGAGGTTCTCAGGCTTTGACCATGAGGGAATGTAACTCTGAACGTAGGAAACTGCCCATTCTCAGTTCCCAACTCTCAAAATCGCCGGAAGTCAAGTTCAGAAATCAAATATTAAGGAAGCCGAGAAGTCGAGCTTTGACCACCAGCAAAGCATCATAGGTCCCAAAGCTCAAGAATCAGCTTCTACCTCAGTGGTGGAGAAGAGTCTACTGAGACTCATACACGCATTTTAACCGTCCTCCATGCTTACTTTGAGGTACGGCTCCATTACTAATCTACTGTTCCCAATAAGTGAACGCTGCTCTTGATTACTAAATGATGCTTCAATCAGATAATGGATTCTTTGTAGGACTGCAGTGACACGTAATATAAGAACTATTACCGTATGTGGTAACATCATAGAAGACCGTCCAGTTACAACCGACAGGTCTCTCTCCATCCCACGCTGAGAAGGCCTGGAAGTCTCCAGTCTATCTGTTATGTCTCAGTGTGTTTTGTGTTTTGTTGTTAAAGTGAGGCTCAACATCAATGCTCGAATGACCTGCGCCGCCGATTTGAGGAGAGCGTGAAGAGTGCCATGGCCGTTTTGATGACATTCTACTGCTTTGACGTTGAAGAGGAGTAGTAGGGCAACAATGTGGTCAGGGATTGCTGCATCACCATCTACTTCATAAAGTTCGTCCATGGCGCCAGTTTATTCTCGTTATCTCGCAAGCCATACCATGCAAATTTTCGATCTCTGGCCTCACCTCTCACCCGCCTGAGATATTTGCTGGGAAGGCGTACCTAGCCGGCGCAACTAATAGGCTCGCATATTTGCATTCCCTCCTGTATCCGCTCAGAGCTTGAATGAACTTGGAATGACATTTCGGCGGACCATGCACACTATACGGCCTTTCTTCCAGCGTGTCATAGCACAAACTCTTTTGCTTGTCGCCCTTGTTCTCCCAAATGCTCTGGGGCAAGCTCCCAATATCTTTGCTTCTCCTTTGCCAGGAACGCCGGATGCTGTGCCAAGCGGTGTTGGAGCCGGGCCACCACAACTTTTTATCAACATCGACTCCTCTAATTGCCTTTCGGCACCTAATGGCACGCTTGGGATGACGTTACCAACATCGACATTGTTGGCTTCGAGGACATGCAACTTGACCGACCCTCTCCAGTCATGGGAGATTGTGTATCCCAGCACAGCAATCACCGCGTTGTTTGTGTTCCGTGTATATGGGACAACCAGATGTCTGCAGGTATTGTTTATACAACAAAAGGAGTCCAGGAGCTTTGAACTCTTACTCATAACTCAAGGTGACCGGGACGAATGCGCTTGCAATTGGGACGTGCGAAAACAGTGGAAATTACACATTCCAGCTGACAAAGTATGGGCTTGCGGACGGAAGGACAGTGTACGGGTTGAACAATCTCGGGTCAAATCGCTGCTTGGACGCTTTGACAGCCAACACTTGCCGTGTACAAGGGTCGACAACTGGAACATTAGTAGCAGCCAGTCAACTTTGGCAGTTTGTGCAATCAAAACCACCGGGCTACAATTTTAGTATACCTGTATCTCAAGCTGCCTCGACTACTGCAAACAGTAGCCCTTCTCCCACCGATCCATCGCGGAACGCCCAGGGTACTTTGAGCCCGACCTCTGGCCCTCCTGCGGACCCAACAGCCGAACCACGGAACATTGCCACTATCATTGGTGGAGCTGTGGCGGGCGTTGCTGTAATACTGCTTGCGATTGCTTCTGTTTGGTTGGTTCGGTCCCGGAGAGGTGGGAAGAAAGAAACTCCCGCTCAAGTTGCCGCAGGAAAAAGAAGTCAGCAGTGCGATACTCCAGAGCAGGGCCGGAGGAGCTTACCCCCAAGCAGCAACCGGAATGTACCGCAGCAGCCATCTCCCCAACCGACGTACGCACCACCGAGGGCAATCGTACCCCTTGCACCGATGACCTACACACAGCCACAGCCTGTCCGGCCCGTTGATGCCTACTCTATGGTCGATGGGACGGGCGGGCAGCCGGCACAGCTGTATCCCGGTATCGGTGGGCCAATGCGACCCGTTGGAGCTCCCTCAGCACCAATGACCCGTGTAAATCCCTTCGCGGATGTCCCTCCTGCACAGCCAATTTCACGACAGATGTCAAAGCATTCAGTTAACCCTGTCATCCAACCGCCTTCGGCAGACTTGTTCCAGAGGCCCAATCCAATCGTTATACCTCTTCATCGACCTTCGAGTGTTGATTCGGAGTCTCCAGAGGCATCGCCAACTTCTACTGATGGTGGCTATATTCGCCCCATTACTCCGCGCAATGACAGTAAATCTGCACTCTCCCCGAACGCTGCACACTCACCGGGAGTTTCGCAAAGATTTGGTGCGTCGCACACAGGAGGAAGCAACACTAATCTACCACGAGCCATTGGAGTCGCGGGGCTGCGAGATCCTTTTAGCCTTCCGGAGGAATCGAATAACAGCAGCGGATATGGACCTGTCCGTCCTATTCCTAAGCACGAATACATCGACGACCTAACATCGACATCTTCAGCACCACAGCGAGGAGCGTCGCGGCGATTCAACTTCCAGCCGCGTAGGAGCTCGCTTGCACCAAGCAGTGTTCCTGGAAATGGATCGTGGGCCGGTCGAGGTCGCCAGGCAAGATTTTCGGAGGTTCTGAGTGAAGCTGGGTATGATGCACCCACCCGTGCAGGGTCCAGCCGACGCGGGAAGAGTGAGCGTGGTGACGACGACTATTTCAACGAGGAGGACGAGGAGAGCATCATGACGGCGAGCACAGAGGAAATCTTTGAGAGTGTGAACACGGCGAATGCGCTTGCTGCTCAGAAGCATGCACAGTTTTCCGGAAGTGTTTCTGACACTACATCTCTGCAAGGAGGAGCTATACCCGTAAACAATAATGCTCCATTAGAGATAACAACGGCAATTTGGAAGTTTGAGGGATCGGGCGTGGATGAACTTTCTCTTGAGCCGGGAGATTTGGTCATTGTTATGAACAGATTCGATGACGAGTGGGGCCGTGGGTGGGTGCGACGAACGAAACGAACTGGATTCTTCCCGTTAGCTGCTGTCACTCCAATAGTTCCTAGCGTTTCGGCATTGAAGGATGCAGATCGGTTTGGTACGCTTGGCACACGGACGACAGGGCAGACTGATACTTCGAGTGCTGCGTCGAGCTCTGTGGACGATGGCGAGCGCGAGCGAACAATTGAACATAACCCAGCGGCGACAACCCGACCGGCCCTCGAGCGTACCGGGTCGGCTTCAACAACTAGAAGCCATACTGGTGGACCTCGACCTTCGCCGTTCTCGGCAGATGCTTTGAAAGCACCGGAAGACGAAGAAGCGAAGCCCGTTCCTCCTCCTCGAAAAGGACGATTCAGTGTCAGCACCGCCAATGGTCCCAAAATGGATATCGACAAACCTCCAAAGAGCCCTGCTGGTTCTGGGAAGGCACCGAAGAGTGCTAGGAGCGACAAGAGCGACGGATGGTAGAGACAAACATTGTCGAGTGTCGACTTTGACGCGAAAGTGTATTTAAAAGGACCTGCTGACTTCCTGTTGATTTGTTGCCAAGTTTGGATGGTTAAATTTTGTTCTGGGTCATCCTGTTTGATACGTTTTCCTTTCCCACATACCTCCGTAGTTTGCATATTGCAGTCCTTCGACTCGCCTTTTGCCTTCGTGTATTCAATTGCATGCAACTACCCAACCTAGTTTTTTTAGTTGTTTTTGGAAAGAGTGGAATTTGGGATGATGTCGACATAGAGTTTCTGTCAACGTAGATTAAAATACATGTTTGGGTTCAAGATGTTGATCTACGGGGCCTCTATCTATTCTGTCACACATTTCTGATTGCAATTCTTCTGAAATGGAAGTTGTCATTTGCTGGGATTCTTCTAGTATTTACGTGCTATCTTTGTCAAGCATTGAGCAGTAAGTCACGTATCGAATTTGAATATTTATGGATTTCTTTGAGGGTTTCATCGGGTGGCGTGGCTAGGTCGCAATGTCCAACAGCAACCTCAATCTCACTGCAACTCGCATGCGGGCCAGGCCCAAAGAGCGTGGAGAGAGACTCGTCCTATTCCCGATTGGCAACGACACAGATGACGAAGGAGTCAGGGCTGATGCGATCACTACCCCCGATGCTCAGAATGCACCGCTCGGCGGCGGATTTAAGGAGACCGATGCGGAGCGTGTTGGACGAGAAGAGCGCTCAGACCTTCCACGTGGTGAGTAAAGTTACCGCTAGAAATCATCCCAACGATTCGGCTCATACGTATAGGTGATCAAAGCAACTGCCTACGCCCTCGCCGATTCACTGGCCAAAGACGAACTGCTGAGAACATTGCGAATTTCTCACAAGGTCGCTCCGGAAACGTATGACGAGTGTGAGCGAATCCACATCAGTCATTCGAATGGTCTCACATTCATTGCAGGTGTTTATGCACGGTACGGGATCGTACAGAAACAAACGCTTTTTGGAGAACCTTCTAGTGTTGCGGCCGTCAATCCCAAAATACTGGCGTAAGCTGGAGTGTCTTCCGCTTCAGGACAGTTGATAAAAGGTTTCCCTTGCAGAAATCAGACCAAAGAAGTTGGTGCACAGAGTCCAGCAGCTGTTCGGCCTCCATGGACAACGCTTGGCGAGGTTGGTAATATGCATCTGAGCCAGGTTCATTTCTGATCACAGCTTCTACCAGGTATTTTTGTTTGAATACGGGGTGATCGTTCTGTGGAACTTTACACCGTATGAAGAACGACGATATATCGATTCACTCAAAAAAATATTACAAAATGGTGTTGGAGAAGGTCAGATATTTTTAATACAATATCCGAGGTTTCCTGACAGTCACAGTAGGCAACGAGGAAATTGAAGACTTCCATTTTCAGTACGATCTATCTGGTCCTTCGCAACCACGCATTTTTGAAGACTTGATTACCTTGAGAAGTGGGAATCCGTTGATCAAGGTACTTATTGAATTATATCCCATAATTCCTCACTCAAATCACTGAGTTTTAGCTCACAATTTCGAGTGGACTTGCGCAATCAGTAAAGCTTGCTATTTTTGAGGTGGCATTTGTTGTGAAAGGATTTTGGATCTCAACTTACTCCAAACTCTAGAAAATCATGGAGGAAACCATTGAAGACACGAGACCACTACCAAAAATGATGGCGGAAGTTGGAGACGTGAAGGTGAGCAAGGTGTTGGATTGAGGTGTATTCTCTAGTAGCTGATTACAATCTTGGTATAAAGTTGCCGAGAACAGATGTCATGAGAACAATAGGCCACTTGTTCAAACTCCGGATGGACGTAAACCTCGTCAGTAATGTTTTAGATACGCCAGAGCTGTTCTGGTCTGTGCCTGAGTTGGAGGGGTTGTACAATGCCGTTCGGGCTTATTTGGAGATCTCTCAGCGAGGTAATTTGTGACATCTGTACTACCGTTCTATTCTCAACCCCTTTCAGTATCGATCCTCAATAACAGGATGGAAGTGCTTTCTGACCTCCTGGAGGTTCTGTCAGACCACATGAACTCGAATCAGATGAACGTGATTACCTGGATAATGTGAGCTTTTTACATCTAGAAGGTTAACAGAATGTAATTGACTTGTTATAGCATTGTTTTGATCTGTTTTGCTGTTGTAATTGCTGTTCTTGAGGTTTGGGTGAAGATGCTGGTACGTTTATTTCTTTCATTCCAAGATTAAGCAGATTCCTCAACGACTTCCAGCGACTTGAAGCTGGTCTTGATTTTTAAGATTTCAACAAATCGAATAAATTAATTTTCGCTATCAGCCACTTGCCGCTGCTCGACGGTATACTTGACTGAGCACCAACGGAACCAACACTAGCGATGTCGGCCCCAGCGGCCACTGATATCGCCACCCCGGGAAGTCCGGGAACATTGCCTGCATCAGTCAATGGAACTTTTACCCCCACGGAGGCCCTATTGCTGTCTTCGCTCGCCGGAGCATCGTCATTCCTAGTTGCGGCAATACAAGTCTTTGACTGGCATTTATCCGTCGTTGCAATTCTTTCCTTTACCATGTGGGCAACGGCTTTATCAGGAATCACTTCAGCTCTGTGTAAAGGATCCAGATTTATTACCAGCACAACGTGAGTGACTGATGGTTTGGACGAAATGGAGAATTAACAGCGGTCGTCCGGCAGGGATTTCTACTCTGTAGTTTTGCCACTAGCTCTTTTTGTGCTGAGGTATTCGTTTGAATCTGCCAAACAATCGAGCTGCAACTGATTAATGAGATAATGTAGCGAAGTGTTTTTCCTCTGGTCACTCTTCATTCGTGCGACGAAGATTGTTCCCATGCTGAACTCTATATACCGGCAACTAAGTCTATCAGTGGTGATACTTGTGACTGTTGTATCTTTGGGGATCACAGGCGCGTGGGCATTCTTCAAAACTCAATCAACAAAGTCCACAATTTCCGGCATCATCCTTGACCTCGCCCCCTTACCCTTGGCGCTCTTAGCGCTTGGTGAACTGGCGTTGGTCATATGTATGTTGATTACTTTGCTCTTCATCTGTTTTCTTATTCACTTTTTGGGTCAAGACCTTTTCATTCGCTATTTCTTGCCAAGATTACAAGTTCTGAGTTTCGCTGAAGGTATTCGGAAAGCATGGACTTCAGGATTGGTCGCACTTGCTGTCGAGTCTCTGGTGGGTCTTACTGGAGCTGCTTTATTCTTTGTGAATCCGGCATTGTCGTGGGGTATCTATGTGAGTTTGGTTTGTACCTCTAAAAGGTAACCCGCTTATTTCCTTTTCATTTCAGCCGCTTTTACTGGGAGGACGAATATTTTGGTTCATGTGGTTCCAGTTCTGCACGAAGCATGCGTCAAACCTTAACATGTATTTACCGGACGCTTCAAATATCAAACCGGACACAGTGAATGCCAAAGATGGAGCGTCCTTGAAGCGGATGAACACCAAGGGCTCCAAAGCTCCTCGAGGTGATGAACGTGAGAGCACACCGTTCTATACCAATGGTGTAGCGCCAGGGCAGAGAGATACCGATCCGATGTTATCAAAGGAGTATTGGGGTCAAAATGAATACGGTAGAGGAAGCAATTGGTACGGACAATTCGGCTATGAGCCACCAGCGATGAAAGGGTATGGCATGGATTCAAGGAGCGGGGCAATAGCCGTGAATGGAAATGATGGTTTTGGACCACATTCGAATGGAAAGGCCCATGGGAATGACGTTGGAAATCGCTCGTACAACGACAGTGGATCGAGGAATTATGGAGATACTGGAAATCGATCATATGGAAACGACAACGGTTCACGTCCCGGGTATAGCACGGACGGTGGTCGATTGTACGGGAGCGACGTTGGACCACGCTCAGCCTTTCATGGCGAGACTGGTAGGCCGTATGGAAGCGACGCAGGGCCAAGGGGAGGTTATACGGATGGCTCCTTCTCTCGAGCGGGAGGCTACAATCCATCCCCGAGATACGGTGGCCCCAGCGTGAAGAACGACGCAATTGCAGGGACGACGTATCCGACCATGCGTTCGGTGGCGGCGAGCGATTTCACGCTTGCAGCGTATGCACGAGACGAAACGTTGAGCCGAGAGAATTCCCGCAGAACTGATTACACATTGTATACCAATGTCGATAGGTACACAAAACGGGATGAGTTGGAAGAAAAGCCACAGAAGAAGACGCCGCCTTCTTTGCCAGAACCCGAATATTCTTACACGAAAAGTGGAAACGACAAAAGTGTCGAGCCATGGTCGAAGGGTCCGCGATCGAACCCACCTCCCCCGGATCAAAACAACACTGCGGCGCAGAGAATCATTCTTCCTCGGACGACTTCAGCTCGAAACCCACCGCAGAAGTCAGCTTTTCAGCCTGAGAATATAGCGCGGGGTTACGGTGACACGAATGACGACAAGTGGAGTCGTGAGAGAAAGCCTCCCAATTTCGAGAAGGCGATGAATCCGATGAACGGCACTGGGAACAGCAAGTCGAGTAAAGCGGCACCAGACGTTACGCCGAAAGCAGCGGTTCGACGAAGTCCTGGCACCGATACGCTTTCAGATTCTTTTCCGACAACGCCGCCGAAGGACACCCCAAAAGTTTCGGAAACAAAAGTACAACCGCAATTGCGTCGACTTCAGGCACCAGAAACACCGGGACAGTCTCCTGGGCTCGCATCAGCTTACCCGCTCTCTGCTGCCGCAGCCTCAGTGCGGACCTCGTACGACTATGACAGCACAAGAGACCGATACACAATGGCGTACGATGATTCGCTTCCGAGGAACGTCGATCGTTCCATTATCGTAACTGGTAGTGGTCGGGAACGCGAACTGGAAAGTGATCGACGACGAAGCCCTGTCAGGCGATCGTACCGGAGCGGGAGTGAAGTGAATGTGATTGAAGACTTTGATGACTGGGAACCACCAAGTTCAGACAGAAGAGGGGACTCGCGCTCTAGAGAGCGGCAGAGATCGAGAGACCCGCCGAAGCAAGGTCGTTGATTGGCGCTGCCGCGTCATTTTGCAAATCGATCGGTTCGGATTTCCTTGCCACATTGTGAGCATGATTTGAGTTTTTGCGATTTGAGCTTCTTTTGCCAGCTGTGCCTTTCGAGATACAAACTTCGTGTTGATAGATAGTCTTGTCAATTTTCTGCCGTTTTGTGTCACAATTCTTTTTGGAGTAGAGCTATAATTGTAATAACCATGCCGAATCTAACTGGAGCATTCCGTGACAACGTCGTTTGAATAATTAGACAGTGCTTCGAAACAAGGGGAAAGTATGATGGTTGGAAACGACAGGAATATATTGCACTCTCAACATCTTCATATCAACAGTCATTCCATTTAACTCTACACTCTCTACAGATTGAGGTACGGGACCGTATTCAGAACCGGGACTTCTTCTAGGATATCGATCCTACTGCAGGCAAACAAAATTTCCTCCCTACGTACTTCGTTCGTGATGTCTATTCCGTCGCAGCTTCCCTTTATTTGAACAGTATGATCAATCATGCCTGACGTTGTTATTCTCACACAGCTTACCAGATTCACCTCTGACAGGGCCATTACCCTTGCGCTCCATGCCATTGATTGAGCATCTCCGAATTCCTCATCTACTGCCAACAACCTCCACTTCAACAATCTGTTGGATACCCAGGCGGTCTTCTTTGTCGAAGATTGGTTTGAGGGCGATGTGATTTGATCAGTTTTAGTGCTGCTGATCTGGGACTTGCGCTAGAGATAGTCCTCAGGTTGATCTGTGAGTGTGCAGAGTTTCGTGTTTCTCCAATCACGCTCTTGCGCCACAGCCACCCGAAATCTCATATCGCCACACGCTCTTTGAATTAGGCAAACAATTCAAATATACTGTCGTTTCGGCTCTTATAATTAACCTGTGGCTATAGATATATGGAAATATCTGATATAAACATTATACTCTCGAATAGAGAGATATAGATCCCAGTGATCGTTCACAATAACCATTGTGAGCAGAAACATGAAGATTAGCTATAATCTTGTCTACAATGACATGTTCTCTATGAGAAATAAGTATGTAGTACCTTGCATTAATATCATACGAGATGTACTCGAGTATGATATAACTGTCAGCAGCAAACTGATTAGTGTCACATTCTTTCTCAAACGCGTGATCACTCTCAGAACTCTACTAGATTCCAATGAGTAAAGGAGGATGTCTTCATGACCAATAGTTAGAAATGCCAGTTCTTTCATGTAATGTATGATTACGCATGAACTTGTCCCAGACGTCTCTGGTAAGGCTATTTCCCCTCAGTGTCGGTAGTGGATGAAGACTGGAGTAGCTAGTTCCATATATGTGCATGCATCAACATTCTTAGTCTGATGACTCACGTACCTGTGCATAAACAACTTTCTCAAACTACCCCCTCCAGTTTCCTCTCTGGATGACCATTTTCAGCGACAACAATGCATAAGTTTTTCTGATAGTTGAATAGTTCAATATGTGATCCTTGAAAGTGAGATATTCTAACCTGCGCTTTGCCATATTTACAAAGCTGTGGTCTGGATCCTTAGGTTATGTGTGTCGATTCACGGGTTAATGTTAGTAAGAGATGAATAAAGAAGATTGCCAGTCACAAGTACTAGTGCAAGAGAATGCTCCTTGTGTGTATCGCCACAGGCTCCTTAAATAAGTGTACTGTCGTTCTGGCTTTTCCTTCTGGAAGATCTGGATCGCAGCGATAAGGTTTGACTTTTCTTCTCACAGGCGTAGCGAAGCATAGGTTTCATCGAAATCCAATCCTTCAATTTGTGAAAATCCTCGTACTACCGAACGTGCTTTGAATTGAGTAATATTGCCATGTTCGTTAAGCTTATATGCAAAAACCCATTTGGCCGATAATAAATTCCGTCCATCAGGTAAAAACGTTTCGGCCCAAGAATTGTTGCCGACTAGTTGTGTGACTTCCTCCTTCATCGCCGCTAACCAGAATGGAGCCTCATCGGATCGTGATAAAGCCTCACGAAGAGTCTTTGGTGCAGTCCGTATATTTCCATTCGCAATTGGTTGTGTTGGATATGAGGAATCGGCCTTCAGGGTCCAATCGATATTAGGAACGGATCGGGTAAACAAGGAATTTTGTTTCCTTTTGGCGTTCGACAAATTTGCACTTGCTTGACGTTTTCGTTTTCTTGCTGCATACGCTTCATCGACATCCTCTCCAATGAATTGAAGATCACTTTCGAGTTGTGCATCGTATTCCTCTACAGGAGATACGGAAGGCAAATTCGGAGATGATTCTTCAGTAATGGATTGTGGAGTCGATAAATCAGCATTTGGACATAATCAGCATCGTCTGGGTCATCATCGTCTAGTCCATGTAAATGTTCAACAACATGCATGTCACCGGCTTCTTCTAAGCGGTAATATATGGGGTCGTCGTTCGTATCCTCATCGATTTCTTCGTCTGCAACAGTAGAAATCGGGAAATTGTCTGAGACAAACTCAACAGTTGTCTTTTGCACCCCCCTGATCCCCAGTTGGTATTTGATCAACATCGAAATATTCGCGGCCTTCAGTGGATATTGTACCGTAAGATGTTGAACAAAGCTGCGGTCTGGATCCTCAGGTTGTGTGTGTTGTTAATTCACGGGTTAATGTTGCTAAGAGATGAATAAAGAAGATTGCGAGTCACAAGTACTAGCGCAAGAGAATGCTCCTTGTGTGTATCGCCACAGGCTCCTTAAATAAGTGTACTGTCGTTTTGGCTTTTCCTTCCGGAAGATCTGGATCGCAGCGATAAGGTTTGACTCTTCATCTCACAGGTGTAGCGAAGCATAATCATGCTAAGCTGTGCGTGAGATCTAGCTCTCCTCAACAGGATTGTTCTCACACATGATTCCCACGAACACGTTAATCATATGTAAACCTTTGCTGTGATCTGATCCGGGCTTCACTTCTACAAGTGGATGATAGAAAAGTAATGACAGTTTACTATACCTATGGCCGCAATAAATATAACCCATGAAGAAATAACCAGAGGTATCCAAACTCGTAATAGATCATCATCTATATGCTTTAGTTCAATAGTTAGAAATGTTGCTCGGTGAAGAGTGACATTTCTGTATATCGGGCGTTTGTGTTTTTGTACTATCAATGACTGGATTGGCCAAGTCCATCAATCGAAATACTTAACACACCCCCTCAGTCATTAGATAGGTACAACCGAGAGTATCACTCAACCGATCATAACTTTCTGTAAATGCTGAAGTTGATATTCCATTGAAATAAAGGTGAGTTGTATGGACATCGCCAGTCGGTCGTTCAAGATAGTATATTAAGTGAAGACTGACTGACTAGCCCCAACGAGCCCCTGTGTTTAAGGTATAATTTACTTCCAAGAGGTTTAGTTACGATGTCCGCGATCATATTAGAAGTATCCATATGTTGATGCATGCACATAAATGGAACTAGCTACTCCAGTCTTCATCCACTACCGACACTGAGGGAAAATAGCCTTACCAGAGACGTCTGGGACAAGTTCATGCGTAATCATACATTACATGAAAGAACTGGCATTTCTAACTATTGGTCATGAAGACATCCTCCTTTACTCATTGGAATCTAGTAGAGTTCTGAGAGTGATCACGCGTTTGAGAAAGAATGTGATGCTAATCAGTTTGCTGCTGACAGTTATATCATACTCGAGTACATCTCGTATGATATTAATGCAAGGTACTACACACTTATTTCTCATAGAGAACATGTCATTGTAGACAAGATTATAGCTAATCTTCATGTTCTGCTTACAATGGTTATTGTGAACGATCACTGGGATCTATATCTCTCTATTCGAGAGAATAATGTTTATGTTAGATATTTCCATATATCTATAGCCACAGGTTAATTATAAAAGCCGAAACGACAGTATATTTGAATTGTTTGCACAATTCAAAGAGCCTGTGGCGATATGAGATTTCGGGTGGCTGTGGCGCAAGAGCGTGATTGGAGAAACACGAAACTCTGCACACTCACAGATCAACCTGAGGACTATCTCTAGCGCAAGTCCCAGATCAGCAGCACTAAAACTGATCAAATCACATCGCCCTCAAACCAAACTTCGACACAATAGTTATTGCCACAAGGCGCTTCCCCCGATCAACACACCTCGATCAACACCAGATCTCCAATGCTTACAGCATGCCTAAGAACGACACCCGCGACGGAAAACCAAGGCCGTTCGCTGGGCAAACGCTTGGGGAGTTCGATAAATACATGAAGATCGTTCAGAATTATGCGAACTCGAAAGGAGAAGCTGGAACTTTGCTCACAAAGCCGCCCTACCCAAAGCTGGAAGACTTTGTGAAAGAAGAGGAACCTGAACGGCCTGAACGACCATCTGCACTCGAAGAATACGACACAACAAATGACTTTGATTATGCCGTTAAAGAGTACGACGTAGCGTTGAAAGAGTACAACGCAATTGTGAACGACAATCATCGACGATTGCAATCATATCGCGCTGAATTACAGATGTACGAACGATCTCAAGGACACAACAACATTGCAAACAGTTGTCTTGCCGATTGTTTTCCGGAGGTCGACATCAATTTAGTACAAAAACATCAGAATGCCGTTGATCGAGTTGCTGCTTTACGCGGAATTTACGCAGCTAAACGGCAGAAGACTTTTGAGAGCCGCCGCCATTGGGAAGACCGTTTCAAAGCTCTAGCTTGCTCCAACGGTGAAGATGCACTTGAAGTCAAATCATTCATTGCTGAGCTGATTCAACTCACTGAGGAAAAGCTTTCAACCCAACCGGCTGAAGCTGTTATTCACGAACTTCTCACTCGAGTTTGCTCAAAGGTCAGTGAACCTGATATCAATCTACAATCCTTTTCGATTTTACTCAGAGACATCTCAATGGACACTTTCACAAAGTATGAACCTGATCTACTTGATGATGAGGATGATTCTGGTCAGAAGATACAATCAGAACACCATTACCTGAGAACAATGCAGAACTTACTTGCTGAGATGAGAGAAATCATTCAAATGGATGTAACTCGCGATTACACTCCTTCAGATTCACCTCAAATCAAAGGCAAAGCCATGCGAGCAAAGACCAAAAGACTACCGAAAGCTCATGCTGCTCATGAGGTTTGTGTTTTACATCCCAACTCTTCTCATTCTTCTGCAGAGTGTAAACAACTCAGATATTTGATTGAGAAACATGCTTCCTCACATAAAGGAAATGCCAACAGTAAGACTGCAAACAATCGTGCCGCATCAAAATCAAAGGATGCGAAGAACAACAAATTCTCTTGCGATTTCTGTGGCAAATCTGGCCACACGCAGAATTTCTGCAGGAAACGCAAACTAGCCAAAAGTTTGAATGATGAGGAATGGAAACAGATAAAAGCATCTCGTGCTTCCTCCTCAACATCCCAGAACATGGATATCGATTCTCAGGAATCAGAACCTTCCAGAAAGCATTGAAGAGTACCAACTGCAATCTACACATAAATGCCAAACCTCTCGGTTTGATTGACTCTGGTGCTACTGCTTGGATGACTCCAGACAGACATGCATTCAAGAATTTATTTTACGTTAATGATGCAGGAGATGTTTACTTGGCAGACAATCATCCCATTCCTATTAAAGGCTATGGAGATATTGCACTTGTTTTGTCAAATGGTTCAATAAAACACATTCAAAACGCACTTTTTGTTCCCGATTTAGAGGATACACTTATATCTGTCTATAGCATCATCGGGGATGAAGGTGATATAGTCAGTTTTACCAAAGACAAAGTCTATTTGTCAAACAAAGGAACTGAACAATGTGTTACCATTGGTTTAAGACGTGGAGGTTTATATTATCTTCATGGAAGTTTGGATACTACTAATCCATTACTTAAACACTCTCCCAAAATAGGTGCAGCTATTTTGACGAATCTTTCTAATTCTGCACTCTCTGTTGGCAAACAGAATGTTTTACCTGGTACCACTACAAACACTGCCCAAGAGCAGCAGACAACCACGTCTGGTGTAAGGTTTGACACAGTGAAGGACAACAATGTTTTCCCAAAAGGTTCTAACAAAACTAGAAATTACGGGGGTGAAGTTTTAGACGGAGCTTCATCTGCAACATTAAGTCTACTCCCAAACAATGGCTGATAATGGAGTAAACAACGTTTCAGCTGTGACCATCAACAAATTAGCTAGATTACACCGGCAATTTGGTCACATACATTTGCGGAAAATCCTGCAAACTTTACATTCTCTGGGAAAGAAACTGCCCAAAGTCAGGAGTGATGCACTTGATTTTGTTAACTCGTCTATTTTACAGAACTGCATAATTTGCAATCAGACTAAGGCTGTACAAACTGCAATTCACTCAACGCTAAGTCCAGCACTGAGGAAATTATATCGCCTACATACTGATGCAGTACCAATTGTCCGAAATGGCAAAACAATAGGTCACTGGCAGATTATCGTAGATGAATACAGTTCTTGCAACGAAAGAGCGAAGCCTCTGATAGTATGCTAAGACACATCGCAGATGTTGAAAATAGATTTCTGCCACTTCACGTCTATGAAGTGAGATCCGATTCTGGAGAACTATTGTCAAACCAATTCTTGACTTGGTGCAGTAACAAGGTACCACGCATACATGCCCATCCTTCACCTGCATCAGTCAAAGAGCTGAATGGTCTTGCTGAACGGAATGTCCGTTCAATGAAAGAGATGTACAAGTCTATGCTGAAAACAGCTGGTCTTCCACATACTTTACAGTTCATCAAATTTGCCATCCTTTATGCTGCGACTGTCAAAAATTGTGTTTACCATTCTAGAACTAAGAATGTACCACATACTGTTTACTTTGACAAGCTGATTGATCCGGCAATCATTCACACCTTTGGTACCCTGGTTAGTCTCTGGATTTCTCCAGAACAAAGGTCTAGTCGCAAAGTATTAGAGAAGTCAGAGCTAGGACTATTTCTGGGTTATAAGGGTGAAGATATGAAAATCATTCATGCTTTGAATCTTAATACCAAACGCATAAGCGAATATTTTCATTTTACTTTTCATGAGGGAGTATTTGTTGGGTTAAACCCAACATCACAAACTTTAAATGACATCACCAAACACTATCCTATTCCTCAGGGTCAACATTTTGATATTTCAAATTTACCTGATATGAATTGCGATAATGACAATACTACAGACTCAGATTCTGATGATAGCGCTAACACCTCATCTGATGAGGAGTTGGATCCCAACCAACGATTTTATCATCGAATGGATATCTCACAAATGCATGTTACTCCTATGTCCCAACATGATTCAAATGTTGATGACGAGCACGATACCACCAACGACTATAACCATTCGTTAAACATGAACGATGACACTTATGTACCACTTTCTGTACCACACGTACAAGAACAAAATGAAGATGATTCCCAAAGTGATTTGGAAGATTTACAATGGATTGGTGAAGATGATGACAACGATTATGGATTTGTTGCACACAAAGCCAAACGTCGCAAACTTAAAGGCAAACAACCTATGGTTACTCCAACAAACAGATTTCATCCCCAGCGAAGACATCCTTTGTTGAGACGTAATATCCCCAATGTCAATGTAAATGAGAAAGCAAAATCGAGTACACCCGACATTCCTATACCTCAAGGACACTTGAGAAGTATTCCCAAAACAGTCCAGGAAGCTATGTCGCGACCTGATGAATGGCCATACTGGCTTGCAGCCATGTGTGAAGAAAATCAACAACTTATCAATTTGGGAACATGGAACAAACGCATCTTGCCAAATGGGAACAACCTTCTCACTGGCAAATGGGTTTATTCATACAAACTTGATGAAGATGGCAACATCATCCGATTCAAGGCACGATGGGTAGTTAGAGGGTTCTCCCAGATACAGGGAATGGATTTCGACAAAACCTATTCTCCTGTGGCGAAAACCACTACAATTCGATTACTAGTTGCTCTTGCTGGAATTGTCAAATTACACATTTATCAATTTGACATTACAGGAGCATATCTCAATGCATCACTTGAGGAAGATGTTTATGTTGAAATGCCTCATGGATTTACAGAGACTGACGAATCTGGCAATCCATTAGTTTGTAATCTTGTCAAAAGCTTATATGGTTTACATCAAGCTGCTAGAGAATGGTACAAATGCCTCTGGGCAAAATATGAAGACATGGGATACATCCGTGATCTTTCAGATGCTTGTCATTTCTGGCAAATGAAACCATCTACTCACAGTTCCACTGTGAAAATACGTGAACACACTACTGTTCATGTAGATGATATTCTTCATTTCTCTCCAGACCCAAATGGCTACCAAGACTTCATGGATGGCTTGAATTCCTCATTCAAGGTCGGAAGTCACTCTACAGCCAAATGGATTCTGAAAATGCAATTGATCAAAACTACTCACGGTTATTTCATAACCAATGCTCAATATGCAAAGGAAATATTGCAGAGATTGAAATTATGGGAATCCAATCTTAAACCAGCCAAAACACCTATTTCTTCTCACTGCAAACATGACACAAGCTTGCCTATTTTATCCAAAAATGATGCCACTATTTTTTGCTCGGAACTCATGAAAATCTCGTACCTAGCTACAAAGACCAGACCTGATTTATCTTATGCTGTCAATGTCTTGGCACAACATCAGGTTGAACCACGAGTTTGCGAACAAAAGGCACTAGCTCGCCTGCATCGTTACTTATTGGGAACATGGGACTATGGTTTGCATTACACATGCAATAACATACCCACTCCCAACGTACACTCTGACGGTGTATATGAGTTTGCATCAAATGAACACATCCCTATGGTATATGCTTGTTGATGCATGCACATATATGGAACTAGCTACTCCAGTCTTCATCTGCTACCGACACTGAGGGGAAATAGCCTTACCAGAGACGTCTGGGACAAGTTCATGCGTAATCATACATTACATGAAAGAACTGGCATTTCTAACTATTGGTCATGAAGACATCCTCCTTTACTCATTGGAATCTAGTAGAGTTCTGCGAGTGATCACGTGTTTGAGAAAGAATGTGATGCTAATCAGTTTGCTGCTGACAGTTATATCATACTCGAGTACATCTCGTATGATATTAATGCAAGGTACTCCACACTTATTTCTCAAGAGAACATGTCATTGTAGACAAGATTATAGCTAATCTTCATGGTCTGCTCACAATGGTTATTGTGAACGATCACTGGGATCTATATCTCTCTATTCGAGAGTATAATGTTTATATCAGATATTTCCATATATCTATAGCCACAGGTTAATTATAAAAGCCGAAACGACAGTATATTTGAATTGTTTGCACAATTCAAAGAGCCTGTGGCGATATGAGATTTCGGGTGGCTGTGGCGCAAGAGCGTGATTGGAGAAACACGAAACTCTGCACACTCACAGATCAACCTGAGGACTATCTCTAGCGCAAGTCCCAGATCAGCAGCACTTAAACTGATCAAATCACATCGCCCTCAAACCAAACTTCGACAATGCTGATGCAGACTGGGCAAATGATCCTGCTCGCTATTCCAGGACAGGATATGTTGTAATGTTTGCCAATGCAGCTGTTTGCTGGCAGTCTACAAAGCAACAGGTTATAACTTGCTCTTCTGTCGAAGTTTGGTTTGAGGGCGATGTGATTTGATCAGTTTTAGTGCTGCTGATCTGGGACTTGCGCTAGAGATAGTCCTCAGGTTGATCTGTGTAGGTGCAGAGTTTCGTGTTTGTCCAATCACCCTCTTGCGCCACAGCCACCCGAAATCTCATATCGCCACAGGCTCTTTGAATTGTGCAAACAATTCAAATATACTGTCGTTTCGGCTTTTATAATTAACCTGTGGCTATAGATATATGGAAATATCTAATATAAACATTATTCTCTCGAATAGAGAGATATAGATCCCAGTGATCATTCACAATAACCATTGTGAGCAGAACATGAAGATTAGCTATAATCTTGTCTACAATGACATGTTCTCTATGAGAAATAAGTATGTAGTACCTTGCATTAATATCATACGAGATGTACTCGAGTATGATATAACTGTCAGCAGCAAACTGATTAGCATCACATTCTTTCTCAAACGCGTGATCACTCTCAGAACTCTACTAGATTCCAATGAGTAAAGGAGGATGTCTTCATGACCAATAGTTAGAAATGCCAGTTCTTTCATGTAATGTATGATTACGCATGAACTTGTCCCAGACGTCTCTGGTAAGGCTATTTCCCCTCAGTGTCGGTAGTGGATGAAGACTGGAGTAGCTAGTTCCATATATGTGCATGCATCAACACACCCCCGCAGTCAAAGCTGCGGTAGACAATGAGGATATTGGTATGAGCGTTGAGTCGCACGTCTGTTTGTTGGTAATGTATGTATTAGTCAACAAGGGTCAAATCAGATTGACGTGTAAGACCAAGTGCGCGTGTGAATTTTGAAAATAATTTGAATGTCAAGGGTTTTGTGAAAATATCAGCAATTTGGTTCTCAGTATCAATATCTCTGAGTTCCTGCTGCTTCTGCTCAATTTGAAGATTCACAAACTTTTCTCGAACATCCATGTGTTTAGTTCTGTGATCATTAAGCAGGTCATTGGCAATAGACTGCGTAGAGGTATTATCTTGCCAGAGGATCATGGGCTTAATTTTGGATGAAATACCAATGGTTGCCATGACGTTTTTCATCCACTTCATCTCACGTGATAATTCATTCAATGCATATAACTCTGCTTCAGTGGAAGAGCAAGTTATAACCTGTTGCTTTGTAGACTGCCAGCAAACAGCTGCATTGGCAAACATTACAACATATCCTGTCCTGGAATAGCGAGCAGGATCATTTGCCCAGTCTGCATCAGCATATCCCATAGGGATGTGTTCATTTGATGCAAACTCATATACACCATCAGAGTGTACTTTGGGAGTGGGTATGTTGTTGCGTGTGTAATGCAAACCATAGTCCCATGTTCCCAATAAGTAACGATGCAGGCGAGCTAGTGCCTTTTGTTCGCAAACTCGTGGTTCAACCTGATGTTGTGCCAAGACATTGACAGCATAAGATAAATCAGGTCTGGTCTTTGTAGCTAGGTACGAGATTTTCATGAGTTCCGAGCGGAAAATAGTTGCATCATTTTTGGATAAAATAGGCAAGCTTGTGTCAATTTGTAGTGAGAAGAAATAGGTGTTTTGGCTGGTTTAAGATTGGATTCCCATAATTTCAATCTCTGCAATATTTCCTTTGCATATTGAGCATTGGTTATGAAATAACCGTGAGTAGTTTTGATCAATTGCATTTTCAGAATCCATTTGGCTGTAGAGTGACTTCCAACCTTGAATGAGGAATTCAAGCCATCCATGAAATCTTGGTAGCCATTTGGGTCTGGAGAGAAATGAAGAATATCATCTACATGAACAGTAGTGTGTTCACGTATTTTCACAGTGGAACTGTGAGTAGATGGTTTCATTTGCCAGAAATGACAAGCATCTGAAAGATCACGGATGTATCCCATGTCTTCATATTTTGCCCAGAGGCATTTGTACCATTCTCTAGCAGCTTGATGTAAACCATATAAGCTTTTGACAAGATTACAAACTAATGGATTGCCAGATTCGTCAGCCTCTGTAAATCCATGAGGCATTTCAACATAAACATCTTCCTCAAGTGATGCATTGAGACATGCTCCTGTAATGTCAAATTGATAGATGTGTAATTTGACAATTGCAGCAAGAGCAACTAGTAATCGAATTGTAGTGGTTTTCGCCACAGGAGAATAGGTTTTGTCGAAATCCATTCCCTGTATCTGGGAGAACCCTCTAACTACCCATCGTGCCTTGAATCGGATGATGTTGCCATCTTCATCAAGTTTGTATGAATAAACCCATTTGCCAGTGAGAAGGTTGTTCCCATTTGGCAAGATGCGTTTGTTCCATGTTCCCAAATTGATAAGTTGTTGATTTTCTTCACACATGGCTGCAAGCCAGTATGGCCATTCATCAGGTCGCAACATAGCTTCCTGGACTGTTTTGGGAATACTTCTCAAGTGTCCTTGAGGTATAGGAATGTCGGGTGTACTCGATTTTGCTTTCTCATTTACATTGACATTGGGGATATTACGTCTCAACAAAGGATGTCTTCGCTGGGGATGAAATCTGTTTGTTGGAGTAACCATAGGTTGTTTGCCTTTAAGTTTGCGACGTTTGGCTTTGTGTGCAACAAATCCATAATCGTTGTCATCATCTTCACCAATCCATTGTAAATCTTCCAAATCACTTTGGGAATCATCTTCATTTTGTTCTTGTACGTGTGGTACAGAAAGTGGTACATAAGTGTCATCGTTCATGTTTAACGAATGGTTATAGTCGTTGGTGGTATCGTGCTCGTCATCAACATTTGAATCATGTTGGGACATAGGAGTAACATGCATTTGTGAGATATCCATTCGATGATAAAATCGTTGGTTGGGATCCAACTCCTCATCAGATGAGGTGTTAGCGCTATCATCAGAATCTGAGTCTGTAGTATTGTCATTATCGCAATTCATATCAGGTAAATTTGAAATATCAAAATGTTGACCCTGAGGAATAGGATAGTGTTTGGTGATGTCATTTAAAGTTTGTGATGTTGGGTTTAACCCAACAAATACTCCCTCATGAAAAGTAAAATGAAAATATTCGCTTATGCGTTTGGTATTAAGATTCAAAGCATGAATGATTTTCATATCTTCACCCTTATAACCCAGAAATAGTCCTAGCTCTGACTTCTCTAATACTTTGCGACTAGACCTTTGTTCTGGAGAAATCCAGAGACTAACCAGGGTACCAAAGGTGTGAATGATTGCCGGATCAATCAGCTTGTCAAAGTAAACAGTATGTGGTACATTCTTAGTTCTAGAATGGTAAACACAATTTTTGACAGTCGCAGCATAAAGGATGGCAAATTTGATGAACTGTAAAGTATGTGGAAGACCAGCTGTTTTCAGCATAGACTTGTACATCTCTTTCATTGAACGGACATTCCGTTCAGCAAGACCATTCAGCTCTTTGACTGATGCAGGTGAAGGATGGGCATGTATGCGTGGTACCTTGTTACTGCACCAAGTCAAGAATTGGTTTGACAATAGTTCTCCAGAATCGGATCTCACTTCATAGACGTGAAGTGGCAGAAATCTATTTTCAACATCTGCAATGTGTCTTAGCATACTATCAGAGGCTTCGCTCTTTCGTTGCAAGAACTGTATTCATCTACGATAATCTGCCAGTGACCTATTGTTTTGCCATTTCGGACAATTGGTACTGCATCAGTATGTAGGCGATATAATTTCCTCAGTGCTGGACTTAGCGTTGAGTAAATTGGAGTTTGTACAGCCTTAGTCTGATTGCAAATTATGCAGTTCTGTAAAATAGACGAGTTAACAAAATCAAGTGCATCACTCCTGACTTTGGGCAGTTTCTTTCCCAGAGAATGTAAAGTTTGCAGGATTTTCCGCAAATGTATGTGACCAAATTGCCGGTGTAATCTAGCTAATTTGTTGATGGTCACAGCTGAAACGTTGTTTACTCCATTATCAGCCATTGTTTGGGAGTAGACTTAATGTTGCAGATGAAGCTCCGTCTAAAACTTCACCCCCGTAATTTCTAGTTTTGTTAGAACCTTTTGGGAAAACATTGTTGTCCTTCACTGTGTCAAACCTTACACCAGACATGGTTGTCTGCTGCTCTTGGGCAGTGTTTGTAGTGGTACCAGGTAAAACATTCTGTTTGCCAACAGAGAGTGCAGAATTAGAAAGATTCGTCAAAATAGCTGCACCTATTTTGGAAGAGCGTTTAAGTAATGGATTAGTGGTATCCAAACTTCCATGAAGATAATATAAACCTCCACGTCTTAAACCAATGGTAACACATTGTTCAGTTCCTTTGTTTGACAAATAGACTTTGTCTTTGGTAAAACTGACTATATCACCTTCATCCCCGATGATGCTATAGACAGATATAAGTGTATCCTCTAAATCGGGAACAAAAAGTGCATTTTGAATGTGTTTTATTGAACCATTTGACAAAACAAGTGCAATATCTCCATAGCCTTTAATAGGAATGGGATGATTGTCTGCCAAGTAAACATCTCCTGCATCATTAATGTAAAATAAATTCTTGAATGCATGTCTGTCTGGAGTCATCCAAGCAGTAGCACCAGAGTCAATCAAACCGAGAGGTTTGGCATTTACGTGTAGATTGCAGTTGGTACTCTTCAATGCTGTGATAATAGAGGGATGTGTAAAATCCACAATATTATTAGCTTTGAATATTGAAGAGAAGGATTTGATGGATTGTACCTTTCTGGAAGGTTCTGATTCCAGAGTATCGATATCCATGTTCTGGGATGTTGAGGAGGAAGCACGAGATGCTTTTATCTGTTTCCATTCCTCATCATTCAAACTTTTGGCTAGTTTGCGTTTCCTGCAGAAATTCTGCGTGTGGCCAGATTTGCCACAGAAATCGCAAGAGAATTTGTTGTTCTTCGCATCCTTTGATAAATGGAACTAGCTACTCCAGTCTTCATCCACTACCGACACTGAGGGGAAATAGCCTTACCAGAGACGTCTGGGACAAGTTCATGCGTAATCATACATTACATGAAAGAACTGGCATTTCTAACTATTGGTCATGAAGACATCCTCCTTTACTCATTGGAATCTAGTAGAGTTCTGAGAGTGATCACGCGTTTGAGAAAGAATGTGATGCTAATCAGTTTGCTGCTGACAGTTATATCATACTCGAGTACATCTCGTATGATATTAATGCAAGGTACTACATACTTATTTCTCATAGAGAACATGTCATTGTAGACAAGATTATAGCTAATCTTCATGTTCTGCTCACAATGGTTATTGTGAACGATCACTGGGATCTATATCTCTCTATTCGAGAGAATAATGTTTATATTAGATATTTCCATATATCTATAGCCACAGGTTAATTATAAAAGCCGAAACGACAGTATATTTGAATTGTTTGCACAATTCAAAGAGCCTGTGGCGATATGAGATTTCGGGTGGCTGTGGCGCAAGAGCGTGATTGGAGAAACACGAAACTCTGCACACTCACAGATCAACCTGAGGACTATCTCTAGCGCAAGTCCCAGATCAGCAGCACTAAAACTGATCAAATCACATCGCCCTCAAACCAAACTTCGACACCATATGGTGTAACTCCTGATGTTTCTGTTCAACTTGGAGATTCACAAATCTCTCGCGAACGTCCATGTGTTTAGTCCGTTTGTTGTTGAACAGATTGTTTGCGATAGACTCGGTGGATTGATTGTCTTGCCATAAACGGAGCGGATTGAACGACGTAATTCCGATACCCGTCATAAGATTTTTCATCCACTTCATCTCACGTGATAGTTCGTTCAGCGCATACAGTTCGGCTTCCGACGACGAGGCTGCAATAGTCTGTTGTCGAATCGACTGCCAACTGATTGCCGCATTAGCGAACATTACCACGTAACCGGTTCGTGAGTATCTATCTGCATCGTCCGCCCAGTCTGCATCGGCATAACCTTGTGGGTTGTTAGCCGAATCAAACATGTAGAGACTGTCGGGTCTTAGCATCGGAGACGTGATACCAGTCCGTGTATAGTGTAAACCGTAATCCCAAGTACCGAGTAAATATCGTTGTAATCGATAGAGAGCCTTTGATTCTGACTGTCGAGGATCAATCTGATGTTGTGCCAAAATATTGACTGCGTATGAAATATCCGGTCGTGTCTTAGTCGCCACGTACGATATCTTCATTAGCATTGATCGAAATTGTGTTGCCTCGGCATCGGACAGTGTTGGTGTGGTCTCCTCAAAGATATATGATTTTGACATCGGTGTTTTGGTCGGTTTGATGTTGGTACCCCATAAGTTCGCTTCTTCGAGAATCTTCTTTACGTACAATGAATTGCTAAGGAAATATCCTTCCGTTGTCTGCAATAACTCCATTTTCAGAATCCATTTCGCCTTCGAAGTACTGCCTACTGTGAACCAAGTTTCCAAATCGGTCTGAAACCGATGATATGCGTTTGGATCTGTGGAAAAATGTAGTATATCATCGACATGAACGGTAGTGTGTTCGCGGGTATTATTTGTTGGATTGTATCGCCAGAAATGACAGATGTCTGCAATATTCCTCACGAAACCAACACTGAGATATTGTTTCCAAAGAGTTTTGTACCATTCTCAAGCTGCCTGGTGTAGACCGTACAGACTTTTGATAAGTCTGCAGACGATGGGTCGATTCCGGAAATCTACTCGTCCGAAACCATGAGGGAGTTCGACGTAGTTCTCTTCTTCCAGTATCGCATTGAGATATGCACCCTTGATATCAAACTGGAATATGATCATGCCGACTAATGCTGCTAATGCAATCAGAAAACGGATCGTGGACGTTTTCGTAACTGGAGAATAGGTTTCATCGAAATCCAATCCTTCAATCTGTGAAAATCCTCGTACGACCCAACGTGCTTTGAATCGAGTAATATTGCCATGTTCGTCAAGCTTATATGTGAAAACCCATTTGCCCGATAATAAATTCCGTCCATCAGGTAAAAACGTTTCGGCCCAAGTATTGTTGCCGACTAGTTGTGTGACTTCCTCCTTCATCGCCGCTAACCAGAATGGAGCCTCATCGGATCGTGATAAAGCCTCACGAAGAGTCTTTGGTGCAGTCCGTATATTTCCATTTGCAATTGGTTGTGTTGGATATGAGGAATCGGCCTTCAGGGTCCAATCGATATTAGGAACGGATCGGGTAAACAAGGAATTTTGTTTCCTTTTGGCGTTCGACAAATTTGCACTTGCTTGACGTTTTCGTTTTCTTGCTGCATACGCTTCGTCGACATCTTCTCCAATGAATTGAAGATCACTTTCGAGTTGTGCATCATATTCCTCTACAGGAGATACGGAAGACAAATTCGGAGATTCTTCAATAATGGATTGTGGAGTCGATAAATCAGCATTTGGATCGTAATCAGCATCGTTTGGGTCATCATCGTCTAGTCCATGTTCAACAACATGCTGTTGAACAAAGCTGTGGTCTGGATCCTCAGGTTGTGTGTGTTGCTAATTCACGGGTTAATGTTTCTAAGAGATGAATAAAGAAGATTGCGAGTCACAAGTACTAGCGCAAGAGAATGCTCCTTGTGTGTATCGCCACAGGCTCCTTAAATAAGTGTACTGTCGTTTTGGCTTTTCCTTCCGGAAGATCTGGATTGAAGCGATAAGGTTTGACTCTTCTTCTCACAGGCGTAGCGAAGCATAATCATGCTAAGCTGTGCGTGAGATCTAGCTCTCCTCAACAGGATTGTTCTCACACATGATTCCCACGAACGCGTTAATCATATGTAAACCTTTGCTGTGATCTGATCCGGGCTTCACTTCTACAAGTGGATGATAGAAAAGTAATGACAGTTTACTATACCTATGGCTGCAATAAATATAACCCATGAAGAAATAACCGGAGGTATCCAAACTCGTAATAGATCATCATCTATATGCTTTAGTTCAATAGTTAGAAATGTTGCTCAGTGAAGAGTGACATTTCTGTATATCGGGCGTTTGTGTTTTTGTACTATCAATGACTGGATTGGCCAAGTCCATCAATCGAAATACTTAACACACCCCCTCAGTCATTAGATAGGTACAACCGAGAGTATCACTCAACCGATCATAACTTTCTGTAAATGCTGAAGTTGATATTCTATTGAAATAAAGGTGAGTTGTATGGACATCGCCAGCCGGTCGTTCAAGATAGTATATTAAGTGAAGACTGACTGACTAGCCCCAACGAGCCCCTGTGTTTAAGGTATAATTTACTTCCAAGAGGTTTAGTTAAGATGTCCGCGATCATATCAGAAGTATCCATATGGTGTAACTCCTGATGTTTCTGTTCAACTTGGAGATTCACAAATCTCTCGCGAACGTCCATGTGTTTGGTCCGTTTGTTGTTGAACAGATTGTTTGCGATAGACTCGGTGGATTGATTGTCTTGCCATAAACGGAGCGGATTGAACGACGTAATTCCAATACCCGTCATAAGATTTTTCATCCACTTCATCTCACGCGATAGTTCGTTCAGCGCATACAGTTCGGCTTCCGACGACGAGGCTGCAATAGTCTGTTGTCGAATCGACTGCCAACTGATTGCCGCATTAGCGAACATTACCACGTAACCGGTTCGTGAGTATCTATCTGCATCGCCCGCCCAGTCTGCATCGGCATAACCTTGTGGGTTGTTAGCCGAATCAAACATGTAGAGACCGTCGGGTCTTAGCATCGGAGACGTGATACCAGTCCGTGTATAGTGTAAACCGTAATCCCAAGTACCGAGTAAATATCGTTGTAATCGATAGAGAGCCTTTGATTCTGACTGTCGAGGATCAATCTGATGTTGTGCCAAAATATTGACTGCGTATGAAATATCCGGTCGTGTCTTAGTCGCCACGTACGATATCTTCATTAACATTGATCGAAATTGTGTTGCCTCGGCATCGGACAGTGTTGGTGTGGTCTCATCAAAGATATATGATTTTGACATCGGTGTTTTGGTCGGTTTGATGTTGGTACCCCATAAATTCGCTTCTTCGAGAATCTTCTTTACGTACAATGCATTGCTAAGGAAATATCCTTCCGTTGTCTGCAATAACTCCATTTTCAGAATCCATTTCGCCTTCGAAGTACTGCCTACTGTGAACGAAGTTTCCAAATCGGTCTGAAACCGATGATATGCGTTTGGATCTGTGGAAAAATGTAGTATATCATCGACATGAACGGTAGTGTGTTCGCGGGTATTATTTGTTGGATTGTATCGCCAGAAATGACAGATGTCTGCAATATTCCGCACGAAACCAACACTGAGATATTGTTTCCAAAGAGTTTTGTACCATTCTCGAGCTGCCTGGTGTAGACCGTACAGACTTTTGATAAGTCTGCAGACGATGGGTCGATTCTGGAAATCTACTCGTCCGAAACCATGAGGGAGTTCGACGTAGTTCTCTTCTTCCAGTATCGCATTGAGATATGCACCCTTGATATCAAACTGGAATATGATCATGCCGACTAATGCTGCTAATGCAATCAGAAAACGGATCGTGGACGTTTTCGTAACTGGAGAATAGGTTTCATCGAAATCCAATCCTTCAATCTGTGAAAATCCTCGTACGACCCAACGTGCTTTGAATCGAGTAATATTGCCATGTTCGTCAAGCTTATATGTGAACACCCATTTGCCCGATAATAAATTCCGTCTATCAGGTAAAAACGTTTCGGCCCAAGTATTGTTGCCGACTAGTTGTGTAACTTCCTCCTTCATCGCCGCTAACCAGAATGGAGCCTCATCGGATCGTGATAAAGCCTCACGAAGAGTCTTTGGTGCAGTCCGTATATTTCCATTCGCAATTGGTTGTGTTGGATATGAGGAATCGGCCTTCAGGGTCCAATCGATATTAGGAACGGACCGGGTAAACAAGGAATTTTGTTTCCTTTTGGCGTTCGACAAATTTGCACTTGCTTGACGTTTTCGTTTTCTTGCTGCATATGCTTCGTCGACATCTTCTCCAATGAATTGAAGATCACTTTCGAGTTGTGCATCATATTCCTCTACAGGAGATACGGAAGACAAATTCGGAGATTCTTCAGTAATGGATTGTGGAGTCGATAAATCAGCATTTGGATCATAATCAGCATCGTCTGGGTCATCATCGTCTAGTCCATGTAAATGTTCAACAACATGCATGTCACCGGCTTCTTCTAAGCGGTAATATATGGGGTCGTCGTTTATATCCTCATCGATTTCTTCGTCTGCAACGGTAGAAATCGGGAAATTGTCTGAGACAAACTCAACAGTCGTCTCTTGCACCCCCTGATCCCCGGTTGGTATTTGATCAACATCGAAATATGTCCCGGCCTTCAGTGGATATTGTACCGTAAGATCGTCGAGTAACTGTCGGGTAGGATTATAACCAACAAAAACTCCCTCGTGGAACGTAACATGGAAGTATTCGCCTATTGTGTTTGTCCGAAAATTGAGTGCTATGACGATCTTCAGGTCTTCACCCTTGTATCCGAGAAACAGACCTAGTTCAGACTTGTCTCGGATTCTGCGCGCCAACCTTTGTTCGTGTGAGATCCACAAACTAACGAGTGTTCCAAAGGCGTGGATAGTTGCCAAATCTATCTGCTTGTCAAGGTAAGCACAGTACGGAATCGCATTCACAGCTGAATGGAAAGTAGCGTTCTTGACGACCTGCAGCGTATAGGATGGAGAGTTGCACGAATTGAAGTGTTCGTGGTAGTCCAGCTTGTAGCAGCATCGCGTCCGACATATACTTGATCGATTGTATATTCCGCTCTGATAGACCATCGAGTTCCTTTACTGACGGAGGAGCTGGGTGGACGCGGATGCGAGGAATCTTGGTATTGCACCATTGGATCAACCGTTTAGTAATCAATTCTCCTGAATCGGAACGTAGTTCAGCAACGTGTAATGGGTGATTGTGATTTTCCACATCAGCGATATGTCGAATCATACTATCCACCGCATCACTCTTTCGATTCAGGAAGTAGATTGTGATGAAACGAGGTTGTTCGTCGACAATGATCTGCCAATATCTCTTCTTCTGTCCGTCGTAGATTAAACGTACGACATCGGAAAACAGACGGAAAAGTTTCCTCGGAGCTCGACTTATTGTAGAATAAATCGGCTTCTGCTTCAGCTTCGTGCGACTACAGACCAAACAATTCTGCATAATTGATTTGTTGACAAGATTGAATGCATCCGGTTCAACCTTGGGCATTTTGATGTTGAGCTTCTCTGCCGTTCGAAAGATTGTCCGTAAGTGGATGTGACCAAACTGCTGGTGTAACTTTGCAAGTTCGTGTACTGTCACTGGCGATAAGTTGGTGCTCACTCCAACTGTATCTTGAGATGCTCGTTGACATTCATCATCGTTCGTTTGACGAATGTTGTTGTCTGACATTACATCGAGACCCATCGCGTGAGAAGATCGTACACCGGACGTAAAGTCCATCGACTGATCGAGACCTTCTGCGGATACCGCTACTGCTTTAGCTCGTTGAGCAATCGCATGCCGCGGTTGGTGAGTTCCGACGGTACTAACATCAGCATAGAGATAGTACAAATCTCTTTCCCGTCGCCCAATAATAACGTGTTCATCCGTATCACCATGCGTGAGGATAACCTTGTCTTTGGTGAAACTCACAATGTCCCCGGAGTCTCCAATGATACTACACACTGATGCAAGTGTGTCTTCGAGATCAGGAACATAAAGTGCGTTGTGTATTATCTTAATTCGCCCATTGGGTAAAACTACAGATACATCTCCAAAACCACAAACTGGAATTGTATGACTATCCGCTAGTTCCACCACGTCCTCGTCATTCGTATACGTCAGCGAACTAAAGGCATGACGATTAGGTGTCATCCAAACAGTTGCGCCTGTATCAAGCAAACCCACACGATCCTTTGCTTGAACATGTACACGGACAACCTTCTGTGCCGAGTGTGCGTTCACTATCGAAAACATATTTCCGATGTATGTGTCAGCATCTTTATCAACAGAAGTAGGTTGGGTAAGGTCAAAGATTACCTTCTTGGTCAACACCGGTTTGGCGATAGATTCGTCCTCCGACGAATCATCACCTGCATCGCCACGGCTGGCAATGAATGCACGAAAATCCGTGTCTAAACAAAGACTCTTTGCAGTGAGATAGCGTTTACACGCCGACTGCTTGTGTCCTCGTTTGCCACAGAAATTGCATGTGAGATCTGTCTTCTTTGCAGAAGAAGATGTGGACGACCTGGAGTCCTGCGACTGCCTGGTCCGAGTGGAACTGCTACTCCCACCGCTACTGCCTGAGCCACCCGAGGCACCCTGCTTACGGCATTGAGCATTGGTGTGAGATGAGTTCGGATGCAAGGTACAAATATCCTCCGACTTCGCAACCTTGGCTTTCGCTTTCGCCTTCGCTTTCTTCGCCTTTGCCTTCATGGCCTTCTTTGTCCCATTCGGCCCACCGGCATCCATGGTGACGTTGAGTTGGACCAATTGGTTTAGGTCGGTCAAGATATTTGACACTGTTTCGAAGTAATGCGTTGGCTTTTGGTGGAATGGTCGCGGAGCATTCGGGTTTGCAGCATCAATTGGATCTTGTATTAACGCCGGTTCCCATTCGGCATGTTGATGCATGCACATATATGGAACTAGCTACTCCAGTCTTCATCCATACCGACACTGAGGGGAAATAGCCTTACAGAGACGTCTGGGACAAGTTCATGCGTAATCATACATTACATGAAAGAACTGGCATTTCTAACTATTGGTCATGAAGACATCCTCCTTTACTCATTGGAATCTAGTAGAGTTCTGCGAGTGATCACGCGTTGAGAAAGAATGTGATGCTAATCAGTTTGCTGACGACATTATATCATACTCGAGTACATCTCGTATGATATAATGCAAGGTACTACATACTATTTCTCATAGAGAACATGTCATTGTAGACAAGATTATAGCTAATCTTCATGTTCTGCTCACAATGCTTATTGTGAACGATCAATGGGATCTATCTCTCTTCGAGAGAATAATGTTTTATTAGATATTTCCATATATCTATAGCCACAGGTTAATTATAAAAGCCGAAACGACAGTATATTTGAATTGTTTGCACAATTCAAAGAGCCTGTGGCGATATGAGATTTCGGGTGGCTGTGGCGCGAGAGCGTGATTGGAGAAACACGAAACTCTGCACCTACACAGATCAACCTGAGGACTATCTCTAGCGCAAGTCCCAGATCAGCAGCACTAAAATGATCAAATCACATCGCCCTCAAACAAACTTCGACAACCACAAGCAGAATTTCTGCAGGAAACGCAAACTAGCCAAAAGTTTGAATGATGAGGAATGGAAACAGATAAAAGCATCTCGTGCTTCCTCTCAACATCCCAGAACATGGATATCGATTCTCAGGAATCAGAACCTTCCAGCAAGGTACAATCAATCAAATCCTTCTCTTCAATCTCAAAGCTAATAATAGTGTGGATTTTACACATCCCTCTATTATCACAGCATTGAAGAGTACCAACTGCAATCTACACGTAAATGCCAAACCTCTCGGTTGATTGACTCTGGTGCTTCTGCTTGGATGACTCCAGACAGACATGCATTCAAGAATTTATTTTACGTTAATGATGCAGGAGATGTTTACTTGGCAGACAATCATCCATTCCTATTAAAGGCTATGGAGATATTGCACTTGTTTTGTCAAATGGTTCAATAAAACACTTCAAAATGCCATTTTTGTTCCCGATTTAGAGGATACACTTATATCTGTCTATAGCATCATCGGGGATGAAGGTGATATAGTCAGTATTACCAAAGACAAAGTGTATTTGTCAAACAAAGGAACTGAACAATGTGTTACCATTGGTTTAAGACGTGGAGGTTTATATTATCTTCATGGAAGTTTGGATACTACTAATCCATTCCTTAAACACTCTTCCAAAATAGGTGCAGCTATTTTGACGAATCTTTCTAATTCTGCACTCTCTGTTGGCAAACAGAATGTTTTACCTTGTACCACTACAAACACTGCCCAAGAGCAGCAGACAACCACGTCTGGTGTAAGGTTTGACACAGTGAAGGACAACAAATGTTTTCCCAAAAGATTCTAACAAAACTAGAAATTAGGGGGTGAAGTTTTAGACGGAGCTTCATCTGCAACATTAAGTCTGTACTCCCAACAATGGCTGATAATGGAGTAAACAACGTTTCAGCTGTGCCATCAACAATTAGCTAGATTACACCAGCAATTTGGTCACATACATTGCGGAAAATCTGCAAACTTTACATTCTCTGGGAAAGAAACTGCCCAAAGTCAGGAGTGATGCACTTGATTTGTTAACTCGTCTATTTTACAGAACTGCATAATTTGCAATCAGACTAAGGCTGTACAAACTCCAATTTACTCAAAGCTAAGTCCAGCACTGAGGAAATTATATCGCCTACATACTGATGCAGTACCAATTGTCCGAAATGGCAAAACAATAGGTCACTGGCAGATTATCGTAGATGAATACAGTTCTCACATCACAATCTACTTCTTGCAACGAAAGAGCGAAGCCTCTGATAGTATGCTAAGACACATCGCAGATGTTGAAAATGTTAAGTATTCGATTGATGGACTTGGCCAATCCAGTCATTGATAGTACAAAACACAAACGCCCGATATACAGAAATGTCACTCTTCACTGAGCAACATTTCTAACTATTGAACTAAAGCATATAGATGATGATCTATTACGAGTTTGGATACCTCCGGTTATTTCTTCATGGGTTATATTTATTGCGGCCATAGGTATAGTAAACTGTCATTACTTTTCTATCATCCACTTGTAGAAGTGAAGCCCGGATCAGATCACAGCAAAGGTTTACATATGATTAACGCGTTCGTGGGAATCATGTGTGAGAACAATCCTGTTGAGGAGAGCTAGATCTCACGCACAGCTTAGCATGATTATGCTTCGCTACGCCTGTGAGAAGAAGAGTCAAACCTTATCGCTTCGATCCAGATCTTCCGGAAGGAAAAGCCAAAACGACAGTACACTTATTTAAGGAGCCTGTGGCGATACACACAAGGAGCATTCTCTTGCGCTAGTACTTGTGACTCGCAATCTTCTTTATTCATCTCTTAGAAACATTAACCCGTGAATTAGCAACACACAACCTGAGGATCCAGACCACAGCTTTGTTCAACACAATAGTTACGAATCGTTGCTTAACACATTTCTTTGGACAACAACGACAAGATGGGTTCAGGATCGAATGACCACATCTTCGCGGCCGAAGCCATTCACCGGTAAAACGCTGCAGGATTTCGATCTGTACATGGAACAAGTGCAGACTTACGCAAACTTACGTGGCGGCGCTGGCACTATGCTTCTCCAAGAACCAATGGCTCTTCCTGATATCCGAATTACGAGGCGGAAGGAAATCGCCCACAGCGTCCGATAGTCATCGCCGGAGCTGCTGGCGGAGCTGCTAACGAAGCACGAGCACAATGGGAAGCAGAACTACGTGAACATTTGGCGATCGTCACACACAACAGTCACTTACGTACGCAATATCGTGCTGAGATGCAAGATTACCGTGCACAACAAGCGGACAATAACGTCGCAGTTGGAATTCTATGCGAATGTTTCCCAAAACGCGACATGAATCGAGTCAGAGCTTATGCGTCAGCAAAAGGCAAAGTCGATGGACTTCGCCGAATTTTCAGTGCTGGCGGACAAGCTCCGATCGAATCGTCTATGTGGGAGCAACGGCTGGTAGATCTGAAATGTACGAACGGTCAGTCGGCAGAAAGCGTTCAGCAGTTTGTGACCGACCTCACTGAGTTATTCGAACTCAAACTGAACTCTTTACCGGACGAACTCGTAATCAAGGATCTACTAAACCGGTTAGTCGCAAAAATCACGATGCAGACAATTGAACTACGGACCCTCGTACCTTTTCTCGGAAAAATGATCACTTCTGCGTATGCCGAATGGGAACCGGCGTTAATACAAGATCCAATTGATGCTGCAAATCCGAATGCTCCGCGACCATTCCACCAAAAGCCAACGCATTACTTCGAAACAGTGTCAAATATCTTGACCGACCTCAACCAATTGGTCCAACTCAACGTCACCATGGATGCCGGTGGGCCGAATGGGACAAAGAAGGCCATGAAGGCAAAGGCGAAGAAAGCGAAGGCGAAAGCGAAAGCCAAGGTTGCGAAGTCGGAGGATATTTGTACCTTGCATCCGAACTCATCTCACACCAATGCTCAATGCCGTAAGCAGGGTGCCTCGGGTGGCTCAGGCAGTAGCGGTGGGAGTAGCAGTTCCACTCGGACCAGGCAGTCGCAGGACTCCAGGTCGTCCACATCTTCTTCTGCAAAGAAGACAGATCTCACATGCAATTTCTGTGGCAAACGAGGACACAAGCAGTCGGCGTGTAAACGCTATCTCACTGCAAAGAGTCTTTGTTTAGACACGGATTTTCGTGCATTCATTGCCAGCCGTGGCGATGCAGGTGATGATTCGTCGGAGGACGAATCTACCGCCAAACCGGTGTTGACCAAGAAGGTAATCTTTGACCTTACCCAACCTACTTCTGTTGATAAAGATGCTGACACATACATCGGAAATATGTTTTCGATAGTGAACGCACACTCGGCACAGAAGGTTGTCCGTGTACATGTTCAAGCAAAGGATCGTGTGGGTTTGCTTGATACAGGCGCAACTGTTTGGATGACACCTAATCGTCATGCCTTTAGTTCGCTGACGTATACGAATGACGAGGACGTGGTGGAACTAGCGGATAGTCATACAATTCCAGTTTGTGGTTTTGGAGATGTATCTGTAGTTTTACCCAATGGGCGAATTAAGATAATACACAACGCACTTTATGTTCCTGATCTCGAAGACACACTTGCATCAGTGTGTAGTATCATTGGAGACTCCGGGGACATTGTGAGTTTCACCAAAGACAAGGTTATCCTCACGCATGGTGATACGGATGAACACGTTATTATTGGGCGACGGGAAAGAGATTTGTACTATCTCTATGCTGATGTTAGTACCGTCGGAACTCACCAACCGCGGCATGTGATTGCTCAACGAGCTAAAGCAGTAGCGGTATCCGCAGAAGGTCTCGATCAGTCGATGGACTTTACGTCCGGTGTACGATCTTCTCACGCGATGGGTCTCGATGTAATGTCAGACAACAACATTCGTCAAACGAACGATGATGAATGTCAACGAGCATCTCAAGATACAGTTGGAGTGAGCACCAACTTATCGCCAGTGACAGTACACGAACTTGCAAAGTTACACCAGCAGTTTGGTCACATCCACTTACGGACATCTTTCGAACGGCAGAGAAGCTCAACATCAAAATGCCCAAGGTTGAACCGGATGCATTCAATCTTGTCAACAAATCAATTATGCAGAATTGTTTGGTCTGTAGTCGCACGAAGCTGAAGCAGAAGCCGATTTATTCTACAATAAGTCGAGCTCCGAGGAAACTTTTCCGTCTGTTTTCCGATGTCGTACGTTTAATCTACGACGGACAGAAGAAGAGATATTGGCAGATCATTGTCGACGAACAACCTCGTTTCATCACAATCTACTTCCTGAATCGAAAGAGTGATGCGGTGGATAGTATGATTCGACATATCGCTGATGTGGAAAATCGCAATCACCCATTACACGTTGCTGAACTACGTTCCGATTCAGGAGAATTGATTACTAAACGGTTGATCCAATGGTGCAATACCAAGATTCCTCGCATCCGCGTCCACCCAGCTCCTCCGTCAGTAAAGGAACTCGATGGTCTATCAGAGCGGAATATACAATCGATCAAGTATATGTCGGACGCGATGCTGCTACAAGCTGGACTACCACGAACACTTCAATTCGTGCAACTCTCCATCCTATACGCTGCGGTCGTCAAGAACGCTACTTTCCATTCAGCTGTGAATGCGATTCCGTACTGTGCTTACCTTGACAAGCGGATAGATTTGGCAACTATCCACGCCTTTGGAACACTCGTTAGTTTGTGGATCTCACACGAACAAAGGTTGGCGCGCAGAATCCGAGACAAGTCTGAACTAGGTCTGTTTCTCGGATACAAGGGTGAAGACCTGAAGATCGTCATAGCACTCAATTTTCGGACAAACACAATAGGCGAATACTTCCATGTTACGTTCCACGAGGGAGTTTTTGTTGGTTATAATCCTACCCGACAGTTACTCGACGATCTTACGGTACAATATCCACTGAAGGCCGGGACATATTTCGATGTTGATCAAATACCAACCGGGGATCAGGGGGTGCAAGAGACGACTGTTGAGTTTGTCTCAGACAATTTCCCGATTTCTACCGTTGCAGACGAAGAAATCGATGAGGATATAACGACGACCCCATATATTACCGCTTAGAAGAAGCCGGTGACATGCATGTTGTTGAACATTTACATGGACTAGACGATGATGACCCAGACGATGCTGATTATGATCCAAATGCTGATTTATCGACTCCACAATCCATTACTGAAGAATCTCCGAATTTGTCTTCCGTATCTCCTGTAGAGGAATATGATGCACAACTCGAAAGTGATCTTCAATTCATTGGAGAAGATGTCGACGAAGCATATGCAGCAAGAAAACGAAAACGTCAAGCAAGTGCAAATTTGTCGAACGCCAAAAGGAAACAAAATTCCTTGTTTACCCGGTCCGTTCCTAATATCGATTGGACCCTGAAGGCCGATTCCTCATATCCAACACAACCAATTGCGAATGGAAATATACGGACTGCACCAAAGACTCTTCGTGAGGCTTTATCACGATCCGATGAGGCTCCATTCTGGTTAGCGGCGATGAAGGAGGAAGTTACACAACTAGTCGGCAACAATACTTGGGCCGAAACGTTTTTACCTGATGGACGGAATTTATTATCGGGCAAATGGGTTTTCACATATAAGCTTGACGAACATGGCAATTACTCGATTCAAAGCACGTTGGGTCGTACGAGGATTTTCACAGATTGAAGGATTGGATTTCGATGAAACCTATTCTCCAGTTACGAAAACGTCCACGATCCGTTTTCTGATTGCATTAGCAGCATTAGTCGGCATGATCATATTCCAGTTTGATATCAAGGGTGCATATCTCAATGCGATACTGGAAGAAGAGAACTACGTCGAACTCCCTCATGGTTTCGGACGAGTAGATTTCCAGAATCGACCCATCGTCTGCAGACTTATCAAAAGTCTGTACGGTCTACACCAGGCAGCTCGAGAATGGTACAAAACTCTTTGGAAACAATATCTCAGTGTTGGTTTCGTGCGGAATATTGCAGACATCTGTCATTTCTGGCGATACAATCCAACAAATAATACCCGCGAACACACTACCGTTCATGTCGATGATATACTACATTTTTCCACAGATCCAAACGCATATCATCGGTTTCAGACCGATTTGGAAACTTCGTTCACAGTAGGCAGTACTTCGAAGGCGAAATGGATTCTGAAAATGGAGTTATTGCAGACAACGGAAGGATATTTCCTTAGCAATGCATTGTACGTAAAGAAGATTCTCGAAGAAGCGAATTTATGGGGTACCAACATCAAACCGACCAAAACACCGATGTCAAAATCATATATCTTTGATGAGACCACACCACACTGTCCGATGCCG